>CM053591.1:91512086-91541774 GCA_028646515.1 Pseudochirops corinnae
AAAAAAAAACCCAAAACCATATGGTTAATCAAGCTCTTTGCTCACAATAATCTGAAGTAAGGAGAATGAGCAATATTATTCTCATTTTCCTGATAAGGAACTGAGGCCCAGACTTATCTAGGGTCACACACCAAGTATGTTTTCAGAGTGAGATTTAGAATCATGATTTTCTAATTCTTAAGTCCAGAATTCTTTCTATTGTACAAATGGACTCTCAAAGAAGCCTTTTCTCAGCCTATTATCACCTCTAATAGATGGTATAAAGGTTGAAAATAAATCAGTGTTTTCTATGACTCTCCCACCGTGAATTATTTGCTCTGTGAAAATGTGAGTGGTTACTTGGAAAGGTGCTGCTGTGGTTGTGTAAATTAGTAGCCTCTGTATATTGTCCTGCAGCTATCACAAGCGCTTTACAGATGTTAGAGACCATGTACTTGTACTAATTACAGCAACCCTAAAGTAAGGAAACTAAAAAGGCAATTTGAAAGATAGGAAGTTACTTACATTTGTGATCTACATGGTTCACATTGAAACCAATTAGGTTCTTGGGAGCTCTTTTGCCTTTGATGAGTTGGAAAAGCAGAGAAATCCAGTAGAACCAGTTCCCATTTGGGCAGGGTTTTATTTATTGCGCTTACCCGAAGTCATAACTAACAATCCTAGTCATTTTAAATAGGCCTAAATGTTTTTCTGCATTTGGGCGTGGCCAATCTACCATTTATGGACAAGCTAATTTCTACATAGGAGCCACTAATCTGTACTCAAGGCACTTATGTCTAGATAAATGTTTCTTTGCGAATTCGTTTTTAAGAGAAGAACATTGCATCCCATTAAGGAACAGTGCTATTCAGAGCTGTCACTAAATTATTTGTGATCTTGAACCTGTGTCTCCTAATTACCAGTTCAGGATTTTCAACTATCATGTGACTTATATGGCACTGGATAGGTAAATCTTGCTAAGTACAGATTCAAGGCACTTGATATAATAAAACTAATGTAGATCACTTTTTATTAGCTTAAAAATTAATGGATTCAAATACATGTGTTTTGATACTCAGAGTTAATAGATGGAGTTTAAAAAAACATTTCCAGATTAGATAGAATAGATTATTTCATTAAGTTAATTGTTTTTACTACACTGTTTATTACCTCAATAAAAGCATTTCTTAAATTATCTTCATCATGTTTTAGCCTTGAATAAAGATGCTTTCTACACTCGGATAATTCCCACTTGGCAGTTTCTAGTTGCTAGGCCGATAGATACCAGTTTCTGCTTGTGGATCCTTAATATACCTATAATATACTACGTATAATCCATTATAATAGATCTGCATTTTATTGAAGAGTACATTACTTTGGTTTTACACTGTAATCTGTTTTTATTTTATCTGCATCTAGAAATGTGCTCATTCACTTGCAAAGATTTCTCAAATCTTTGTTTTCTTGTTTTTCTTTAGGGGAAAAAAATTTTATTCTCCTTGCACACTTCCTATATGAAATTTGGGATATTGTTTTATAAAATGTTTTGAGCTGTTCAGCTGAAAGAACCAATATAATCAGCAAGGATTATACTGGTGTTGTTGCTGTTATGTATAACTTGCTACTGATCATCCATTTACAAATCAAACCACTAAAACCCACTTTCTCAGATTTGAAAAATGGTTTGTTTTTTTTTTCATTATGGTGAATGGTGTCTTATTCATTATCAGGAATAGATTTGCTTTTCCTAGCTCAGAATAACTAAACTGAACTAATATAGCCCTAGAAAATGGATATATTCTTGTTATAACTGTTTTTTTATTCCAGTTGTGTAGACCTCTTCTTAATATAGGAAATTCCTGTGGTGCTTGATGCTCTGATATAGGAATGAGGATGATTAGGAAAACTGACTTCTCATGGATTGGCATTAAGCTACTGGCGGCTTTTCTCTACCGGAAGTTTAATTCTGATTTTTAACCCTTTTTCATATTCTTCATGAAAATATCCATTTTTCATCAGCAGAAAAAAAGAAAAGAAAACTACTGCATTAAAAAAAAATCATTGTGCTGGTTCTTTTACAGGTTGGAATTGTGGGACGAACAGGAGCTGGCAAAAGTTCCCTCATTGCTGCGCTTTTTCGATTATCAGAACCTGATGGCAAAATTTGGATTGATAAGATTTTGACGACGGAAATAGGACTTCATGACTTACGGAAGAAGATGTCAATCATACCTCAGGTATAGACTTCTCATGGTGTTCTCTGTTATGGCATTGATAGTTCATTTTTAGTCTTGACTTAGTATTTTTTCTATTCCTTTTCATACAATAAAAATTTTTAATATAGAATGTTCTTTAAAAATACTGTTGTTTTATATAGCAGTAAGTTATACATATATTTTTTGATTAAAGCTTGCTTGGTTCTTCAGTATTATTGATTGATTAACAGAGTTTTGAAGACAACATGAAAGTAAACTCCTGATACATGGTACTCAAAGAGTTCCTATAGAGAAAAAAAAAGAAATATTTAAGTCTTTTCTCTCTCTAATCTTTCACACAGCTCTCAAAATAATCTAAAGTTTGCATATATTTCTCCCCGTTCCCCAAACCTTACCCCATTCAAAACATCAATAGCTTTAGGATAAAATATAAATTATTTGGATTGGCCTTTAAAGCCCTGTGCAATATCATTTAAGCCTACTTTTTTGAGTTTATTATATATTCTTCTTCAGATACTCTAGCTTCTAGTCAGATGGACCTACTAACTGTTCTCCTAATTTGTTATTCTCTTACCTCTATAATTTTCCATAAGCTTTCTCCCAAGCCTGGAGATCTCTCTGCTTCACCTTCCCTATGTATTAGAATGCCCAGTTTCCTTCAGGGCTCAGGTCATATCCTAGCTCTTATGCAAAATCTTTCCCAACCTCTGTAGTTGTTACTGCTTTCTTGTTCTTCAAATAATCAAATATATAATCATCCTTTAAAATGTATTTCTCCTCTAGAATGTAAACTCCTAAGGGTAGGGACTCTCTTTTGTTTTTATCTCTAGTTTCCCTACATTGCCTTGTACCTAGTAGGTGTTTAATAATGGCCTATTGGATTCTGTTAAAATTGAGCAAAAATTAAGCACCTATTCTTTTTAAGGCACTGGAACAGTATGTTTTAATTTCCATTCTTCTACTGGCAGGTTTGTAAAGAGTGTTAGGAATAGAAAACACAGTAATCAAAGCAAACTGTCATAACTTCCTATATAATTAGGAAAAGTGTAAGGCAGTAGCCACAACTCTGAGCCTAAGTGAAAGAGGCTCAGACACCAAACAATTGATCTTGCCAAAAAGGGAGATCAGCCAGCCAAGGGCAACACCGGTTCAGATTGCATACTTATTTGTAAAACCTTGTATTGAAAGATAAAGAAAAATTTGGAGCAAGATCTGCTCATAAAATAGTAAGGTACATAGAGGGAAAAATGAGTTTAAAGAAAGCATGGTTCCAGATCATACTAAGGGAAGAATGAAACCACGAGGACAGCAAACAAACAAAAAGTGGAAGAGATCTGTCACCATTTCTATAATAAAAAAGGAAGCTCCCAGACAACTTGAAAATATCACTTATTACAGCTGAAATTGAAAAAATATAAATAGCTGCCAACCTATGTGCCTAATTCTCACCTCTATAAAGTCTTTATGAGAATTTTTTTACATATCAACATCCATATGAAAATATGGAAAGGGAATAGCAGGGCTTCTGAAACAAAACCCTACAGTAGACCATATCTTTCTTTTTTGGAGGGGGAAAGTCAGGGCAATTAGGCTTAAGTGACTTGCCCAAGGTCACATAGCTAGTAAGTGGTAAGTGTCTGAGTCTACATTCAAACTCAGGTCCTCCTGACTCCAGGTCCAGTGCTCTATTCACTGTGCTACCTAGCTGCCCCCCGTAGGCCATATCTTTATAGTCATAAAATTCACTAAAATGTACCAAATCCCACTGTCCTAACTTTTTAAAAATTTATTATAATAAGCAATTGATTTTCAGCCTTAAAAGCTCTCTCTCAACAAGTTATCTCCCATGCATATCATAAGATCATAAGGATAATGGAGATATAGATGCATGGTGCAAAAGATTGCAGTATAGCATCAGTGGAAAATTATGGGCAAAAAGAGGTATATTCAAAAAATGCATGACCAGAGAAGTTTGTGAAATATCCACAGAAGAATAGACAGTAAGTCATTAAGCAGTTATTAAGTACTTCCTCTGTGCCAAGAATTGTACTAAGTATACAATAAAAAGCAGAGCTAGCATGTCCTCAGGGAGCTTACATCATAATAGGGAAGATAGCATGGAGAGAACTAGTATATATAAGAGATATACAAAATATATGGAAGAGAATCTCAGAAGACAGCTGGCACTGTGATACGCTGGAATATAAACATATTAGAGAATGTAGAGGCAAGGATAAGTTATGAACAAAGTACTATATGCAAGTTTAAGGAAGGTGATAATATTTTCACCTTAGGCTTTTGCTAGGGGGATGGGTATCTGAAGTGAATCTTGAAGGAAAACAAAGGTTTTTATAATTCAGGGACAGAGGAATTGCTCTGAAGATCTCAAGATGACCTACACAAGTATTCCACTTTGGTTAGAATATAGGGTGTGTTAAAGGGAATAAAGGTTTAATAAGGTTGGAAAGATAGGTTGGAGCCAAATTGTGATAGGCCTTAAAGAGACAGGATAAAAGGGTTTATATCTTGTCTTAGTGGAGATTGGAGGCCAAAGAAGGTTATTTGAGCAGGGCAGTGGCAATGATAAGACCTTTACCTTTGGAAGATTGAGAATGATGTCTTGGAGTGGGAGAAAGACTAAGCAAAGAGACCATTAATCCAACTATGAAAGTATGAGCTCCTGAATCAAGGTGGGGGGGAGGGGAACAAATGTGTTGATTTTCTGAAATTTGAAGAGAGTCAGGTCAGCAAAATATAGAGCAAGTGAGCTTGCCTTTGTCATGTGGAAAAATTCTAGAATGGGTTATTAAAATGATAGCTGTGATAATGAGCTTTCTGCCCACCATCACACCAAACTGGCTTTCTTTTAAAGCAGTATTGCTTTAATACAATATATGTTTTAATGGACAAAATGCACAAGGGAAAGGTCTATCACCTTTCTTTATGTTCATCCTCTGCCTTTGTTCTTCTTTCCCTTACCCTTTATGGTCTTCTAAGGGCACTCTAGAGTACTACCATAGAATCACGATTTAGAATCTTCAGGAAACTTAGAGTTCTTCTAGTCTAAACCCCTCATTTGATATTGGAGTTAATTTAAAACCAGAGAGGTTAAGTGTTTTATTCAGTGTCCAAACCAGGGGGTTGGATAGCAGTACTGGACCGTGAGTGCTTTAACTTCTAATCTGGGCTCTTTCCAGTACACTTCTCTGCCTCAGGATAAACCTATTCACTTCCTTTCTGTGACCAGCTCCACTCTCCTTGCAGTTCTATTTCCTAACATTTCCACAGTGCTCTCTGAGATATTTTAGCCAAAATACTTCTTTTCCTGACTTTTTCACTTCCCTGCTTTTGAAACATCGCCAGCAACTATAAGATTAACAGTGAATTCAGTTGAAGCTTTTACTCCAAAGCAGTCTCTCCGACTGTTAGCGATATTCGTTTCTTATGATATCCTAACATTTGGACAGGTTGGGCACTTGAAAACACTGTGTCTCCATTGTCAATGGTGGCTTATGTGTTTGTTGTTTTGCCAGTAAACTCGAGTTTCATTTGATTTCTGAGTGAAATGAAATTTCTGAGGAAGGATTTTTTCCTTTTTGTCTAGGGGCCGGGCAATTTTGAGCAGAATCTCAAAACCTCATTTCCTCAGTGATAAGAACAGGACCCACTAATGAAAGAGAAAAGAGGTGCAGTGGGGATAAATGTCATAATTTGTCCAAGTACCTAGGATCAGAGAGAGAAGAAATCTTAAAATGCCTATTTCCTTCTGTACTTGAAGGCTAGAAATTACTGCCCGGGCATCCATGCTCCTTTTTTTTTTCCCCAGGGAAATTTGGAACATTTAGGGCAGCATGAGACTGAGAAAACAATACTATTTGTCTAACGTCTAACTTTTTTGACAACCTCCTGGTTTTCCAGGATGGGAATGATGGGGATTCCCAGGCTTAACCTCCACAGCTGGATCTCTTTATCTCTTCTTACTCTTTAACAAGACAGATTCAGGGAGATAAGAAAATAGACTGGTGGTAGTGAAGCTTGGGCCTGGAGAGGCGCAGTGAAAGATGCTCAGATGCTCCTCATACCTTCTGAGTGAACAGGCAGTAAAGAGTGATGTGGCTGTGTTCTCCAAGAAGGAATTTATCTGTCTGGGCAGAATAAAATAATAATAACCACTTGCATTTATAGCTTTAAAGTTTGCAAAGTGCCTCTTCATTTCCTTTGATTTTCACCCCACCCTCCCCACAGTTAGGTCCTCTTATTGTCTTCTCTTTTTTTTTCATCAGATGAGAAACTGAGAAAGACTGAAGTGACTTGTCCAGGGTCACTCAGCTGCTTAGTGTCCAAGGCAGGATTTGAACTTGGTCCTCTGGTCTACATGTCCAGGATAACTTAGCTTACTTGTTCACACAGTAGAGTGCCTCCATTTTCAGATCATTGGTTCTGGGGGTTAGAGAACTTAAGATCAAATCCTGTTTTAGATGTTTCCTACCTTTTTGGTGGAGGCAGCTACTTGATGAAATGGATAGAGTGGTAGGCCTAGAGTTGGGAAGTCTCATCTTCCTGAGTTCTATGTGACCCTAGGCAAGTCACTTCACCCTGTTTGCCTCAGTTTCCTCATCTGTAAAATGAGTTGGAGAAGGAAATGGCAGACTGCTTTAGTATCTTTGCCAAGAAAAGCCCAAATGGGGTCACAAAGAGTTAGAAACAACTCAAAAACAACCGAACAACAGCAATCTTTATGACACTTTCAGAAGACGGGACGTCAGTTTCCCTTCCATTTCTAGATCTATGATAGTATTAATGTTATAGCTCAATAACTCCCTACCTGTTAAAAAGTTCTCCTCTTTTTTTAAATGTACATCTTATTTCATTTAAACTGCCACATGGTCGTGACCTGAAGGAGTTAAGTGAGCTTCCAAAAAACAAGACAGAGGTGAATTTACACTCAGGGAGTAGCTTACTTATCTGACAGTGATCTGGCAAAATGTATTTCAAAACTTTTTGGATGAATTCTCTGCAGCTCCAACTCCTATCCTGTTGCACAAAGAAACTGTTTACAAATGGAGAGTAATCCTATGCAAATTTAGGATTTATGAATAGCACCCTAGGGGCTGGTGCAGATCAAGGGCGGCTCTGTGTCATGATTACAATGGAGATGTTTTTTAAAATTTAATTGATTTGTGGCTTTTGCATGGTTTTTTTTTTTAAGTGACTTGTAGAGGTTCATAAACAGCTACAGTTTAATATAGTTTATATATATAATATAGTTTATATATTAATATTAGTTTATAATTAATATATTTTAATTTATTAATAGTTCCACCATTTTACATATTTCTCTTCCCTGGCCTTTTTTTCCTCCCCACAGTTAGGGGAAAGTGGAAGTAGGTTAAGGAGAGCAGTTTCTCTCCAGAACCACTTTTTATTACCTGGTTTTCTTTTTTTCTTTTCAAGAACAAAACCCAAAGAAAAAGAGATGGGTATGCTATTACTAGCACAGAAATACAATTGGACTGCAGCCTAATGCAGCCCTGCCTTTGTTTCTGCACATTGAAGGCTTCATTAACGCACAGTGGAACTACTGGCAGGAGTTAGTGACCTTTTTGTATCGAAAAGAACTTTACATGGACTTAAATTCTTTTTCTTTTGTTGGTGCACAATGTGCTTTTCTTCTGAAAATGCATGATGATCAGTTCACTCAAAGGCTACAGGATTGAGTGGGGTGGGGAAACCCAACCTCAGTATAGAGTGATTTCAGGTGATTTCCTTCATTTGAAAACAGTGAACTCAATTTAACTTAATCAAGCTCCTCAGGCTTTGGAAGCAGGAAATTTTCTTTTAAAAATTCTGCTTTCCCCATATTTGACAAACGGCATAGATGTCTGCTCTTTATTTCTTGTATTTGAGTTGCAGTTAAGTTCCCTGATTTGGAACATAAAATGATTAGGTGAAGTAAAATGTTTTCTCTTTTATCTTGCTAGTTTGTAACCAGTTGTATGGCTTTCAGAGTGCTCCCAGGGGGGTTTAAGTGTCTGAAGGTTAGTAGGTAGGATTTCTTCCTGCCATAATGAGAGGTTTGTTTTCCAGCCAGGCATACAGAGTGTGGTCTCTTTGAGGCTTTCTGTTGTGTGGAAGAATTACCAATTTTCTGCACTAAACTGTTTGATTCCAAGTGGCCATTTTGTGTGATACTTCTAATGTGGGTTTGTATTGCTTTAGTTGCAAAGGACAAAATTACCACTGCATCCAGTGGGGTTTTTTTTTCACCTTTATCCTCTGAATTTTAATGAAAAGACAAATTTGGCGTTTGTCTAATATATACCACACCAAATCAGAGTACTTTTCCCCTCCCTGAGTGTAAGTTAAGTTAAAAACAGGTCTACAGATTTTTTTTTTAAATGTGTTTCAGTATTTGCTTATAAATTTTGGCTACATCTACATGAAGGTTGTATGTCTCTGTGTAAATCTACTTGCAAAGGGCATCCCTTTTTCTAAGCTGCAAGCATTTTTATAACACTTATTTACAGGGTTAGGTTATTAACTCCATCTCCTGAAGACAGCTATTTTATATAATAATTTCTGTCAGAAAGAATAATTAAAAATGACCCTTATCAGCTCTTGCAGTACATGTCTACTGTTAGGACTTTTATTACCCTTATGAAGACATTATAATGGGATTTCTTATTTGGCAAGCCTATGAAAGTGGAATGAAGTAGGAAATAAAGTGAGCAACATATATAAAACACATCAGCATATTAAAACATATGTTGTTAAATTACTTGCTGGTTTTAAAGGAAAATGTTCGTTCCATCAGTTAATGTTTTAGTAAAACATTTTTGTCATTCAACAGGTTTTGATGGAAGTTTTATTAATTGAAATAAATATCTTTGACAAGTCATAACTAGGAGAAAGATTTTTCTTGTTCTTTTGTTTTTATATTGCTAAGTCAAGCAAGAGGGATTGATTCAAATTCCTTCTCCAAGTTGACAGAGAAAAACTTAGAGAAATACTGTAATTACAATGAACTTTTTCTTTTTTAAAATTCCGTTGAGGCGATTTCTCTTTATGACACCCTGATTTGGAGTTAATAAGCCAGAAACCTTCTTAAAAAGAAAGTGGTGTTGTGATTCTTTGTTACAACACAAGCTGATTGAGCAGCGGCTGAATTCTTCCCAAGTTCCAGGATTTTCACTCTGACCGCTTTGAAAGCCAAGGTGCCAGCACCCTTTCCTAGTCCCTAAGGCATAAAAAGAATGAGCTATTTCAGATTTATGGAGCTTGCTTCCAGAAGGACTGAGTTTGAGGAGCAGTTGTTCATATATTGGGGCAAGAGATTGAACTTTTAAGTTTTTTGAAATCACAGACTGCCAAAATCTCCATTTACTAAGATTCTCAAACTATCAAGCTGTTCTTCCCTTAATGATAAAGGAAGATCTTAACAAAAATTAAAAAAAAAAAAAAAAGACCTGTCAGTTACTGTTGACATCTCCTAGAATCTGATTTTGTAATTAGGTAGAATTCTGTTTGTTACCCTCAGATATGGTGAATCTTCGGCTACTAGATGAGAGTGTGTTATGTGGGAGAAACATTTCTTTATCAAGTCAGTTTATTTGTGCCATGGGAAGGATTTTATATTTTATTTTCTATTATTTATTTTATTTCAGATCAGGGTAATGGTAATTTCCTTTTTTAAAAAAAATAAATTTATTAGTTATTTCTCATATTCTTTTCTTTTTAAATTTTGAATTTGAAATCTTCTCCCTCTAAACCATCCCCCTCCTATTGAAAAGGTAAGCAAAATGATATCAGTTATACAAGGTCATTTCCTTTAAACCATGTAGTTATGATTATTGGGAAGCCCAGGCATTCTTATCTTTCCTTATCAAATTTTGTGAACCCAATTCCTGACCCTGGTCCAACTTAACCTCTTAGATTCTTTCAATGAAGTCCAGATTATATAATTCTTTTCATCAGCTGGACATTGGGTAAAGATAAAAAAGGGAAATGGGAGAAATTGCTGAGGAAAAAATAAGGCACCAAAAGCACTTTTCTAGCAGTGGAGATGAGATGGATATAGACACACAGGAAATCATAGGTTTAAGGTAGCAATGAAGTAACAAGTTTAACTCAGTTGCCTTCTGTGGCTACTGCTAATCTATCGGAGAACCCCAGTTGAACAGGAGATGTCACTAAATGGTGTGGGGTAACATTCCCTCCTGTAAAAGACACTTCTCATCTTCTTTCTCTCTAGACTGGGCAGGTTGCTTTCTTTAAGCCTGGTATGAACACAACAGAGAGAATGAATTATTTTAACCTATAGAGCTCAGTGGTATCCTAACCTTGAGCTCAAGGATAAAATTTTTCAATAATTTGGTCCAAGTTAAAGAAAATTCATTTGGTCCCCCCAAAAGCAATTTTGGGTCATTATTCACAATCATTGTGTATATTTTTAAAAGGCAGTAGTTCTCTATACATCACATTTGTTTCTTGATTCATTGTGGCCAGCTATCAGATTCATTTAGAGCCTTTTAAATTTCTGTCCTATGCTTAGGAGTACATATTTTTCATTAATGACACCATCTATCCTTATTGTCAATTTTTCCCCCTACCAATCCTAAATCCAGGTTGATAGGAGAAACCATGAAATGTGTCTCTGTCATTATTTTTCATGGTTAGAAGAAGGAGTAGTACACCTATCTATTTTATGTTCTTGGACTTCTCAGAAATTCAGCAATGGTCAATAAAGCATTAAAAAATATGCAGAAAAAAAGAAGAAAGTAGTCCAGAAGGGAACACAAAGAAACAGGGCAGTTTTGTTTCTGTGTTAAATATAGTATACACTGCATTAAGAAACAACTATGTAAAGTTCACACTATTTCATATCCTTTGGTCTTTGCATATTATAATGTTCTTATTTGTTAAGTTTGTAATAAAAAAGAGGATTTTTTAAAATTGAGAAATTGTTATGTTAGGACCACTGCTGACTTTCTCAAGGCCCATTCCCAAAGAAAGGACTTAGCATTACGAGGGAAGAAAGGTAGTTGTGTTTCTCCTTAAATAAAAGATGCATAAAAGAAAACTTGTTAAGGTGATAATTTACAGCCAGACCATCTAATCCAGGGGTTCTTTTTGTGTAATGGACCTATTTGGCAATCTGATGAAGCCTATGAATTCCTCAGAATATGTGTTGCCTACATTCATAAATAAATAAAGCTCTGGATACAGTGTTTGTGACTCCTTTTGGGATTTTCTTGGCAAAGGTACTGGGAGTGATTTGCCATTTCCTTCTCCAGCTCATTTTACAGATGAGGACCTGAGGCAAACAGAGTTAAGTGACTTGCCCAGGGTCTGAGGCTGGATTTGAACTAAGAATGATGAGTCTTCCCGAGTCTAGGCCCAAACACTATCTGCTCTACCACACCCTTCTCAAAATTTTGTTTTTTTTAACAACTGAAGGGAATGCTAAATTTCGGCTAGAGATGAGTGAAAATAAAGATGTAATATTTTTTCCCCATACAAGTTAATAAACCCCCTGAAGTCTATCCACAGATCCTTTCGGGTTCCATGGACTCCTGGAACCACCAGTTCCAACCTCCTTGTTTTACAGATGTGAAATCTAAAGTAGTGCCTACGGTCACACAGATAGTAGAGCTATGGTTTTAGCCCAGGTCATCTGGCCTCAAGTCCAGAATTCTGTCCTCTAAACCAGAGGTGGGGCACCTGTGACCTCAAGGCCACATGTGACCTTCTAGGTCCTTAAGTGCAGCCCTTTGACTGAATTCAGACTTCACAGAACAAATCCCCTTAATAAAAGGATTTGTTCTGTAAACTTGGACTCAGTCAAAAGGCCACACCTAAGGACCTAGAAGGCCACAGGTTCCCCACCCCTGCCCTAAATCATGTTCCCGCTTGTCTGAAAATGGAGGGAATACTTTGGGATCTCGGGGTACCACTAAAGTGAAGGAAAGACCAGAGTCTGAATAGTAGATCTCAGTAAAATGATAAGTCCTGTTTTTTATAGTTATTCCTTCTAAACATGAAGCTCTGAACCTCTGTATTCCACTGCCCCTCTAAAATCAGCCCATTTTATTCTTTTTCCTCCTTTTCTAGTGAGGGGGAAATTTCTTTCATTCCCCCCAAATTTATTTTTTTCATCATTTTTAAAAATTTTAAACTTAATAAGAAAAGGAAAAAAACCATAAACTTAAATATTAAAGCTTAAATGCAAGAGAAAAAAAGAAAAGGCATTTTCATGTGCACAGCAGAATGTAAGAGAGGATTCAAAATATACAGCAATAAATTTCCCTTTCCAGAAAGGCTGTGTAATAAATACTATGCGTTGTATTGAGAACTGTCCATCTTTGCTTCCTTGTAAGTTTTCTTTTGTTCTCTGCTGTGCACTTTCTACTTTGTTCTTTTTTCCCCTTCCTCTTGTAGCCACCCAAGAAAGCTTACAAATAAGGGTGGATGTGTGTGTTGTGTATGCATATATGTAAAGACATGCATACATGTACAGGCATATAAACAAAATTTTATATACCCTTATATACACTTCCATACATATACTTAAATATCTGTAATCATGTTCATATACAGACATATTCATATTCATCTGTGTAAGACTGTACTATTCTTACTTGTCCTCTGTTTCTCTGTGGGTGGAAAACAGTTTTGTTCTTTTGCTACTCAACTTTCTTATGTCATTTGTCTGATGTTATACCTTATGAGAAAATGTTAAATGAGCCACATATCTGATTGTTATGTGCATAGTGGTTTCTTTTTTAAACTTACATTATCCCTGGGGTCCAGAAAGAAACATAATGCAGGGGTGGATCCCCAACTAGTTGAGGGATGAAGTTGAGAAATGAGTTCTTAAAAGTACATCCTTTGATTATGACACTCCTCAAAATGGTTTTCATCTTATCCCACCCATATGGTTAATAATAAGAAGGCATCTGTCCCAGTGGAAGAATGGAAAAGATGAAGAGGATATCAGCTTAAGTCTCTTAATAGAAAGGGTGCTCAGTTCCCATTAGTTCATTTCTGCTTCAGGCAGGAGCAGAAAGTCCCAGTTGTATTAGTCTAGGAGACTTCCCATACCAGCAATGTCTTTTTCCAGTGGAGAAGACGTCCTTGTTTATCATTCAGGGCTAGTGCAATGATGTTTAGCAATTTCCCCTCAAGTCACAAGTCTTAACTAATCATGCTATTCATATTTCCCAGGTACTACACCTGGATCTACCATTGATTTTTATTGGTACCCTTGAAATGAGGTTCATCAAATAACTGAATTGTGGTTTTTCCCATTTGTTAAACAAATATCACCAGAAAAATTGTACTGATTATATCTTGCTCTTTAGCTATCTATGATATAAATGCTGTGTAGAGCAAATATTGAAGCTGTATTCACTAGAATTTGTTACATTAAGGTAGCGACACATTTTATGCTTTATTATATTTTTGTTAAAATAAATGAATAAATCTTTGTGCACTCAGCTTCATACATTGATAGATATTTTATTGGAATTTTAGGAACCTGTTTTATTCACTGGAACAATGAGAAAAAATTTGGATCCTTTTAATGAGTACTCAGATGAAGAATTGTGGAATGCCTTGAAGGAGGTAATTTATAAAATTTCCTTTATTTCAATTATATATGTTTATACTGATATGTAAGATGGGAGGTTCTGCTCAGCTACTCCCTTTTATTTATTTGTTTTAAAAAAGTTTTCACTGTAATTTCCCCCAGTAACCCTCACCCTTCACCTTCCCTGAGAGCTATTCCATATTTTAAAAATAAAGTTTTTAAAGATGAAGAAAAAGAGTGAGTTAATGGACTCAGTATTCCTTTTTAAACATTCGAATGCCAAAGGCTTTTCAAAGTTAGAGGAGAAATAGGCAAACAGGAAAGAAGAATAACCAAAAAAAGTGCCATAGAAATTATAAAACTAAAAGCTGCTTCTTTGAAAACATCTATAAAATTAACTTTTAGCCAATCTAATTTTTAAAAATAGAGCAGAAGACCTGTTGAAGAAAATAACAAATTGTTCAGGTAAATTCACAACAAAGCCAAAGGAAAAAAAATAATTATCAGAACCCTACTATGTACTGTTATATACCAATAAAACTGAGAACACAAAAGAAGTAGAATAAAACATTCAAAAACTATGAACCTCAACAGCAAAGACCAGATTGAATAAGCCAATAGCAGAAAAGGGCATTGTTCCTATTAAGGAGCTGATGGGTAGGATAATTCTATCAGCTTTTTAAGTGATAGTACCCATACTACACAAATTATTCTCAAAAATTGCAAACAAAAATACCCTGATTCCTTTTCTGTGACAAATATAGTCCTAATAGCTAAACCAAGGAAGAATAAAACACAGAGAACTGTTGACCAATATCATTAATTAAAACTGATTTAAAATTTAAATATAATCCTGTCAGACTACAACAGCTTATCCAGGGATCAACATGACCATTTTGGGTTTATACCATAGATGAAAGAATGAAAAACAATCAACATAATTATGTTAAAAATAAAAACATCAGAAACCACATGATTATCTCTATGGATGAGGAAAAGGCTTTTGACAAAGTTTAACACTCATTTATGCTAAAAATCCTGCAAAGTATACACATAGAGGGACCTTTTTTTAATATCATAAAAAGTAACCAAAAGCAACCTTCTTATGCAATGCGGATATGCTAGAACCTTTCCCAATAAATACTGGAGTGAAGCATGAAGTAAGGATGCACAGACTCATCAATATACTTCTGGAAGTTCTACCAGCAGTAAGACAGAAAGACATTAAAGGTATAGAGGAGATAAAACTATCCCTATTTGTTGACAATATGATGATTCACTAAGGATATATTAAAGAATCAGCAAAGATACTAACTGAAACAGTAACTTTAAGCTCAAGTATCAGCTGCCTTTCTGTAGGATAATAACAAAATTCCAGATTATAATACAGAAGCATCTTCCAAATTATTATAAAATACATAAAATATCTGAGGATAAATCTACCAAAGCACACAAAATACTTGTATCGATTTTATCCTGAATTGATACATAAAGAAATAAAGAACAACTCTACACTGGCCCTGGAATCAGGAGGACCTAAGTTCAAATGCAGTCTCAGACACTTAACACTAGCCATGTGACCTTGTGCAAGTCACTTAACCTCAATTGCCTTGCCTTCCTCCTTCCAAAAAACAAAGCAAAAAAAACCCTAACAGCTGGAGAAATGTGTGCTGCCCATGGCTGATGTATGCCAATATAATAAAAATTAAAATACCAACAAGGTTAGTTTACAATTTTAATACTATGCCAATCAAATTATCAAAGGAGTACTTTATAGAACCGAACAAAATGACAAAATTATTTGGAAAAATAAAAGATGTAGAATATTAAGGGGCAATGATGAAAAGAGGTAGGGATGAAGGAAAATAGCCCTCCAGCTCTAAAACTAAATTAAAGTGACAGTCAACAAAGACATACTTATTATGGTTAATTAGTTATTTTGTGTTAAAAAATAATGAGTTTAGGTCAGTGAAACAGACAAGACAAGGAAGAATCAGAAACCCTGAAACTTAAACCAGAAAATATAAATTACTTAGGGAAGAGATTTCTATTTTATAAAAGCTGCTGCTAGAACTGATAAGCAAAATGGCTGAAAATTAGGCTTAGACCACTACTTTATATTGTATGTCACAATACATTTTAAATGGATCCGTGACCTTAATATTTAAGATCATGCTGTAAAAAAAAAAAAAACCAACAAAAAAACCAAGAGAAATAGATTATATATACATATATACACACATATATACATATATTTGTGTGTGTGTGTGTGTGTGTGTGTGTATATATATATATATATATATATATATGTATACATATATATATATATATATATATATATATGTATACATATATATATATATCACAGCTATGGGTAGGAGATACATTCTGAACCAAACAAAGATAATGGAAATTATAAAAGATAACTTGGATAATTTTGATTACATGAAACTGAAAAACTTGTGAAGAAACAAAATCAGTGCACCTAGGATAAGAAGGAAAGTTGTTAATGGGGGGAAAAATCTTGGTATTAAATTTCTTTGATAAGGGTTTGGTATCCAAGATATATAAGCAGTTCACGCACGCACACACACACACACACACACACACACACACACTCTTCCCCAAAAGATAAATGATTAAAGTATATAAACCATCAGTTCTCAGATGCTTCAAGTCACTAAGAATCAGAAAAATGCAAATCAGAACAACCCTGAGGTTTAACTTCTTGCCCTTATAAATTGGCAAAATGACAAAAGATGGGAATGGTCGAAATTGGAGGAATTGTTGGAAAATGGGCACATTAGTAATTTCTTGGTGGAGTTGTGAACCTATGCAATCATTTTGGAAAGCAAATTGGAATTATTCAGCTATCCATTTATAGCATTCAGCATCCTTGTACTTGGAAGGAGAGAAAACAAGCAATAAAGTGTCTTTTGTTCTCTATTTACCTTCTTCTGGGAATTTGAACTACTAATATGTTACCTCATTTGTCCTTAGGAGAGTTAAGTACTGGATTAAGGATTCAAGATTATGTTTTCTAATATCAGCTTAACCAAAGACAAAAATGAGTTACCTTGAGAATCAACTTCTTTTTGCTTCATTTTCTATATAGGTTAAATAGGGAACTACTACCCAAAAGATAACTGAGACAATACCTATTAATCACTTAGGGCTTTATGAAGAAAATGTTTCATCAAAATATAATTAAGGTCAAAACATATTAAAAAGTAACAAGTAGCATCTTAATACTCTAAAGATAGGTATGCATAATACAAAGCAAGAAAGAAATAATTTTGACTGAGCTGTTAGAAATAGGTTTTACTTTATTTCTAACAGTGTCCTGATATGTATATTTTTGCTGTAGGAATATCAGACAACTTCTTTTATATGCTTATCAGTGCATTTCTCTGAACTACCCTTCCTCTTACACCTATTATAGTCTGTATGTATTTCTGTTTCTTGCTGTGTGTATTGCTTGTTCCAACTAGATGTTAAAACTCCTCAAGGGCAGAGACCAAGTCTTATTTTCTTTGTGATTTCTCTGTGGTACCTAGCACAGTGTTGAAAACTGGTTTTTGTTTCATTGGAGTTTTTCTGTGTTTTGTTTTTTAATGGTTTGGTTGGGGCTTTTTTTGGTTTGGTTTTTTTGATCAGGACCTGTGAAAATCATTTTAGGAAACTTACTGTGCAACAAATTCCACTAAATTCAGTTTGGTGACTGGTCTGTAATTTATAGGCTTAGGCCTGTATCACTCCGAGGTTGGGTGATTTGCCTAGGGTCACACAGCCAATGTGTATCAAGAGGCGAGACGTAGACGAGGTTACCTCTTAAGCCAGTCCACATCTTTCTTCAGAACTTAATAAATACTAAGAATGGTAGAACCTCACATAAGCAAGGGACTTTGATAGTTATTGTTATTCTGTTGTTTTCAGTCATGTTGACTCTTTATGACCCCATTTGGGGTTTTCTTGGCAAGGATACTGGAGTGGTTGGCCATTTCCTTCTCCAAATAATTTTATAGGTGAGGAAACAGACAAACAGAGTTAACTGACTTGCCCAGGATCTCCCAGTCAGTGTCTGAGACCACATTTGAATTCATGAAAATGAGCCTTCCTAACTTCAGGCCTGGCACTCTATCCACTGCACCACCTAGCTTCTCCCTAATAATACCCTATCCTCTACATAAATCTGGCCCACAGCATCCCACAAAATGGGCTGGCTACCTTTGGCTTAAGGATTTGTAATTGTTTAGAGAATGTGGAGTAACTTTTACAAAAAGGAAGGAATAAGAAAACATGTACTCATAAATGAGACTAAAGCAGTTGGATTAGTTCTTTTGGCTTGTTATTTTTTTTCCCCTCTTACCAACATAGATGTCACTTATTTTACCCTTCTAGGGATGTCTCTGAAATTTTAATGTGCTGGATAAGATTCTACTGTGCACCACCAGCCTTGGAGGCCAGACAGTTTCTTACCTGTAATTCTTGTTTTCTAGAGGTGTGTCTATGATAAGTCTTTACACATCCACCCAACTTCCCAGAAGACTTGGGGATCTTTTTCCCCCTAAATCTAGGCTCATTACTTCATCTTCTTTTTGGAAGGTAATTGGCCATTAAGATTGTCAGTCTCTACATATGAATTTGATGCATATTTATTCAGTGCTTTTTTTTGCTTTTTGCTTTTGTTACACACCTTAAGAGACTGTGGATTACAGTCGTAGGTAAATTATTTCACAACTTGTTTCATAACTAAACATTCATAGGCTCTCTAGCTAATAAAATTAATTCAGGCAAAATCCATTCAACTTTCCCTGATCCTACCATTGAGTCACCTGTTACCGATGATCTCCCCTCTTAGTCCTCACACTGTGGCTTGTTCTGTACTTCTCTAGTGCACATGATGTGTAATATATATACATATCACATATTATAGTTACCTATAGTTAGACTCCATCCCTGCTTTAGGACTGTAAATGTCATGAGGGCAGGGACAATGCCTATTTTAAAAATATATATACTCACACATACAAACGTCTGCTCTCATTGTCTATCACAATGCTCTTGTGCATATATTAGGTGCTTATTTAATTTATCATAATGTTAGTAAAATCTAAATTCATCTCATAAGTATAGTAGTCTGGATTACTCCCACCGATTCTTCTAGTTTCTAATCTCCACTGGGCCCTTACTGCAACTCTTTTATTCCTCACTAATTTATTCTCTGTTACTTTCCTGACTATAGCTATTCCAGACCCTTCTTCCCTTCTAGTCTCTCATAACACTTCTTACCTCAGCTCAACAAAAGACTTTTCCTCCTACTTTACTGAGAAACTAGAGGCCATTCACTTTAGGTTCCCTTTTTCTCCCTTCTTAACATTTCAGAGCCACTTAGCATCATCTCAGGCTCTCTCCTCTTCCACAACTGTGGACAAGTCACTTAACCTCTCTAGACCTCAGATCTCCCCCCATTGTAGAATGAGGGGGTTAGACATGGTGACCTCCATGGGCCATAATCTGTTTCCTATCTGCTGGGTCATTCCATCGTGTCTACAAACATTCACAGGTTTCTTAACAATCCTTTAAAAATCCTCATTATCTGGTTCATTCATTGTCTTCACTTGCTTATCACTCACTCAGTTCTCAATACTTGCCATCTGACATTCAGCCTTGAAGAAACTGTCCTCTCCAAAACTGTCAATAATTTAACTATTAAGTCTATTAGACTCAGTCCTCATCCTTCTGGATTCTGTAGGCATACTGTTGGCCAACCCTAAGACATTCTTTTCTTTTGCGATTTTCATTTTATCATACTCTCTTAGTTCTCTAACCTGTCTGACCACTCCTTCTAAGACTCCTTTTCTAGATCATCAACCCCTTAATAGTGGGTATGCCCCCAATACTTTGTCTTGTGCTCTCTTCACTTGATGACCATAAGCTCCCATGGATACACTTACCTCCATGCAGATGACTCCCTGAGCTACAGATCCACATTTAGTCTTTCTCCTGAGCTCTCATCCCTTATCACCAGCTGCTTAGGAGACATTTCATAATGGATATCTGATTGGCATCCAGATTCAATATGATTGAAATGAAACTCAGCTTCTTCCTCCAAACCCACCCCTCTTCAGAATTTCAATGGTTCTTTAAGGATTACTACTATCATCTTTCTAATTCTAGCAGATAGGGAAAAATGTCTGTGAGCAAACATCTGTATGTATGTATGTATGTATGTATGTATGTATGTATGTGTGAGCGTATGGATTATCTTACCCTATAAAATACTTGAAGACAAAGACTTTTATTTTTTTCTTTGCATTTCCAATGTCTAATTCACTACTTGACAAATAGGAGGTGCTTAGTAAATGTTTATTGATTGATCTGACTAATATTTAACTGATGGGCATCTATAATTATTCTGAATTTTGTGCTGATTTTTCAACCGAGTTCCATTACAATAGTATATGATTACATTGTCTCAATGAACCTTGTTCTTATTTTAAATAGATGACAGTTTGGGGAAAAACAAAACAACTAGCAACGCACTCTTAGGTATAAGAATTTGAATAAATAAATGCATTGAAAATAAATTGAGGTGTTAATAGAAAAACAATTCTATCTATAACTAAATTCTGTGTCTTTGAACTATTGACAAAACATAAACTTGTTTCATCTTTAGAATCTCAGTTTTAAATTGTTTCCATTAGATTTCCATGTTGTTTTGTAACTTCTTAGAAATACTGAAAATGACAGAAATATTAAACAACATAAAAATGAAATTTTAGAATATCTCAGAATTCAAACAAGACAGTGGTTAAGTGTTTGATAACCAAATTTACATATTTGTAAAATGAAATGAAGTCCATACCTACGGTATTAGTCTTTCTTCAAAAAGTATTAGGTACTTAGATTAAATATTGGGCTCTTTCCATTGCTTCATAGAGCGGTTTCATTCTCTAAAGGGCCTTAAATCCATTTCCTAAGGACATTCAAATTCCTCAGGTTTCTTCAGTTCCCTTAAAAACTACTTAATGGAGAATGAAGTACCTGAAGTCAAACTTAACCCATGTTCCATGGTCACATTCTTTTTCTTATCATCATCTACCCACTTTGTTATATCCATAGTTCCCTTCCTCCTGTCATTATATCCTAACCCATAATAACATAATAAATTATGTTCATCATGGGCTGATACTGAATCCAGTATTGTTGACACTTTTATCAATGTTTACTAGAGTAGAGCGGATCATTTTCAGATAACCCCAAAATTACAAAGTTTGACAAACAGCCTATGCTAGGGTTATCACTGGATTGGGATTCATTAAATTAAAGAATTTTCAGTTCCTTTGTGATATGGTGATGAGTTCAAATGCCATTTTGCCCCCATTCAAACAGCTTAAAAGAAATTGCAATGTTTTTGCTGACTCCCATAGAATGCATAGAATTTTAAAGCTGAAAAGGATCTCATTTTCATAACTTTCATGGCCTTCGTTGCAGCAACATTCCCACCCAAGTTCTTTCCTTCCTTCTTTCCCTCTTTCCTTCTTTCCTTCCTTCCTTCCTTCCCTCTGTCCTTCCCTCTGTCCTTCTTTCCCTCCTGTCAGCCTACCTTCCTTCCTGCCAGCCTACCTTCATTTTCTTCCTTCCTCCTTCCTGCTCCCCCTTCCCTCTCTCCCTTCTTCCTTGTCTTCCTTCCTACAGAGATCAGATATGACTATAATGAAGTCCAACATTATTTGGTGGTAGTACACCCAAGGATTTTTTTTTAACCTTCCTAAATTAGGAAGTGACAGTTTGATATAGGTAGTCAGAAAAATGTCTACAAGAGTTCATGGGAAACTCAGGATAGTAAGCCCTCTAGAATGACATTCTGAAGACATAAAGGGAGTCTTGTTGGAGAGACTGTCAATGTATAAAAAACCTAACAATTCTTATGAAACGAGCACAAGTAATTATAGATGCATCATGAAGCATAGCAAGGTCCAGAAGAATAGTGTCAGTAGTCCTAAAGCTCAGAATGACCCAATGCTGAAAGCTAGGAAAACACAGTCAAGAGAGGGAAATTTTAAAAACTTTACTGGGGGATAATGGAAGATTAAAGAAAGTACAGAATCATTTGCAATTAATTTTGAATAGTACTAATAATTTTTCATTACAAAATTACTGGTTTTCTTTAAAATGTGAAGAAATTTTAAAATCTATTCATAAGGATAATTTTGTTACATACTGAAAATTTTTAAGACAATTACATTTCCAAATGTATAATGAAATTCAGTAAGAAAATGGAATTTGACATATAAAAATTTAATTTTTATGCACCTTTTCAGGAATACAGATTGGAAATATTTGTATATGATTCAATTTGTGCCCCAGAACTTACGAAGAATATGGAGAATTTCAAGAAAAAATAGGGATAAAAATAAAACCTATGTAGAAAAATTAAAGGCGTTGGGAATAGATAGCTTGAAAAAGAAAAAGCAACTTAGGACAACAGAATTTTAGAAATTGGCATAATTTTAAGAATTACCTGGCTCTACTTCATTATTAAGTGTCCATTGTTTCAAAGCAATGTGTTTCATGTTCCTGAAATGAAAACGTACAGCCTATGCCCTCAAGAAGATTACTGTCTAAATCTGACAGCTATGAGACACGAACACAAATACCCGTAATGTGTTGGAAAGACCCAGATGAAGAAGTGGACCCAGAAAGGTGTGTCCTTTTATAACTTAGCCTAGAATTACACGTCTCATTGATGACGGGGCTAGAACCCTAGAATGTAGGCTTCCAGATTGCCCTGTTATGCCTCACGGCCTCCTTTGTAACTTCACTGTTTCAAATATAAGTTAGTTACTGATTGCTTTTTCTCACCAAGATATATTAGGAAGTAATGATAGACTTCTGATGGTAAATAAAATATTAAGGGCTACTTATAGAGCTGCTTTTTTTTTTTTTTTTAGCTTTTTGGAAGAGCAGTTGGGGCTAAGTGACTTGCCCAAGGTCATACGGTTAGTAAGTATCAAGTGTCTGAGGCTATATTTGAACTCAGGCTCTCCTGACTCCAGGGCTGGTGCTCTGTTCACTGTACCACCTAACAGCCCCATATTTATAGAGCTTTTAAAACTCCCTTGGATGGGGCGGGTAGGTGGTAGACTGAATAGAGCACCCTGGAGTCAGGAAGACCTGAGTTCAAATCCAGCCTCAGACATTTAATACTAGCCACGTGATCTTGGGCAAATCACTAAACCCCAATTGCCCTCTGTTCCCCACTACAAAAAGCAAAAAAAAAAAAATCTGAATAAAAAAAGTCTCCCTTGGAGACCTTGCTAGATTTCATAGGTTCCCATTGATTCACGATAGTTGGGGTAATGACTTCTGACTGGATTCGTTTGCATTAATGGAAATGGACATTTTTCTACTTTAGCACATAGGAAGCAATTTGTTTACCCTGTGTTGGCTCATAGAGGGAGGAGATAAGCTATTTAATGAAACTACACAGTCCAAATCAATGTTTGTGGGGCTTTTCAAAGTGTTACTTCAGTGCTTGTGACCCTGGGCTCTTAAGATCAGAGTACAGGCTGTGGATGGTTTTATCAAGCCAGAAATACTGTGAGTAGGGTGACAGAAATACTGAGTTTACTGCAGACCAGGAACTAGAATTCAGTGCAGTTTCTAAAACAATATTCCAAAACCCCCAGGTCTTTTAATTTTTGGTCTTTTGTCTCTTTCTTTTTAATACAAAAAATTGAAATCATACCATTTATGTCGTTATATAATTTGTAGATTCCTTTAAGTTTTACAAATACTTTGCTAGATATTAGAGCCATTTTGTTGTTGTTTAGTCATTTTCCGTTGTGTCTGACTCATCATGACCCCATTTGCTATTTTTTTGGCAAAGATACTTGGAGTGGTTTGTCATTTTCTTCTCTAGCTCATTTTACCAATGAGGAAACTGAGGCAAGCAGGGTTAAGTGACTTGCCCAGGGTCACGCCGCTAATAAGTTTTTCAGGCTGGATTTGAACTCCAATCTTCCTGACCCCAAGCCCAGTGCTCTCTCCACTGTGCCACCTAGCTGCCCCAGGACCATTTTACAGATAAGGAAACAGGAGTAAAACAACTCACAGTCATGCAGATAATAGATGATCTGATACCTTGTCCAATGTTCTTTCTGATGTATTATACTACTTTCCCGAGGACAACTAAGAAGATATTGTTCTGTCAAGGGTAGGGAACCTGCAGCTTAGAAGCCACCTGTTACCTGCTGGGTCTTGGGACAGCTTTTTGACCGAGCCCAAACTTTGCAGAACAAATCCTTTTGTTAAGGGCATTTGTTCTGTGCGGTTCAGATTTCATCAGAGGGCCACACTCAAGGACGCGGAAGGCCACAGGTTCGCCACCTCCGCTAATCATTTAACCCGAACCCCACTTCCTTATTTCTTGGAGCTTTAAAAGACGCTGACTCGAAGCAGGCTTTGAAGAGGACCTTTCTCACTTCCTAGCTGTTGTCATGTGCTTGAAGACGAGTTTGCCTTTATACTTCTGGGTTTTGCCATTTGTGACTGTAATTGTTGGATACTTCAGCTGTCCCCTTGATTTGACGAGTTGTTGACCCTGTGGGCTTATTATCTGTAATTATTATCTAAACTCCTCCAAGACAGGAGCCCATGATTTGGGCCATTTTAGCCCCAGCACGTAGTGTAGGGCCATGCACATAAGCACTTCAGAAAGATTTGTGGAATTGTTGGACTGTAATTGCCTAATGGCTCCATTAAACCTCTCTTCCAAATCACATATTCGTGGAATTATGCCATCATACCAGTGGTAGGCCATGAAATCATTCTTGGAAATTAAGAGATTAGTTACCTGTGAACCGCAATTTTATGAAGGTACAACTGTCATAAACAAGACAATTGTCCTTGTGGCTTAGAGGGAATGACATACTTAACTTCAGAATAAAACAGTAGACTTTATTATTTATATTTATCTTCTCTGTTGGCTTATGAAATGCTGAAGTCTCTGCATTTACTTTCTACCACTTTGACTACTTCTTAGTCTTCTTTGCTAATGTTTTCTTCTTGCACTATAAGTTTAGATCCCCAACCCTCTTCTTCCTTTCTGCTTTCCCTTCCTTCCTTCGTTTCCTCCTTGCTCTTCCTTTCTCTTTTCTTCTTTCT
This sequence comes from Pseudochirops corinnae, assembly GCA_028646515.1. Taxonomy (NCBI): domain Eukaryota; kingdom Metazoa; phylum Chordata; class Mammalia; order Diprotodontia; family Pseudocheiridae; genus Pseudochirops; species Pseudochirops corinnae. The sequence continues at coordinate 91,537,041 of CM053591.1, forward strand.
TTCCTTCCTTTCTTTTTTCTTTCCTCCTTTCTTTCCTTCCTTCCTCCTTCTTTACCTCCTCCTTTCTTTCTTTCCTCCCTTCTCCTTCTTTCCTTCCATTCTTTTTTTTCTTCCTTACTGTCCTTCCTTTTTTCCTTATTATTAGTTTTTCCTCTTAACTCTTCCAGCTCTCTCATCTACATCCATGGATTTATAAATGTTAACCCCATACCTCTCTTACATCTTTCTACCTTTGGAAACCTTTCTTCTTAAGCAACTAGGTCCAACAAAGGATAGAGTGTTGGATTCAGGAAAACTTGAATCCAATTCCTGCTTCAGACACTTAATAGTTGAGTAACCCTTGACAAGCCACTTAATCCCTCTTACCCTCAGTTTCTTCCTTTGAAAAGTGGAGACAATAATAGCTCCAGATTTCATAGGATTGCCATGAGGATCAGATGAGAGTACATAAGTAAAGTGCTTAACAAAAAGTGCTACAAAAATCCCATCTTCTACTAGGAAGACTTTCCCGACCCCTCTGAATTCTAGTGCCTCCCCTCTTTTAATTATTCCCTACTTATCCTGTAAATGCTTGTTTACCTGTTTGAATATATTTTTTTGCTTGCTGTCTCCTCCATTAAATTGTGAACTCCTTGAGGGCAGACACTGTCTTTTGCCTAAAGAGGTCTATTCACTGAATGGGTGTTGCCTCACTCAAAGTGAGAACCTGAAAAGATCTTATCCTACAAGGGCCAGGGTCTCCCATTGCATCCTGGGTCATCTCCAGTCATCCTGATGAATATCTGGCCATCGGACCCAGATGGCTCTGGAGGAGAAAGCAAAGTCATGTCATCATTTCCCTGATGTCATGGTCCTCTTGGAGAACAAAGGACAAACACAACAATCCCTTGTACAAGCCATTACTATACTTACTGTAGTAAGTGTTTAATAAGTTGACTGATAAAAAGGCAAACTTATGTTATTGTGCTCTTTGTTCAGAACAGATCAGATGCCACTTCCTCTTGCTGTCTGCTTCCTTTAATTTCTTTATTTTTCCATTTAGATCTCTGTCACTTTCTAGAGTTATCCCTTCCACATCGCAGGGACTTAGGGGCATGGTGCCCCCACTATCTGGAAAATCCAAATAAAAATTTTTGACCCTCCCCTCATACCAGAGAAAAAGTCTGAATTTTTTATTTTTCTTTTATGGGGTGTTGATAGTACTTTATTGTAACCTTTGTGTTAAGTATTTGGTCATAGGCTCTGTGTTGTCTGCTGTCCTTCATGTGTCATTTACGGCTTCTACAAGCCTCCAGAAAAGTTCCCATTTCATTTTTTATACTGACCCCCCCCAATATATCAAAACCATATTGAGGAAAGTTGTGATGTAGAAGGGATAACTTTATCTACTTCATTATCATGCTTATTTGTATATATAATATCTGATACCTATCCGATTATATCACCCTGATCCCATCCAACAGCTACTTACTAAATGTGTGCTGGGCACCAGGAATATAGGAACAAAGTAGAAGACAACTTATACCCTCAAGAATCTTATACTTTTCTCTTTTTTTTTGTCAAATCTTTATTGGGTAAGTGGCAGAGTCCAGTTCAGTTCTTCTTGGCAGCAGCCTTACTCTTGGCAGCTAGGACATTGCTGAGCTCCTCTCTCTTCCTCGTGGCTCAGATGTGAGTTCCTACCTTTTTATTTTGATGAACTTAAGGGCTCACTTATCCTTGGAGACTTTTAACAATTCCATGGCCCACCTCTGATAAGGGATAAGTCCACATACCTCCCGGATCATATCTTTCACAAACTTTGTTGTGTTTGGTCAAGTGCCCATGGCAGTGGCAGTGTCGCAGCTTCCAAATGTTTTTGGTAACTTTGCAGCCCTTGTTGAGGCCCATGGTTACGGGGTACTGGATAGCCATGGCTGCGGTGCTTCTGTAGCCCCAATGGCAGCCACAGCAGAAGGCAAGAATCTTATATTTTTAGAGAGAGATACAAGTATCTATGTGCTAATTTTAGGAGAAAGGAGAAAGCACTAATAACTAAGATCAGGAAAGGCAGAAGGTGACATGTGAATTATGCCAAGCCTTGAAGAGAGCTGGGTGGTGCCCAGCAGGGGAATACATTTCACCCATGAGGGATCAATAGTCTATGGGATAACCATAGCAAGAACCGCAAGTATTCTGTTTGGGTGGGAAAAAAATAAAAGGGTAAAGTATAGTAATATTATATAAGCCTGGAAAGATAGGCTGAAGCCAAAAGATTTTTGATATCAAGCCAGAATAACTTATTATATTTTAATCTTTGTGTGGACAGAGATAATGTGATCTTCATCTTTTATTCCCCATTGCCTAGCATAGTGCTTCCATCAAATGTATGTTATCGAATTGAATTTGTTAAACTTGAAGCACTAGAGATAAAGTTAAATTAACACTTGAAGTTTATAGATGGGACCAAAATTTGGAGGGATCCCCAAAGAAATCAGGCAATAGATCTCATGAAATAGGTTTTACCTTTTTCTCTTCTTAAAAAATATCTATTTCTAGATAAAAGTATATTTTGAAGCCACCCAATATAGTAATCTGTCTGTCAAAGTACATAGATATTCAGAGCACCACAGGCACTGAAGTTACTTTTCAAATAAAACGTAACAAATTTCCTCACATTGAATTTCAGGAATTCTTATGGTGCCTGTTTCAAGATGGATTTGGCATGACCTGTTAGCATGCGATAGAATCATGAATAGACTTGTAAAAAGATTGAAATAAACGTTACGCTTGTTGATATTTGTCAAAAGACGTATCAAAGTTCCCATTACATTTATTCTCCAAAGTAAAAAATAAAAAATTTGCCTTGACATGTCATATTCTGCCTCGTAATTAACTGTTGGGAGTAACCCTCCCAGTCACTCAAGCATTTGTGGGCTAGGGATGACACGAGCAACTTATGTCTCCTGAAGTAAAAAAATCTTTGAAGATGCCATAGCTGATTGACATTATTTCTTCAGTAAGAATTAGTTTAGAAAGTTATCCTTCACCTTTACTTCCCTGCAGGTACAACTTAAAGAAGCTGTAGAAGATCTTCCAGGCAAAATGGATACCGAGTTGGCAGAAGCAGGATCCAATTTTAGTGTGGGACAAAGACAGTTGGTTTGCCTTGCCCGGGCTATTCTCAGGAAAAATCGAATATTGATTATTGATGAAGCAACAGCCAATGTGGATCCAAGGTACAGAAATGAGGGTCTTGCTATTATGATACAGCATTGGTAATAGCATAAATGAATGATAAGAGTGTCATGGTGACCAAAATTCTTTTAGTGCTTTTTCTGGAGATAGAACACCCTTTAAAAAAAAAACTAAAAAAAAACTAAATTAAATTTGCTACCTACCAGATAAAAAATATTTTCTGCCATTCTTTCAAAAATATTTCTTAGTCATTCATCTCCATCCCCAATCTTGGTTTTAAAGAGTAGAAATATTCTTATTTATTTTTATATTTTTTTTTATATGTAAGGACCTTTTTCCTCTCCATAACTAAAGTATGTTATTCTTTTTATTGTTTTCTATTTTTCACATTTTCTCTTCTTCATTGAATTTTTTGTCTTGTTTCAGGACGGATGAATTAATACAGAAGACCATTCGTGAGAAGTTTGACCAGTGCACTGTGCTGACCATCGCACACAGATTAAACACGATTATTGATAGTGACAAGATAATGGTAAGAGGACTATATGTTTGTCATTTCATTTTCATTTACTTTTCATCTGTCTTTTTGATTTCCTGCATTCCCTCACCTCAGTCTAAGCCCTACAGAAAGTGATTTAGAGAAAAGACTATACATAATTGCTGGAACTTATAGAATTACATGAGAGTAATTTTTTACACTTTATATCATCTTCAAAACAACTCCATGAGGTAGGTTCTGTTTTTAGAGATGAGGAAATGGAGGCCCAGGGAAAAGACTCATCGAGGATGGCATGACACATAAATAATTAAAGCAAGATTTAAATCCAGGTTTTCTATGATGCCAATTCCAGCATTCTTTCCATTCTCCCTGCTTTTCTTGAGAACATCACATCCTCACAACAACTCCTAACTTTCATTAATCTTAGTAGCACATGACTTCAGGGTATTTTTTTTCCTGTGTTATTGATCTAGATTTTAATACTTATAAATTGATTATGATAGGACAATTAGGAAATCTCTTACACTAAACAAGTAAAGCCCCAAAGAAAATCTATGACTGTGGTCAGATCCTCTTCCCTGATAGACACTGAGATAGATATTATTTTCTTTAAGGTTAAGTATGTTAGGTATGTTATATGGGACTACACACTAATTGACAAGAAAGGGTGGGGGAATGAAATGGAGAAGGGCCAGCATTTTCCTGACAACCTGTATAGGTCTATATCTACCCTTCAGGATGACATCAGGAATATTGCTGCTAGGTTTGACTTCTTAGGCAGTTTTATTGTCACTAACAGCATGCCCCTGTTTCACATTAAGCATCCATTTGGGATCATTGATGACTACATCCTGGAATATAGCCCCCATGTAAAGTGCCAGCAGTGAAACCATGTTTTTCCCTCCACTATACAAGGCAGTATATGCCTGTGTAACAGCAAGCACCCTAGCATACCTAGGGCGGCTACTAGCACAGGTTCTTAGATCTGCTTTTCTAAAGGAAAGCAACTCAAAATGGGTTAACAATCTCACTTTAATCAAACATATCATTTACCTAGT
>CM053591.1:91542274-91589049 GCA_028646515.1 Pseudochirops corinnae
CACTATACATATTTTTATTCAACTGCCCTAACAGTTAAAAGCATAAAATGTACTCATAAAACATCTAGATTAACTTTTTGTTCACAGGAGAGTATGTTATAATATTAGCATTTGGTTAATGTATATTTTGGTGTATATATACACACATATACTATATGTGTGTATCTCTGTAGATATAGATATCCTTAGACTTGACCAATAAAATATTAATTCTGCTTGGTTAGTGTAGGGCCTACTGTTTGATTGTTGACAGATATTTAACTCACTACCAGAGTACCAGAACCTCATAGAAGATGTTTTCAAACCTGCAGAGACTTTGATGGTTATGTGTGCATGACCAGGCCTTTAACTAACTCCCCCTCCTCAGTCTAGTCCCTAGTGCACTGAAACCACTGGTCCAGAAAAAGCCAAATTAGATCTGGAGTCACGTCACAGGCCTTCATTTCAAAGAATTAAGAACTCATTGGCCCTAAGGACATTTTTTGGTTACTTGGATAAGCAACACAGTCTAATTTGAATCGTGTTTCTTCCTGTGGTAATCTAAAGCATGTCCTTTGTTGAATTTACAAAAGGAAAACCCTTCTGCATTTGTACATAGTTCATCATGGCTTCTCCCAGTTAATTTGTGGCTGCTCATTTTATTCATGTATATCTCAAGGATCAATAATACCTAATTACCTGAATAGGATCCATGTCCTACATGAAGGCTGAAGGCTTGAAGGAATTCCCAGCATGGCAAAGGAATGACTGGCATCAGGAAAGGCAGTGGTAGTATCCTAGTTGTTTGGTATTTCTTGGGGTCAGGCTAACTCTGAACAAGGTGTTCATACGGGTAGTTTCATGATGGCCTGAAGGGCCTTAGATTTGAATGGGAAATGACTAACTTCCTTTGGAACAGGTTACAAAACACTAGTAGAAATGCCAAGGTTAACCTAGGACTAATAATGCCTAACAAGTGTTGTCTCTTTGGACCCAGAGTATCCCTATCAGTGGTAGTATTTACGCTTCAAGACTTTCTCCATCCCCTTTTTTTTCTCTTTATCCAAACAGGGCTTTGATTACAAATTGCTAGGGAGATAGAGAGATATAGATAGATAGATAGATAGATAGATAGATAGATAGATAGATAGATAGATAGACAGACAGACAATATATACACACACATATATATGTATGTATAGATATATATGCACACACATACATATTGGGGGGCCCTCAGGGTACTCTTTTACTTTTATCAATATATTTAACACCACCTCTGTCACTAGAAAATCCAGAAGTTGCAGTTTTATTTAATGTATTCTGGTCCTGAGATTGTCAAATCAGAATTATCATCCAAACTCTGGGTAAAACCTAGCAGCGATCTTCCTCCAGACAAATAAATTGTTATCTCAGGAATCAGTCAACTTTCTCCTAAATCAAGAGACTAGGCATTTCATGTGATTGAGCTGTTGCTTGTTTGGCATATCCATAGAATTATGAGGCTACAAAGGACTTGGAGAGGCTTTATCCATCATCATAATCAAGTAACTTAACATAAGCAAGGTTACAAAATAGGTACAGAGTTTGGTTCTTCCTGCTGAGAGGCTTAACTTTCAAAGCAAAAAAAAAAAAAAAAGATAATATAGGTAGAAAATTAAACTGATTTTAATGAGTAATTGTTAATGGATTATTACAGCATATAAAGAATTTCCTCCCCTTAACTCTTATTCAGATGTTTTCCCATAGCATAGACTCTTGAAAGCACCCAGGCTAGCTGTGTCCTCATTCCTCTCTGGTCTCCTCTCCTGACTCCAGACTTGGCTCTGCACCCCATCCTTCTCTCTCTCCCCGCCACATTCCTTCCTTCCCCCCAGCTCTTCAGCTTCCTTTTATATGTTCTTTTCTCCCATTAGAATTGTCAGTTCCTTGAGGGTAGGGACTGTTGTTTTTCTTTTTGCTTCTTGTATTCCCAGCATTTAGCACTGTGCTTTGTACATAGTAAATGCTATTAATAAATGTGTGATTTGAACCCTGAACTCTAAAACTATTCCAGCAGTGCACCAAACTGTAGCAAGACTTACCAAACTAGCACAGGTTTCAGAGACAATCTGTATGTTCTCCCACTTTAATTCAGCTGGTATTTATAGTCTTTACTAAGTGCCCAGCACTCTGAGAATTATAACATCATAACTTTAGAGCTAGAAGGAACCTCAGACATTGTTGAGTCCAGCACTCTGATTTTACAGAGCCCAGAGAAGTTAAGTAAGTGGATAGAGTAGTAGATAAGAATGCCAGACCTGGAACTGGGAAGATTTGTCTTTGTGAGTTCAAATCTAGCTTCAGACAGTTGCTAGCTGTGTGACCCTGGCCAAGTCACTTAACCCTTTTTGCCTCAGTTTCCTCATATGTAAAATGAACTGGAGAAGGAAATGGCAAACCACTTCAGTATTTTTGCCCCAAAAATCTCATATGGGATCACAAAGAGTTGAACACGACTAATACCCTCCTCATATGTAGTCACATGTAAATTATGTAACAGACCAGCCTTGGCCTCTATTGACTGAAGGTCAGTTATATTATATTTCATTCCTTCCTCCAAGGTTCTCTGGTAGCATTTAGTGAACTGGGGAGTATCTAGGCTCCCATACATGGTTTCCAGCCCCACTAATTATATTCCCTCAAGCATGCCCCAGTTCCATTCATAATGTATAATCACTATCACAAATATATTACTCCCCAAGGGAAGCATAATTCCCTCTGTTGGGGACTAGTGCCCTTTGTACCACCTCAGTCTCTGGGGAAGAGAAGGGGATTAGGTGCATAACTTAGCTCAGTTACTGTAGCACAGTACCAGTTCCAAGACCAAAACTCCCTTAGGGCTTAAGGTCCAGCCACCCTGTCTTCTCAAGCCTTCCATGCCAGGCTGGCTGCATCATCTCATCTACACTGGTGGCTCCAAGGTCATCACCATGCTTCAATGGGATTATGGGAGCCAGTGGGATTAAGAAGGACAAACAAAACAGAACAGAAACAAACACACCCAATCTCATTTCTAGAAACTAGAATAAAAGAGAGAATGAAAGGTAAGGAGGTCCTTCTGCTCTCACAGGTTGGTTCATGGCACCCATGCTGTAGGTGAATGCACAGTAAGGAGTACACAAGAAAAAGCATAAGTCAGAAAGTGAAGCAGAAAGAGTAGCCAAAAACCTTCTTATTCTGCCAGTTTTAAAGACACAGGGAGCCAATCAAAGGAGGCTACACCTGCCTGTGTGATAAGGGACACGTAGTCCTCAGTGCTAGGCAATCTGGATATTCTCCAAGGGCTCTTCAGGGTGCCTCCATGTTTGGTGAAATGGGCATGCCCAAAGAAGTCCCAGGGTTATAATTATGTATGAGTACTACAATACTTATATATTACATTCATTATAAAAGTTACATAAAAGTTTTTAAAGGGTGAAAATTTAAATAACAGATATGTTAAAATTATTTTTATTTAATAGTAGTACAAAACCCTTTTTCATTTTGATAATATGATTAATATTCTCAGTGAGAGCAATGTGGTTAAATATGCAGTTAAGTATTACAGTGGATAGAGCACTGGGCCTGGAGTCAGGAAGACCTGAATTCAAATCACTTACTAGATGTGTGACTGTGGGCAAGTCACTTAACTTCTGTCATTCTCAGTTCCTTGTCTGTAAAATGAACATAATAATAGCACCTACATTACATGGTTGTTGGGAGGATCAAATAGATACTATTTGTGAAAGAGCTTAATTTTAAAGCACTTTGCAAGCCTACTAACTATTGTTATTCATTATTTTTTTAATTCTTGTTTACATACATGATATTGGGTAATGCTTTTTCAGTAACCTTTGGATCTTAACTTTTTTATACTTTTTGCTTCTCAACTAGACTGTCATGGCAGCTACCTAAGTGATCTTCCTGCCAACACTATCTCCTCCTGGTCTGTCCTTCGGATTGCCCGCATAATCTTTTTAAATATAAGCTTTTATTGTTTATTTTTTCTGTTGTTTTTCTTATTGGGTTTTCTTTTCATCACCATGATTTCTCCCAGTATGTGCCCAATTCCCAGAGAATCATCCCATATAACATAATGTTTTAAAGACAAAACAGTGAAAAAAAGAGTAAAATATATATATATATATATATATATATATATATATATATATATATATATATATATATATATAACTTATCAATACTTTGAAAGTCTAAAATTGTGTGTAATACTGTGAATCTCCCAACCTCTGCAGTGGAGCAGGGTGGGGTGAGGAGTATCTTCACATACCTCTTCTTTTGAGTCATACTTGTTCTTTGTAATTATGCAACATTCACTTTTGTGCAGTTTTTCTATGTTTAAACTGTAATCATTACATATATTGTTTTCTTGGTTCCATTTATTTCACTTTCTATTAGTTTGTTTAGATCTTTCCATGTTTCTTTGTATTCATCATTCTTTCTTATAGCATAGTAATATTCCATGACATTTACATACCACAGTTTGGTCAGCCGTTTCCCATTCTCCTCCCTCATCATCCTCACCAATCCCCAGACTAAATCAGCACTTGTATCAGATTTACACAGTCAAGCAAAACAGGACTCCACATTGGCTTCATCTTAAAATATGTCTCATTCTGCACCTCAGATTCATCCTCTCTCTGTCAAGAGGGTGGGTAACATGTTTCTTCATCAGTCTTTTGGAATAGTGATGGACCATTGCAGTGATCAGTGTTGTGTTCTTTCTGTTACACCAAACCAGCCATCATAAGGCTGGTTTGTATGGTTAGGAGTCCTTGGCTGAGTTTTGTTTTTTTTTTTTAACAATCTTCTTTAGATTGGCTGTATATATGATGGAACTTCTTACACAAGGTCACAGAGCAACTAAATTTTTGATCTGCCCAGGACACCTCTTCAGAGAAACATGTAATATAATAATCCTTACCACAATTCTCATTCAAGTTGAAATCTCTTGACAAGCTCTCTCTGCTTTTAGCATTAATGAACACTAGCTTTCAAATCGTCAGCCTCTCTAACCTGCAAATATTAAACATGAGTGTATCAATCAAAACTAAAATTATGGGAATTAGCCAAAATCAACAAGGCTTTCACTCCAGCAGATTAGGACTCATTCTTGAGCAACAGGAAATTTAACATCTGGAAACAGGTGTTTCCCAGTCAGGCTTTCTTGATCCACATTGTTCTTTTCCAAAACAGCTGATGAAGTCAATCTGAATCACTCTTTGATAGACCTTCATAGATGAGCCATTCATTATTTCAGAGTAATGAGTAATTTTTTTAGATGCATAAAACTGTAAGATGAGTGTCCATTAACCTCCTACACAAAAAAACAGATAATATTGCTTTGTGGGGTTTTCCTCAAGTTATTTATTTAGTGTTTCTTCTGTGATGAGAGATGGAATGACCTAGGACAGTGATTCTTAACCTTCCTTATGCCGTGACCCTTTAATACTCGCATGTGGGCAGACCCGCCTGGAGATGGACAGAGGAGCAGTGTCTCAGTTCCTAAGACCACTGGAAATATGTGTTTTCCGATGATTTTAGGCGACCCCTGTGAAAGGGTCATTTGACCCCCAAAGGGGTCACGACCCACAGATTGAGAACCATTGACCTAGGAGATAAAGGACAGCTTTGGAGCCAAGAATATTTGGCTTCAGGTCCTGTCTCATACCTACCCTCAACAGTGATAGGGAAATTAGAAAGAGGAGAAGGTTTGAGGGTGAGAATAATGAGTTCACTTTTGGACAGGTTGAATTTAAGATGTCTCCAGAACATACGATTCAAGATGTTCAGTAGGTAGTTAGAGATATCTGCAAGACTAGAAGTCAGTTAAAAAGGTTAGGACTGGTAAATTCATTTGAGAATCAACAACATAGAGATGATGATTCAATCTGTGGCACTAATGATATCACCAAATAAAACAATATAGAGGCAAAAGAGAGGAGGGTCCAGGAGAGAGCCCTGCGGGACATCCATAGTTAATGCACATGACTTAGATGAAGATCCAGTAACGGACACTTAGAAGGAGCAGTAATATAGGTAGGAGGACAACTAGGAGACTTATCACCAAAAGCTAGACAGAAGAGAGTATCAAGGAGGAAATGGTAATTGACTGTGTCAGAGGCTGCAGAGAAGATAAAGATTGAGAAAAGGTCATTAGATTAAGCAGTTAAGAGATGATTAGTAACTTTGGAGAAAGTAGTTTTGGTTGAATGATAAAGATGGAATTTAAACTATAGAGCAGCAGTTCCCATGCTGTGGGTTATGTTCAATTTGTAGCATTGAAAATGCATCCTGCATATCAGATGTTTACATTACGATTCATAACAGTAGCAAAATTACAGTTATGAAGTAGCAACGAAAATAATTTTATGGTTGGGGGTCATCACAACATGAGGAACTGTATTAAAGGGTCACGGCATTAGGAAGGTTGAGAACCACTGCTATAGAGAGTTCAGAAGAGAGTGAGAGAAGAGAAAGTGGAGGAATCTTGTAGAAGATCTTGTCAACATCATGATCATATACGACAGCTTGTTCAGCCATTCCCCAATTGACAGGCATTCTCACAATTTCCATTTCTTTGCCACCACCCTTAAATACTTAAGGGCGTATAGGTTCTTTTCCTTTTTCCTTAATTATCTTTGGAAACAGATCTAATAGAGATATTGCAAGATCAAAGGTTATAGGCAGTTTAATATCTCTTTGGACATGGTTATGGATATGCTTATTTTATTTCTTAAATTCCAAATAAAATAGAATAAAAAAAATTTAGCCACAAAAGGAAGAAATATGGGATGGTATCTAGTGGGGATAGTTGGATCAAGTGAGGTTTTTGAGGATGGGGACAACATGAGCATGTTTGTAGATTACAGAGAAACAACCAGTAAATAGGAAGATGAAAGATTAGTGAAAAATAGAGAATGATAGAAAATTTAATCTGCCAGAGAAGACCGAATGGAATGGGATCACTTGTACACATAGAAGGATTTGCCTTGGGGGCAACTAAGTGGTTCAGTGAATAGAGCAATGGCCCTGGAGTCAGGAGGACCCAAGATCAAATCAAGCCTCAGACATTTGACACACTTGCTAGCTGTGTGACCTTGGGCAAGTCACTTAACCCTAATTGACTTGCCAAAAAAAAAAAAGGATTTGCCTTGGCAAACAGGCCACCTCATTACCTGAGACAAGAGTGAAATAGGAGATAGTGGCAGAAGATATCTGGGGGTTGTGAGGTAAAGGAGATAGGCAGAAGGAAAGGTAGGTCTCTAAGAATGGTTTTAATCTTTCTAGTAAAGAATGAGACAAGGTTCTCAGCTGAGATAGTGGAGAGAGATAGAACCATGGGAGGGTTGAGGAGGAATAAAAAGGTTTAGAAGAGCCACTGTGGTGAGTGAGCCAGTGAGCTAATTAGGGACATTGCCTTGCAACACTTAAGGCCTAGTTGATGTTAGATAACAAAAATTTGTAGTGAACCCAGTCAGTACTACTTCCTGGTTTTCTCCAGCTTCCCTCAACAATACATAAGAAGTAATACAGGTGATGGATGGTGGGAGTAATTAAAGATTGAAGAGTTATAAGATCAGCCATACAATAAAAAGGCAAAGCACTCGTAAGAAGAGGACAGTGGAAGTGAACTGGTTCACCACAGGGTCAAGGTGGTAAAGGAAGGAGTGTTGCCAGTGCAGGAGTGATAGCTTGGCAAAGAACTGAGAAGCCTGGGTCATGATGTTGGAGTTACAGGCCAGAGGGAGACATGGAATGACAATAGATAGATCAGGTAAGGAAATTTCAGAATTCATGAACATAGAAGTGGAACATTTGTAGGTGATGGCTGAGTTAAAGTGGAGGAGTTGGTCTCATAAAGTAAGTTGAGGAATTGTGAGGTTAGGGTGTTTGAGGATGTATTAATATATATGTTGAAGTCTCCTAATCTGAGGGCAAGGGTTGGGGAGGAGAAAAAGTCTGAACCAGGTACTGACTAACACACATGCTAGATCTGGCAATTTGCATTTTCCCATTGTATATGAAAAGTATGGTGAGGCAGCATGGCATGTGGCTTAGAATCAGGAAAGACCTCCTGTGATCAGATCCCTGACTTTTATTGGTTTTGTTACCCTAGGAAAGTCACTTAACCTAAAAGTTGCTCTCTAAGCAACTCTAAAAAGGGCTTCTTTTAAAAAAAAAAGATGTTCTTACTGATGTCTTTTATTTTATATATCACCATAATTTCTCCTGCTATTCATCTCATATAACAAATAATATTTTTTAAAGGAAAAAAAAATAATAGGGGAAAAAAATCAGCATAACTGATCGATACATTGAGAAAGTCTGAACTTGACATTTAATGTGTAACATTTGTGGCCCTCTGAACTCTGCAGATTTGTTTGGTGCCTTGTGTCTCCACATATCTCTTCTTTGGAGGCATGCTTACTTTTGGAAACTTTGCAGCATTTACTTTGGATTTTTGTGGTGGTGGTGGTGGTGGTGGTGGTGGTGATTCTTTCAGCTTACATTGTTGCAAACATCATGGATTTTGTTTTCTTGACTCTGCTTACTTCATTCTGCATCAGTTCCTATAGGTCTTTTCATGCTTCTACATATTCTTCATATTCATCACATCTGTCATTGCTTACAACACAATAATATTCCATTACATCTATGCCCCAGTTTATTCAGCTACTCCCTAATTGATGGACATCTATTTTATTTCCAATTATTTGCCATCACAGAAAGGGTTGTTATAAATACTCTAGGGCATATGGAAGCTTTATTTTTTATCATTGTCTTCCTTGGGGTATAAGGCTAGCTGTGGATTCTCCAGTCAAAGGACACAGGCATTTTAGCCACTTTAGTTAAATAATTCCAAATTGCTTTCCAAAATGATTGCACCAATTCAGCAACTCCACCAACAAACCATCAACATGTCTATCTTCCCACAATACCTCCCATATTGATTATTCTCATCTTTTGTCATCCTTACCGATATGTAGGGTAGGAAGTGAGTCCTCAGACTTGTTCTGATTTGCTTTTCTCCTACCATTAATGATTTAGAGCGTTCTTTCATTTGGTTCCTAACAGTCTGCATTTCTTCCCCTGAGAAATGTTTGTCCCTATCCTTTGACCCCTATGTAGCTTTAAACAAGGGTTCTTAAAACTTGGGGTCAGTTCACAGTTCTATCAACAGTGTATTAGTGTCCCAATTTTTCCCCATCCCCTCCAAAATTTGTCATTTTTCCCAATCTGAGAGGTATGAGGTGGTACCTCAAAGTTATTTTAATTTGTATTTCTCTAATCAATAATGATTTAGAACATTTTAATATGACACGTATAACTTTTATTTCTTCTTCCAAAAACTGCTTATTCATATCCTTTATCCATTTATCTATTGGGAAATGACTCATATTATTATAAATTTTACTCTGTTCTCTATATGTTTGAGATTTAAGGCCTTTTGAAAAAGAGACAGACAAAAAGACAGAGATAGAGAGATGACAGAGAGATAAAGACAAAGAAAAAGACAAATCAAGGCTTGCCCTGTATTTAAAGGAAAACCAGTTTAAAGCTAAGCGTTTCAGTCTCTAATTCTAAGGTTATTTTAGTATAACATTATAGAATCATAAAGACTATTAGAGCTAGAAAAAGCCCTCAGATACTATTGTGTGCAGTCCTTTCATTTACTGGTTAGAAAACCAAAGGCAAGAGATAGGCCTGAGGTCCCACAACTAGGCAGTAACAGAATTAGCATTAGAACTCAGGTCTTATGATTTCCTTTTTATATTGAGATGGTCATGAAAAAGGTCATAATTGCTTACTTAATTTTTCAGGTGTCCCCGACTGAAAGTCTGTATACTCTGTAAATATATATTTAATTTTAATGGATATAACCTTCCTGGGAAAAAGCGAAGGCTCATTATTCTTTTGTTCCTGGTATTTCTGTTCAGAAAAAGTTGCCCATTTTGGAGGATGTGTGTATATACATATATATATAATATTACATATATATGCATATATATATATATATAAAACCACGTAATTGCTTAAAATCTGTCTCTACTAAAATAAGTTTCTGCTTTCAAAATAGCTTAAAAAGCATGAAATGAGCCCCCACGATTAGTTTGAAGCCTTTATGTTTATCAAAAATAAAACATTTGTTTAGCGCTAAACTAAGTGTAAGATACTTGAAGACAGAAAGAAAACACTTTCCCTCCTTGGTGCCTATCCTTTCTAACACAAGAATAACATAACACACATATAGGTATATAAAACACATAGAAAACAAAAACCAAGAAAGCTTGTATGGAAAGGAATTAGCAATGGTGGGGGAGGGGAGAGAGAATACTAGAGTGACACTTCAGAAAATATATTTTCAAGTCCTTTGAAGGCATAAAATGCTATACATTGATTTCATCCAGGTGTGTTCAAGCATTAGTACAAAATTCCCTACTTTTTTCTTGTTAAATGATGTTTCAATATACGATATTTTTATATGTAAGGATACATCTTAGGGTAGCACTTACTGAGACTAACAGGGAAAAGAAGAAAGCTTCACATAATATATAGGTGTTTAAATAGTTTTTTTTTTTTCCTCACATGCAAAATCTATTATCTCTAACAGTTACTTTGTTGATGGTGCTCACAAATATATTTGGAGCCAGGTTTTACAGAATGGCCCCAGAATAGTATGAATTTGAGCCCTGACTCATGACACATGTCAGCCTCAGATAGATGGTGCATTTTCTGTTTTAAAGACTCAAACAAAACTTTTCACATTCTTCTTTGAAAAAAAAATTACATTTGAAGTCCTTTTTCACCAAACACATTTTTAGATAAGAGCACACAAGTCTTGACATTATTTCATTTTGTTATACGCATCTGTCAAGGAACAGAGATATGATACAGCTGCTAAAAACTGATGATTGTGGAACAGAGGGACTTGACAGCATTTCATTTCCTTTATGTTCTGATTATACATTTATCAGAAAACCTGTATCTCTTCTAGTTCAGCTAGAAATTGGTAGAATTCAAGAACTCAAAGGCTTGGCAAAGAACTGTCCTATTATTTGGTATCATCTTACATTTTAGAGAAGTTGCTTGGTTGAGTCATTGTTAAAGCCTTTGCTTCTCCTTCCATTATTGTGGTGCCCTATCCCCAGATCACATTTCTATAGGCCCTATAACTGCTTTGCCGCACAAATTAAACGCCAGGACATTTCATACATATACTCTGGAGTTTCAATGCTTGTCAATCATAGTTTATAAAATATAGGGATTACAACCTGATATTAACATCCAAATCCATTGTGCTCATTTTATGTGTGAAAATGAGAAATCCCTGTGCAGAAGCTAGATTTCACAGCGTCTTTTGTCACCCTGTTTTTAATTTATCTCCGTGTTTTGAGCCAGTTAAAATGATTTTACTTAGCAGTTTAAGGTCGTGATAAAAACATATCTATAAATCTGAATGATCAGAACTAAAGTGGATCTCTCTACAGGTTGTTCAGGCTGGCCCTGGAAAGGATTTTAATGGGATTAATTCTTCAGAAGAATAAACACCTGTATTTTTGGATTCTGCTTATTGTACTTATTTTGATTTGTTAGACAAGAGCTGTATACTTATGCCTCACAAAGGACCAGAAAAGAGTGACTTAAGGAACTATGACATGAGTCATTGATGGGTTAAAAAAAAAAAAAGATCTTTTTAAAAAAAAATTTGCACTTTTTTTCTTTTTTAGGTGTACTTCAGAAGAAATTATCCAGAAGTTACTCAAAATGGCTATGTAGTTATGAACACTTCAAATGAGCAGCCACCAGGTCTAACTGTCTTTGAGACAGCACTGTGATCTCCAAAGAATGGAAATGTTATGTCCAGATCATTAAGCTCTCATGGAATCCTCTGAGAGCAGATGGACCACTTTTAACAGTGGTTTTGCACTATGTGACTAGATTGTATTTTTGTTATTCATAACATAAAGACATATATTTATGTGCCACATGTTGTTAGTTAATATGTAATTGCTTTCTGGTTTCACCCAATAATTTTAAGTGCTAATGAAACAAGATTATTTCTCATTTTAATTTAAATGCTGTGGTTTTTGTGTTTTTTCTTTGTTTGGTTTTTGTGTTTTGTTTTTTTTAACCAAATCAAAGGTTAACACAAACAAAAGTAGCTAGCCAGGTGATTGTACCCTCACAGACTTCAAACCAAAGCTAATGTAGGTCATATAAGGAATCATTCATACTTGGGTATACTTTTTAACTGTCTCAAATGTGTATATTGTTTTCAGATAACATCAGGGATTCTATTACTTGAGTGTTGTGTGAAGTTGTCTCACCTTTTCTTTTTGGTGTTTGTAGGTTTGCACTTTTTAAGTGTCCATATATAAAGTAGTCCAGAAGGTGGAAGTGCCTTGGAAGCACTTTGGATACATGGGCATTTGGAGGACTTTATATATGGAAGAGACAGAAACTTTAGCTTTAGGTATCACTTCAAGCTCAAGATGCAAAGTTAGAATACTGAGGAAGGCTAGCCTTATTTTATAATTTTTCTTGACAGAATGAGGGAGACAAATGTAAGCTTTCTCAAATTAGGAATCCACTTATCTAAACTGCAGAGAGCACAGACATGAATTCATTGTAATCATTCATCTTTTAGATTTATCTTAACTGTAGGAGGATTAGCAAGGGTGGGGAACTGTTTATCAGTTTTATACTGAAGATGGGGAGTTTTTAAAAAGAAGCCATACACACTAATCCTCAATTAACTGGAACGCTTGGGGAATGAAGAATGACCTCAGGACATGACATGGAGATTACTTCCTTTAATAAGTTCTTGAAACACATCTTCTTTCCTATGGTTTTGTCTATTTTTAGTGAATGAGTGAAGAATATATAGATGTTATGACCACTGAGAAGAACAGCTTTCCTTCTCTTTTGATTTACCCACGTTTTCCTCTGGCCTCCTTACTTGCTGCTCCTACTCTCAACTTCCTTTCTTTTCCTTCATTTTGGCTCTGGTCATTTCCCTTTTTTCCTACCCTCCCAGCTGGTACTCACCACCCCCCTGCCTCCTAAGGGACTTTAACTTGGGTCCTTCTTCAGTTAATTGGTCAACGATATCAGTGCCTTGGACTTTGGGTCTTCCACAACCTCTTTCTTAAGTTTGTTTGAATTTTGAACAGGTCTTGTGGTTGAGTCTTCATGTGATTTGTACCCTCAAAAAAAGTAGTGGCTAGTTGAAGTTGTGATTAATTGGATTCCAATTAATCCAGGTTTTTTTACTATAATAGTAAAATATGTTTTCAAGACTTTCTTGGTTTCCTTAATGTGTAACTTCCCCAAAATTGCATATAAGCTTTTTTTAAGGGCCTTGGGGATGTAACTAGACAGAGAGGATTTATATATCCACAAGAACATCTATATTTTTTAAAAATAGCGAATTTTGTAAGTGTCCCCACAGAAACCACAGACTTTGTGGAATTAAGCCTTAAAAGAATGGATTATGCAAACAGATTTAGTAAGCAACCACTCATTGGTTGAGTGTTTATAATTTAAATATGTTTATTTTTAGTCATGTAAACAAAACAATATTGTCATTCATTTTTGTGTTTTGGGAAAATCAAAATAGCTATAATAATGATGACAATGGTTAATAACAATAGAAGGCATTTGAAATGTACCTATGCTTATGTTGTGTATAGAAGGTAACAGTAGTCGCATAAATATATTCTTCTTTCTAGTTTTAACCTCAGTCTTAGGACTTTTTAAATGAAACATTTAAACATAATTGAAATAAATTACAACTTTCTTCATTAAGAGTTCCGTATTTGTTTCCCCCTAAGCAGAGTATTTGCCTTTAGTTTTTTTCTCCCTAAATCTCTTCTTTTTCTTTTCTTTCCTTCTTCCTTCCTTCTTTCCTTCCTTGCTTAGCTGAAAAACATATTGCTTGGCCAGGGGGGACTACTCTGCCTCCACTGGTGAACACTGATAAGTTTTTCTCAGACAGTATCGAATAGCATGAAAGAAAACTTGCCTTCCAGTTAAGGTGGTTGTCTCAGTTTATTAAGTGTACCAAATATTCCACCATATATGCAGGTTTTAATTTCAGATGGTATGAAACATTTATTGTTGTAGCAAATCTGGTTCCACTCCTTCCAACAAAAGAGAATGAGACACTACCCGGGCTCCCAGGAGGTTCCCTAAGAGTTGATTTGTTGAATTTGTTTTTAAAACACCCGGCAATTTTCTTAGAATGACAAAAAACATCTGTTTCAGGAACCTTAAAAATACCACAGAACTTATTTAAAGTAGCTAATGGAGACTGAAGACTCTATTACTGTTTGAAATAAGTTCTAATCCAACCAGCTTGATGCAGTCCTTCAGTCATCAAAGTTAAGTAAACTAGATGTTGTAAAGGCTAGGATTTTTGTATTTGGCTGAACTTGGAAAATGTTGGGCTTTATGCCTTAAAATTGCTTACTGTGTGCAGGCCCAGGAATCCAATGCTAGGAATTAAGAACTGAGTCTCTTGCCCCAAGAACTTATGTTCTGTTAAGAGAAATGCATACAAAGAAAAGCAAATATTTTACACACACGCACATGCATGCACACACACATATATTTGTATCTAAACACAAATATAGTTAGATACATATACATGTTATATGCAAGTAATTTTGAAGGACATCACATGTAACTGGGAGGCTTAGCACATGCTTACCAGATGGGGTGGGTCTTGAGCTGAGCTTTCAAGAAAGCAAGGGGTTCTCTGAGGCAGAGATCATTTCTAGCAAGGACATGGAGATGGGAGGCAAGATGGAGCCACAGGAGCTTCTTGACCAGAGAATTGACATGATTGGTTCTGTGGAAGGAATATCAGTTTGACTGCTGGAGAGGATGGTTTGGAGAGGGTGAGACTAGGTGCAAGGAAAGCAGTTAGAATGTCACTCAGTAGACCAGGAGAGAGGTGATAAGATCCTAAAATAGGGTGGAAAGGGAAGTAGAGAGAAGAGGATGGTTGTAAGGATTATCATGAATGTAGAATGGATGAGACTTGGCATCCTAACTGATTAAAGGACTGAGAATGGAAAGTTGAGGGTGATGCCTAGGTTATGAACCTGGATCACTTAAAAGGACTATGGTGTTCTCAACAGAAATAGGAAAATTAGAAAATTGGACACATTGGCAGAGAAAGATGAGATCTTTTTTTGAGATATATTTGTGACAACCACTTAATAGATGGTGATACTAGACTGGAATTCAGAAAGAAGGCTGGGGTTGAATTAGAGATCTGGAAGTAATTTCAAGAAGGATGATAACTAAAACCTCAGAGTTGAAGGGATCATCAAGAAAGTGAATATGGAAATGGAAGAGAAGAGGGTCTAAGACAGTGCTTTGGGTACGCCCACTTAAGAAGGGGGGAGCTGGGAAAATAGTCAACTATCAAATCCTGCCAAAATGTCAAGAAGGATTTAGCAATTAAGAACTCAATACCCTTGAAAAGTGCAGATTCAGGTGAGTGATAAGGTGGGAAACCATATTGCAAGGTATGGAGAGCTCAGATAGCTTTTTTCCAGGAGTTTGGCTCTGAAAGGAAGGAGACAAGATAGTAATAGTTTGAGGGGAAGGTAGGATCAAATGAAAACTTTTAAGGGTTGAGGAATATCTAGATACATTTTTAAGCAATTAAGAGTGGATTAAGTGGGCAGGATCCTTAAAGAGACTGGAATGACCAGAATTACACAAAGGATTTGGTACAATCAAAGAGAATGGCTATCTCTTCCTTTTATGAGTAGAGCAAAGATTGATAGAGTTAGGAATGATCTTAAGTTGATTTTGAGATACAGAATTGGGAAGAAATAGCAGCTCACAAAAGTTGACTTCACACCAGAGCAAATTTAAATTAAGACAGTGTAGCCCACTGACATTCTCCATCTAACAGTTTTGAGATGATAAGAATGTAAATTTTGCCATAAACTAATTTCTATTTGTATATTAGTGTAGATACAAATGTAAACATTTCGGTTGTGTACTTTTCTATAGAAGGCCACTGTCTGCATGAAGTCAGGCCATTCATTGAAGAAACTTTGATCATTTGGTATGGTGCAGAAAAAGTAAACAATGGGTTGGATTTTTTTTTTCACTTCTCAGCTGTTTATTTTGGCACTGTATACATAGCACATTTTAGGGCTTTCCTTTCCCCACTGGATTTCCTGTTAGGTCAAAAAAAAAAAAAAAGAAATCACAAAAAATTTCTCCAAATATAATTCTGGA
This sequence comes from Pseudochirops corinnae, assembly GCA_028646515.1. NCBI lineage: Eukaryota > Metazoa > Chordata > Mammalia > Diprotodontia > Pseudocheiridae > Pseudochirops > Pseudochirops corinnae. The sequence goes on from CM053591.1 coordinate 91,558,565, forward strand.
AAGAAAGTAGAATCTTCAAATTTCCTCAAGTGTGTATCCTAATATACAGAAAGTTGGTTTGGTGTATGAATGTGAAAATTAGCATCACATTCTCCTTTTTCACACTGGAGAAAAAGAAGTGTTCATCTAGCTGCTAGTCATAATAATGCGCATCTATTGTAATTCTCCATATTTGGTTGCCCCTCAAGAAAATGCTACAGAAACCTAAAACTAAAATTACCTGGGAAATTCCAGGTAATGGAATTTCTTCCACATGAGGACACACCAAAGAAAAGATGAAAGCTAAGGCTTTGATCAGAATACATAATCATAAAAAAGTATGTCTGTAGATTGATCACCAAGTTCACAAAGGCTTTTGATAAAAGTCATTCCTTGAGGTTAGAACGAAGGAATTAGTTTTATTACAATAAAAGGAAATGTTGTTTTATATGCATCTGCTTATGTAATCCACTACTCCAAGAGAGAGTAAAGGCTGAAAATAAAAATGGATTCAAAAATAGGTAAGTTCTTGGGGTATATATCTAAATCAATTTACTTCCATAATGCGATGGATCCATGAGCTCATTGATATGAGTGTTTCTGTGTCCTGCCCTAAGTCTACTACAGAAGACCTTTCCATGGTTTCCAAGGCTTTCTACTAGATCTTTTCATATTCTACTAGAACCAAACACTCAGGCTGTCTTTTTGCCTTCTCTTGCTCCTGTCACATGCACAGCTTACTTCCTTTTTCAATTATACATTTACTAGATTATTTTATTACTACTTTTTGCACACAAGTCCACAAGTAATAAGGTACAGCTTACAGTCGCTGCCCTGATGTGTCTCTCCATTGTACTTTCTTCCTTTCTCTTCCCTCCTCTCCTAACATATTCCTCTTTCCCACTTTTCCCATTCTTTTAAGATTATCAAAATATAACAAAATCACTCCTGCTGCTTTTCACTATTTTGTGAAGTTGTACTGCTATTCATAGCATTCCACTATTCTTCACTGTTGTGACATTTCACAAATGTGTTTATATTATAAACTAGTGTTGCTCTTGGCTACCATGTCTCTTCACCTGGTGAAAAACAGACTCACAGAATCTCAGAGATAGAAAAGACCTAAAAAGTGTTCTAGTTCAACCCATACCTGGACTAGAATTCTCCTAAGAAAACACCTTAGCCATCCATGACTACCAAGTACATGGATGGATAGAAGCTTCCCCTCACATTAAGCCACCTGGCCTAGCCTGGGAGAGAGTGAGGCTGATGACTTTGCACAGATCTGTCTCATTTAAATCCAGTTTACTCGCAAGTCAGGACATCACCCTCTTGATGTCTACAGAGAACCCAACAACAATGACACCTGGTCCAGCATCTTTTCCAGATTTCTCCATCACTGAATCTAGGAAGGAGGGTGAAGTTCCAGCCTTTACCCTCAAGAGCTCTGGAGGCTTCCTAACCTCATCGTACTTGACTTCTCTCTCATACTTACCCTACATATCAAATGTGTTGTCAAGTCTTGTCATTTCTGCCCTCACATCGTCACTTATATACAACCCCTTCTCTCCACTCATACAGCTATCCCTCTCATCCATCACCTCAGACTTAGACTATTACAATAATGTTTTTGGTCTCCCTGTCTTCTCTCCCCAATCCAGTCCGTCTTCCACTAAGCTGTCAAAGTGATCTTCCTAAAGTGTAGGTCTGACCGTTTCCTTTCTTCTCACTAAACTCCAGTAGCTTCCTATTACCTCCATGATCCATCAGCAACCATTTATTAAGTACCTACTATGTGCTGGGCCACTGTGCTTATGTGGGGAGGATACAAAGAAAGGCCAATGGCAGTTTCTTCTCTTGATGAGCTCACAGTCTAATGGGGAAAACAATTAGGTTCAAACAAGATAGATGCCTGACAAATTGGAGATAATCAGAGGAAAGACACTGGCATCAAGGGGATTGGGAAAGGTTTCTGGGAGAAGGTGGGACGTTAGGTGGGCCTTGAAGAAAGCCAGAGAATCTAGGAAGCAGAGATGAAGGAGAGAAGTCCAAATATATTTAAAATATTAGATACTCTGTTTGGATTTTAAAGTCCATCATAACAACTCCTTTCTACCTTTCCAGTCTTCTTATACTTGGCTTCTCTCCACATATTCCAAAATCCAACGACACTGGATTTCTTGTTGTTCTTTGCATATGACACTCGTTACCTCCTGACTAAAGGCAACAGGTTGGCACAGTGAATAGAGTTCGGGGTCTGGAGTCAGTTCAGGTCTGGCTTCAGACACTTCCTAGCTGTACGGTTTCATGATGTGTAGTGGTAGAACCATCTCAAAGAGTTCAGGGTCAAACCACCTCTAACCCAAGTATAGGCATTTATTAAGATTGATGTCCCTCAGAAGCGGGCTAGGTTCCAAGGGGAACCCACAACTTCAGAGAAAGCAAGATGAATTTTTATAGGGCAAAGATGCGATTACATAACAAATTATAAATATTAAAAAGTCAGGAGGAGTTTGTTATGGGATTGGGTAATGGGGGGGGGGGGTGTTCCAGCTGCAATGGAACTGTACATGCGATTACCCACAATGCCTACAAGGAAGTGAGAATATTGGGGATAGAGGCAGCTTCATTAGGATTCTATCACCTAGGATGTCTTCATCCTTACAACAACCTCTTTGTAGCATGACACTGGTCACCTAGAAAGTCTCTTATAGCATTTCCCTGATATTTTACCCTCTTGGTTCTCCTACCTGTTTGATAGCTCCTCAGTTTCTTTTGTTGATTAACCCTCTGTATCACTCCCCCTGAGTGTACTCCACAGCTCTGTCCTGAGCCCTCTTCTATGACTTCATCAGTTCCCACGAACTTAGCATCTCTGTGAAGATGATTTCCAGATCTATAGGTCCTACTCTCTCTCCTGAGCATCAGTCAGGTATTGTCAACTGTCTAGGTCTGAACTCATTAGCATTCTACTCAAACTCACCACTCTTCCAAACTTGCCTGTTTCTGTTGAGGTCACCACTATCCTTCCCATCACTCTTCTACACAGCCTGGACATAATCATTGACTTCTCACTTTCTTTCACCTCACACATTTGATCATTTCTGAAATCTTGTTGTTTCTGCCCCACAAGATTTCTTGCCCCTATGGCCTCTCACCTGAACTACTGGAATAGCCTCCTGATTAGTCTCCCTGCCTAAAGTGTCTTCCAGCTCCAATCCTCCCTCCACATGGCTACCAAAGTGGTCTTTCCCAAAGTCCAGGTTCCAAAGTCTACTTCACTTTTCCCACACCATAAATTTCAATGGTTTGCCATTCCCTCTAGGAACAAATAGAAGCTTCTCCTGTTAGCTTTTAAAATCCTTTGCTGCTATTTTTACTGACTGTCCCCCCATGCCTAGAATACTTTCCCTCCTCTTCTCTGCCTCCTGGCTTCCTTCAAGTCCCCCTGAAAATCTCACCTTCTACGAAGAAACCTTTCCTAATCCCTCTTAATCTCAGAGATAGAAAAGACCTAAAAAGTGTTCTAGTTCAACCCATACCTGGACTAGAATTCTGCCCTCCATCTATTATCTCCAATTTATCCTGTTTATATCTTGTTTTCAGATTGTCTCCCTCATTAGACTGTGAGCTCCTTGAGATCAGGGACCTTTTGCCTTTCTTCCTATACCCAATGCTTATTACCGCACATATGGTAGGTGCTTAATAAATGCATATTGACCAACTCCAATCTACCTCTCCAGACTTATCAAACATTACTTCCCCTCCTGCATGCTAGAGTTCAGCCAAATTGGGTTTTTTGCTTTTCTTCACAAGAGACATTCCATGTCTTATCTTTGTGCATTCACACTGGCTATCCCCCATGCCTGCAATGTAATCCCACCTCACTGCTCCCCTTTTTTTTCCCCTTCTTTCCTTCAAAACTCTGCACTACCTTCTATATGAAATCTTTCCTGATCCCCAACTGTTAGTACTCCTATAAATGTATCTTCTATGTATTATATATATAGGCTTCTTCATATACATGTTGTTTCCCCTGATAGACTGTAAACTCCATTAGGGCAGGGACTTTTAAATTTTTGTCTTTGTATCTCAGCATCTAGCACAGTATCTGTAAGAGAAATGATTATTTCTCTCTCATATTAGTAATCAATTATTGAATTAGAATCAGGATTTTATTTTTCAGAAAACTCTTAAGTTGTTCCGCCTCTAAAGGACATTGTAGATGAGATTGGATTAACTTTCTTAGCAATCCTATTCAGATCCCACCCAGGTGGGAAAGCCCAGTGTGCTCTAAGCAGGTCTGGGTGGTGGAGGTCAATTCTTTTTCGAGATTTCCTTGAGCTTGGAGGCGACTGAAGTAAATGAAGTGATCAAAGTCACATTCCCTAGCCTTCAGTAGAATAGGTCCATCTCTCATTATAATATTCATTCTCTCTCTAATTGTTAACCAATCAGATCTGATTGCCACCCTCAGGAACACCCATTCTTCTAAGAGTATATAAACTGTGATTCACCTTTGGCATTCAAGAATGTCACTGATATATTTTATTGGTAATATGCTAGCATTATTAATAAGTTGATTAACCCAGAAATTATGTCTCTTGAACTTTTTAAACATCACATCTGGCTCATAAAAAGTACTTAATATGTTCTTGTTCATTAATTGATTAATTACTTAAGTTAAAATTAAAATAAACCTTCAATTCACAGAGCATATCTGGGAAAGAAAAAATGAACATTGCCCTAAAGATATCTTGAATAGGAAAAAAAAGAGAAGCTTGCAAGAAACGGTAATTTTTCATAGGTAATTCAAAGAGCAGATAATCCATATTTGGATAATCAGGAGTTGAGTGTATAAGGGATTCAACTGTCCAAAATGTTTTAATTGTGGCTATGGTACACATAGATGCATACTACCCCAAGCTGAATCCTTCCAATCTAGCTTGGGCCTTAGAGAATAAATAAATATGCAGACATGTGTTCACCAGGCTGCCTAACATCTCAGACAAGAATGCCCTGCATGTACAGTCAAGTGCTCTGCAGGAGGCTGAGTTGTAGAATACATGCGGATACAGGATGTGATCAGTCCCTCCAAGAACAATGGATTGAGTGAGACAATCCTGGAAATTTGGCTCATCAGCAATTCTGCATTTGGCATCTCCTATAGCCTAAGGATCCTATGCCTCCATATATAAGAAATCATTTTGTAAGCAGTTGGTACCTTGGTGATGATGTGCTGCCAAACCTGAGAATGGAGCTTCACCAAAAGGGATATTCCATGTACATCAGCTGCATGTATTGGAAGCTACAGACCATAACATAACTTAATGCTCATGCATGAAGGAGAGTTATGCGGACAAATCCACATTGTATGTCTCCATCCAAATGATCAAAAGCGATCTCTATGTCACAGGAGAACTTTCCGTCCTCTTTCCTTGCTACCTAGATTTTTAAAACTTTAGTTATCAAGTTTATTTTGATAAGCCTTTTCTTAGTATAGAAATGAACCTAATTCCTTTTGACACCCCCATTTTGCTAAAATTTGAAGTTGTCCATTAAAGGCCAGTTAATATAATCTTTCTTTGTTCTCATCTAATTTTCTTGTGAAGTACAGGCTAAATAGTGTTTTGTTTTGTTTTTTAATAACTGTTAGCTGTATAGACAGATATGTACAGGGTGGGTTGATGTTGAAATTATAATTGCTTCTTTTCAAACAGAAAACCATCTTCATAAAAACTCATTTTGGTAATTTAGAATAATGGTGAGAAAGTAGGATTTATTTTTAAAAGCCCAAAAGTTATCTTCCATCTTATCCCACACATATCCTTTAAAGATATACATTACAACTGGATAATAGGTTTCAAGCTAGACAACATCTTGGAAACCATTCAATCCAACCCTCTCCTTTTACAGATGAAGAAACTGAGGCCCAGAGAGGGTGAACAACTGATCCAAGGTCACACTGACAGTAAGTGGCAGAGCTTGGATTAGAATCCAACATCTGTGACTTCAGACCATTCTCCTTCCTTGGTACCATCCTGCTTACTTATAGGTTTTTTTCATACCTGTTTTCATTCTTCTCCTTTGTTCTGTCTCCAGATCATTAAAATATAATGGATTAACAGAATCTCACTGTTGGAAAGGACCTCAGGGACCATACAGGCCAATCTGTTGTTTCCTACCTATTCCCCTTCCAGTACTTGGGACAAGTTGTCCTCTAGCTTCTGCATAGAAAACTACCTATGTAAGAATACTCATTCCCTCTAGGACAACTCATTCCATCTGTGGATAGCTCTATTTTTTTTTAACACCTCTAATGTTTAAGGGTTTTTTTCCCCTTACACTAAAACAAATTCTTTCTTTCTGAAACTTACATGCATTGTTCACAGGTCTGCCTTCCAGGGTCAAGTCAAACAAGTTGAATCCTTGTCCTATGTGCTAGCCCTTCAAGTATTTGAAGACAGTTATCTTGTCTGCCCCAAGTCACCTCTCCCCAGGCAAAACACTCCCTGTTTTGTTCAACTAACCATCTCCTGGCATGATCACCCATCACTCTCAGTTGAGAAAAATGAACAAAATCAGACTTTGTTTTCAGTGCAAGTATGGTTTCCAATCATATGTAAGCCTTTAGAATCAGGTTCCTTCTTTCAGATTCAGCACACAGTTTGTGTAGCTGCTCAGAGAAGTTTATGTAAATGTTTAGTTTATGGGAGAGAATTTACCCTACCCTGCTTTAGCAGTAGTATCCATGCCTTGCTAGAGAGTTCCAAAGTAGTTTCATAAAAGAATTACAGGCCATGTTCTCCTTGCACACTTAGTAGAGTTCAGAATTGTAATTAGCAAAGCATTTTTAATTGTGAAAATAACTCTAAAATTTTTTAAATGACATAATTTGTTTTATATCACTATCATTTCCAAATATACATGCTGGCAAAAAGTAGATACTTATTAAATGCTAGTTCCCTAACTGACAGTCCTTCTCCCTGTTGAGGCTCCAAGGAACCATCCTTTGTAGTGAAGAATAAAAATGAAGTAGGGGAGAAAAAAAATAGTTCAGCAAAGCTAATCAGCACAACAACCAATTATGACAAAATATTCATAGACAACTAGGTGGAGAATGGGTAAAATGCTAACCTCAGGAAGAGCTAAGTTCAAATTCAGCATCAACCACTTAATAACTGTGTAACCCTAGCCATGTCACTTCATCTTCCCTACCCTCAGTTTCTTCCCTTCTAAAATGGGAGGGGGGAGAGGATATTAGTATCTATCTCACAGGGCTATTGAAAGGAATGAATGAAATAACCTATGTAAAGATCTATGCAAATGCTTACTATTGCTATAATAGTCTTCCACCTCTGTAAAAAAGGGGAAGGAAATGTCTTTTCTCATTTCCTTTTCCTGGCAAAGCGTGATCATTGTAATTACACAGTGTTTAGTTTCATTATTTTTTGGCTCTTTCCACTGCCATTATTGGAATCACTGAGTACATTGTTTGCCTGGTTCTGTTTAATTCACTCTGGATCAGTTCAAAAGTCCTCCTATGCTGCTCTCTATTTTCATATTCTCTACCTTCTTCATCGTTTGTCACAGCTCAGTTATATTCCAAGACATTGAAGTATCGCAGTTTATTTGGCCATTCTCAATGGACAGGCATCTACTTTGTTTCCAATTCCTTGCTTCCACCAAAGGTGCTACTCTAAATATTTTGGTGTACATGGGACCTTTCTTTCTGTTTATGACCTCCTTGGGCTTTGAAGTAGAATCTGCTATAGTTCTGCTAGGTCTTTCCAAGGCAGGGGTTCTCAACCTGGGATCTCTGAACTTGGTTTCTAAAAATTAAATAATTAAACAAAGTTTCATAACTATATTTCAACTGATTTCATTTTTAATCCTGTGTATTTTATACATTTTCAGAAATTATTCTGAGAAGTGGTCCATAGACTTCAGACAAACACAAAAAACAGACAAAGTCTATGACACAAAAACAGTTAAAAATCTGCTCTAGGGGATGAGCATTAGTCAGTTTCTTAGCATAAAAACCCCAACTCTTTAGGAGTGCTTTTGAACAAACAATGATCATTTCTAAAATTATTAAACAAGGGGAGGGCACAAACCCATATATATATTAGCTTACATATTAGCTCTTTACTAAGGTTTTTTTTTTTTTTATAAAGGAAGAAGGCTAAAATATTCATCAATGCCAAATCATCATTTTAGGCCACAGAATAACATTTACAGAACTGTCTGATTTCAATACTTTTTCTGAATATCTCAATAGATGACCATCAGTTGGGAATGGCCAAACAAATTGGGATACTTTACTGTCTCAGAATATTAACTGAGCCATGAGAAACAATGAAGATAGAGAATATGAGATTAGAGGGCAGCATAGGAGGATTTATGACCTGAAGCAGAGTGAAATAATGTTCTGCTGTATACACCTATTCCATTTCTGACTGAAATCATGGCTACTAGGTTGCACAATGGGCCTGGTTCTGCTGCTGCACGTCTTATTGGGCGGCACTTAAAATCAGTTATCATGCAAAGGCAAATCGTGAAGAAAAATTTTCCTGAGAAATCTGATGTTCCCCCAAAGGATGATAGTGTTAGAACTTCTTATTTGCATGTGTGGGAGCTGAGGCGCAGGTGACAAGTGCTTACCTTAAACAATGATTTGTTTCAATGGAATTTGGACTTTCAAGTCTTTCTCAAGCATCTGGGCTGGAAGTTTGAAGACTGGCAGACAGAATGTATCAACAAGTCTGCCCAGCCTTAGGCAACAGCCTACAGGGCTGCTGATACTACCAGGCCAAGGAAGACTGGTAAGTAATTCATAGGTTGCATTTTGCATTGTGTCTTCTTTGCTTCGTCCCTCTGTATCATACTGACTAAATGGACCTGAACCATTGTTTAAGTTTTTCTCTAACTATCAGTCTTTGGGAAGGAGCTAGAGGAAGATGTATGAGAAGTACTGAACTTTTTTTTGTGGGGGTAGTGATTCCAACCAGATGAGAACTCATTTCTCAACATTAGGACTCCATTTTATCTATGATCATCATATTACCTAAGTAGTATGATTTGAGGGATTCCAGGAAGGCCCTCTTGTCCCAAAATGCCTTCCAGCCGCGGCACCTGAAATTCCACCATTAGTGACTCATTCCTTTGGGTCTGTCCAGAAATCAATGAAATTCTCAAAATTTCAATAAATAAATACCTAGGAGGGGGTAATACATTGAATCACTAACTCCATAATGGGTTAATTATATTGCCAGTAATTACAGGTAAGGAATGAATAATAACTAATAATATTTATTTAGATATAGCATTTTACAGTACTTTTATAAAGTACTTGCATATATTATCTCATTTGATCCTTGAAACACTGGGATATAGGTGCCCTTATTATTCCCATTTTGTGGATAATGAAGGCTGAAAAAGGATGTGATTTGCATGGGGTCACACAGCCAGTATCTGAAGAGGGATCGGAACCCAAGTCTAAGAATTTCAACAAAACTGGCACAATACTAGAATCATCTCTACAGAAGATAATGTATATAAAGCATTTGGCCCAACTTAACATACTATGTCTAATGGTAGCCATCTCCAGGGTGGGGAATGGGGCTGGGGAAGGAACAAAAAGAAAAAAAAAGAAATGTACATGATTATTATATTTTTTAAAGGAATAGCAAGTTTGTACATAATAAATTTGCAGTTTTGTTTGAAATCATTTTTATTATGCTGTGTTATGGAAATGCTTGTTTTATTCCACAAATGAAAAACATAATAAAAAAAAGTAGTGAGTATAATTATTATTTCAATTTAGCATCCTGGAGAAAAAATAGTCGAATATCTATCTATTATGTACATATGTGTATGTGTATATGTAGGTATATGTATATAGATACACACATATATGTGTATATGTATATGTGTGTGTATATCTGAGAGAGATAGTAAGTTAAACAGTCACACTGTCCCCATCCCACAGCATTTATGTCCAGCTTCAAGCCTTCCCAGAGATAAGCCACGTTATCTATTAAGACCCAAGCGGAGGATTTAGTGAGTGGCTTAAAGGTAGCCTAACATTCGCCAGATTACCTACTCCTTGACATTTCTTTGAGTGACAGAAGCAAAAACAAGAGACCAACCTTCTCTAGTTGACCTGCTTGGTGGGAGAGGTCAGTACACCCAAGTCCAGGCCGTTTGAAGATAACCAAGACTTAGCCATAGTGAGAAACAGAAAAGCTGCCGAAATTCAGGTGACCCTGTAATAAACTGTGCTATGCTACTTTTTTCAACATCAAATGGGTAAAGAAACCATAGCTTGAAGTTTTCAGACAAAGATGGATCAGTGAGAATGGATTGAAGGCCTCTCTCTTCAAAGAATAGTGGAAAAGTGGCCAATGAGAAGTGCTGTTCTGGACCCAGCTCCCCTCAACTATTAAATTTTTAGTATGAGCAGCTATACCTCAGAAGTCAGAAAAAAAAGTGCTTCAAATTTGTTGATATCTAGGCTTAAGAAAGTAATAGAGAAAATGTTAATTATGCCGATTAAACTTAAAAGTGTGTCATGCATACGTTTTCCCCTGTAGGGCAGGTTGTTAAACACTTACCAACACACCTGTGTCTACAAGTCAGGCGTCCAAGTCTGCTAGTATCTTCCTGTGGGACGTTGGCTGTCAGTTTTCTTGGCTTTTAGAAATGAAGAGACTGGTTACCAAGGTGGATTTGGAATCAGAAGATGTGGGTTTATATCCTGGCTCTGCCCCTTGCTAACTGCGTAACCTTGGGCCAATGACTTCATCAGTTTGAAGCTCAATTTTCTCATCTCTAAAAATGAGGGAGCTGAAACAGATGTTTTCCTAATCCTCTGATCACTATAGTACTTTCTTTCCAATACTAAGACTACAACTCTACTACTATTTCTTCAAGATTTCTGAGATTCATCCTTGTTAGCCATTCCCACAACCATTATTAAAATATTTTTTGTTCTCTCCTTGAACTACCCTTATCAATACCCTCCCATTGCACCAAGTCTAATTATTTATGCAGGGTTTGGCACTAAGACTCTCTTGCCAACAATGCTACTCCTCTACTCTTTGATCTCCCACCCACTCTATTGCTGTAACGTTTCTCTTGGCTCAAGGTGGCTGCTAACTCCTACTCCTTTCTCTCTTTTTTTTTCTCTTATAATGCACCACAACAAACAAAAGCTTAAAAAAAAAAAGCAATACTAAAATTCATGTCCATATAATTTTGTTGTGTTATCTCAGATTATAACTTTAGCGATCTCAGTAGTATTTAAGCTCCTTGTGGGCAGGGACTTTGTTTTTGCCTTACACCCCAAGGCATGCAATAAATGTTTTTTGAAGTTAATTTATGTGAGTTTCTAGAGGGCAGGGAGACATGCTTTTTATATATGCCATATAATGTCCATCCCTTTGCAGAGATTCAATTCCATGGTTCCACAGGTATGGGTGCTCTCTCCACTGACACAAATAGCCCCTCCTCTCTATAACTTATTTGAAGATTTAATAAATTACTGTGGGGGGGAAAGTCATTACCTGGTGGCTAATCTTCTCCTGATGAGTGTTTCTGCTTATTTCCCATTTCTGTGTCTGTCCACTGATAAACAAGTATTTCTAACTTGGTGGAGCCTCTAGGACTGTATTCCTCAGGCATATCTTTGGAGAGCTAAGGGTCACCTCCATATAGAGATGTATCAGAATAAAATTTTAGTAAAAGCTAGTAATTATTTGATAAAGCCAATGTATGATTTTCTGACCCATTAACTGAAATCAGAATCATCAGAAATAAATTAACTGCATGGATTCAGAAACACTGAATTTTTCTTGAGCATTTTTTATCATGATAATGAGAGAAACGTTGCTACTTGATTGACTAATCCGATTAACTAGGCTGCTAAAAATAACACAGTGAGAGTTTTTGCTCCAAATGGGAAACACTTCTTCTCCCTGGGCCTTGGTAAAGTTTTGTCATCGGGCTTGTGTTCAAGTGTTTGCACTGATCTCGAGTCTTTTCTTGGTTTAAAGTCGTGTCTTTCCACTATTTGCTTGGGCTATTTGAACAGGTGTCTTAGTACAATTTATGGTAAATCTGAGGCTTTGTCTGCTCACATTTTGCACGAGAAACTGTGGAAAAGAAACCAATGCCTGTAGCTAAACTATTCACACCTGTGCCTGTAATATCTCCCTCCCCCCCATTCCATTGGAAATCCTTTCTCACCTCTAGTGCCTTTTTTTTGGGGGTGGGGGGTCACAGACAGGTGTGGGGAGAAAAGAGCTGCCGTCTTTTCCCGCTTCCATTGGCAACCAGCCACAAAGACATGTGTACTGTGGCTTTTGGCTGGTTTGCTAACATAGCTTCACTGAGGCATCTCCTTTGACAGGGATGCAGAGTTTAGAGAAGTACTTTGGTTATATGGTGGCAATGGGAGAAAGTAGGGGCTGAGTTCCAGTGACAGGAGACTACTTGCAACATAGCCACGCCCACCCTATTGGTGCCACGTGGTTTGGGAGCCAGGTTCCATGGGAGAGCCAGGCTCAGAGGGGTAGGGGCCAGTTCTGGAAGAGGAAAATTGATAATGATGGGCTTCAGGCTGCTGTTGGCCACAGATCATAGGCTGCTCCACATGCGAGCCCAGGAGGCAGGGCGGCTTTAGGTACATTGTTGCTCCGTGTGCCCTTGCTCAGTGAGGAGAGATTCCAGAAAGGTTCTCAGGAGCATAGGGAGGAGAGGAGAGGGAGAGGGAGGAGAGGAGAGGGAGAGGGAGGAGGAGGAGGAGGAGGAGGAGGAGGAGGAGGAGGAGGAGGAGGAGGAGATGGAGGAGGAGGAAGAGAAAAAGAAGGAGGAGGAGGCGCAGGCCTTTGTGCATGCTCCCTGGAGAGAGATCATAGCTATATAAGCTCCATCCTTTCCAAAGTGGCCCTGAGCCAATAGCTTCGCGCATGCTCCCTCGAAAAAGATCACAGGCTGGAGCCTTCTACGTCCCCCAGGGGCAGGGAAGGGCTGGCTGTGTGTGCAGGTCCCTTTGGGGAGAGGTCCCTAGCTGGTTCCCACGAGGTCTGGGGCCGAGGGGACGGGCCTCTCCTGTTATGCTGGGGGGAAAATCCTGGGCTTGTGGGGAAACTTTTTTTTCTTAAGGACTTGACAACTTTGGAGCTCCTAGTGCTTCCAGAGAAATGTGGTCCAGTCTACTACTGAGTAAGGAGGATTCGACCCAACAACAGTTTAGCAAGGTGGGTTCCTAAAGACAGGACCCTCTGGGCTTAGGTCTCCTGAACTTCTTTTTAATGTATCTTTACCCCAAAAGAGTTGGAAAGAATATGAGCTACTTGAGGGCAGGGACTGTGGGTTTTTTGTTTTGTTTTGTTTTTCTGTATATTGCCGACCATTTCTGGAACGTAGTAAGCATTTAATAAAAATGTCTATTGGCTGACAAGAAATATAAAATATTCAGTAACCCCCACAAGTCCCATTTTCCCCAGTGGTGCCTGTTTCCACATCCACGTGGACATCCTATAACCCCAAATACCCACTCTTACACAGATATGCAGAACTTCCTTCTTAGCAGTATAAACAATCAATTAAGGATCTACGTATAATAGCAAGCGTTTGTGCATTGCCAGATACTGTGCTAGGTCAAAACCAAAGCAATACCTGCCCTCAAGTTGATCGTATTGTAAGAGAGGAAAGGACCAACGTATATGTATAAAACACATATGGTACAAAATGAATTCCGAGCTAATGAGGGCTGGGGGGAGGACACTGGCAGTTTTGGCAACCTGGCATAGCCTTAATAAGAAGGTCAGACTTGGATGTGGTCTTGAAAAGAAACAAGGGATTCCAGCAGGCAGGGGTGAGGAAGGGAGTACATGGGGGGGGGGGGGGGGGACAGGAGAAGGTTGGAGAGGAGCAGCAGATGCAAAGGCAGGGACTCTGGAGATGGAATATCCTGTTGGAGGAACATCAAGAAAGCTAATTTGACTGAATGGTAGAATGTGTGGAGGGAAATAATGAATAATAAAACTGGAAAGGTAGGAATCTGTCAGGTAGTGGAAAATTGGCTACTGGAAAACAAACTCCCCATCAGCCTCTCAATTCTGTGTTTATAGTAGTAGAACTTGCATGACTTTTAGTATCTTCATCTATAAAATGAGAAGGTTGTTCTTAATGATCTCCAAAGTCCTTTTTATTTCTGTATCCTAAGAACCTATCCTTTACTCCCTGCAGACAGCTCTCTGAATCTTCTGTTAAAAAAAAAATAGCAGAAGGTATCTCTCAATTTCAAATCTTCTAGGAGACAGGCAGAAATTAGAGCTGCTGCCTTCTATGATAATTCAGTATGAAGGGTTTAAACACCCGCTCAACTATCCAAGGACCGTGACTTTATTTTAGGTCATATGATCCTGAAAGATTTGGGTGAATTAGTGGCTAATTATCAGGGCTGATAATTAGGGTGTTTTAAGTAGTGCACACTCAATTCTGGGTTCTATGAGTGTTACCTGTGTTCCTATAATACTATGCATGAGCTTTCTGTGGGAGGACAATAAACTTATCCTTCTGTTTCGTACTATAATCCTTAATCCTAGGTGGCATAGTGATTAGAGAACTGCACCTGGAATCAGAAGACCAAAGTTCAAATCTAGTTCCTGGACAAATCACTTCTGTCTGTCTTGGTTTCCTCATCTGTTAAATGAAATGATAATAATAATACTTTTCAAGGTTGCTGTGAGGATAAAATGAGAGAATTTTTGCAAAGTGCTTTGTAAACACACCTTAAAGCACTATCTAAATGATAGCTATTATTATTACTTTTATTCTAGGTTCCACATTTAAGGAAGGTCATTGCCAAGTCAGGAGGAAAACCAGGACAATGAGCAGATTGGTGATCATACATATAAGTTTGATTGAAGGAAATGGGAATGTTTAACCTGCAGAAGAAAAGTTTCAGCAGGAACATGATAGCTGTCTTCTAGTATCTGAAGGGTTGTGTAGAAACGGTGTTTGTTCTAATTGGCTCCAAAGGAGCAAATAGTGGGGATAAGTTCCAAAGAGACAGATTTAGATTTGATGTGAGGGGAAAAAAACTTCCTGATAATTAGACCCAGCCAAAAGCCAAATGGATTTCTTTAGGAGGCAATGGATTCCTTCACTGGAGGTTTTCATCAGAGGCTAGGTTGCTTGTTAGAGATATTATAGGAGGAATTTCTTTTGAATTGAATGGCTATGAGGTCCATGCCAACTCAGATTCCTTTACTCTGTAACTAGCCTGCTTATGTATGGCAAGACTCATCACTCAATGCAGCCATGACTGACAGGTGATGAATTCGGGGGGCCATAACAACTTATGAAACAGTGTACTTAATGGGTGGAGACCCAGTCTGTGTTGGCAGAAGTACCCCTATCAGTGAAAATGAATTTTTTTTTTCAGACTGTTGAAATATCTTGTTTCATTCTTACTGTGTGACTCGGATGATAAATTTCTAAAAGGAAAGGAGAGTCAGCTTATCTTCTGCTCTCAACGGCTCCTTGGCCAGTCCTATGAATAAGGATGGGCCTAAATGCTTATGTTGATGATGGTGGTAGAATTGCCACCTGCACTGGGGAACATTCCTTTAAGTTTTGTCCCATTAATCTGTGTACCTGTTGTAATTCACTCAATGAAATGTAAGCTTTCTGAAGGCAGTGATTGTCATCAGTTATTTAGAAATGATACTGATAAAATTGTTTTTACCATACTTGAAAAAATTATCTCATTTGTAATTTGCATTTATGGTCTAGTAGGTCCACCTCCTTCTTATATGTGTTTCTAACATTGATTAACCGATTAACGAAGTTTGTATGAGTGACTTTAAAGTATGGGACTCTGATGGATTGTGTTAGTTTTGCTAGTTCTGTGACCTCCTACATATACTTTATGAAAATTTTAAAAATAAATATAATTACAGAAATTCAATTAAGCAAACATTTATCAAGCAACTATTATGTGCAAATATGGAACTCATGACTCAACAGCTTTTAGAAACTACTGTTTTATGGCTAACAGGCTGGATTTTGAAACTCTGGTTGGAGAGGCTAACCCAAGGTAGGAAATCCCCCTTCTCTGACTGGAAAGGTTGATTATCGAATCACACTGCCTCTCCACAGCTACCCTATGATTTGGGGGTTATGCTACTATCTCTTTAAGGATGGGTCCCTGAGAAGGAATGACATAAACTCTAAATTGGGTATCTTGCTGCACTGGAGAGTAGGGGGAATGGGGATGAGAAGTGAGATAATAGAGGGGAGGGCAGGTTGGGGGGGAGGGTTGATGGAAATACACACTTCTGTAAAGGGACAGGGACAGGGTAGAGAATAGAACAAGGGGGGGCGGGATAGGAAGGAGGGGCATATAATCAGTCTCTCACAATACGCCCATTGTGGAGAGGTTCTGTGGAATTACACATATACAGCCTGTATTTAATTGCTTGTCCTTCCAGTGCAGGTGGGTGACGAGGGAGGAAGAGAAAGAATCTAGATTTTAAAGTTCTATAAATCAAATGTTAAAAATATATATGTATACAATTATTATTATTATTATCATTACTATTAACTACATCCAACTGGGACTTAAGATACACAGGCACTGTGGCAGGGAGATCCATCCTGCCCTACCGGAAAGTGAGAGGGGTAATGGGGGAGGACATAGGAGAGAATAGATTGGGGGAGGGGTTATACAATGGGATAGCTGTTTTGGGGTGGTGGGTAGGGGAAAAATGGGGAGAAAATTGTAACTCAAAATCTCGTGGAAATGGATGATGTAAACTAAAATTAATTTTAAAAAAGTCAAAAAAAAAAGGATGTGTCCCTGAAGTATGCTTGTTCTATATGGACTAGAACATGATCCCAGTGCTTTAACCCACTACAGCTGTTTATGGCTTAATTAATGAAACCCAGATCTTCCCCTAATTGTGCTACTCTCACAGGCTCTTGTGGATAAGGTGAAGTGGATGAAAAAAGAATGAGTTATTAATGAGCATTCCCTTTTATAGGTCAGCCCACAGGATAGTTCCTCTTATGATGTTAATCCCAGGGATTATAAGCCAAATAATTTATTTTGGGGGCAGCCCCAGTCACTAGAATTTATTACAGAGATGTCCTTTAATAAGGTGCCAATGGGCATGTACACACCCTCCATAAAGAAACACTTTCAAAAGTCTGAAACAAAGGCTCACCTCCCTGTAAGCTCATCAAATTTACCAGGGAACACCCATGGGAGTTTCCATGAGTGACACTCAAGTATTGGACTCAGCCAGTTTATGCTACTCTGCTAGTTCTGTGAATTCCTCTATGTTATGAGAAATTTAAGAGAAGAAAGTATGATTCAGTTCAGCAAGCATTTATTAATCATCTATTGTGTGCAAGATGTTATTGTAGACATTGTAGACACAAATACAAAAGAAAAACAATTCCTGACTTCAAGAAGCTTAAATTAGATTACTCACCCAACTCTCTAATTGTGATTTAAAACAACCTTCCCAACTACTCCATGCCATTTGGTCTGTTATTCTCACCTTGGACTCCACAACTGAAACTACCCTGGGCTGTGTTTGGTGAACTTTCACTTTATCTTGTACATATACAAGCCTCCATCTCACTTCTCCACCATCTCTGTGACATGTCACATGTCACCTGAACCTTGGCCATTTCTACCCTATTATGTGGTTCTCCATCCTGTCCCTCCTCCAGCTCCCCTTTCAGGGCTTTTTTCTCCTAATAGAATGTAAGGTCCTAGCAGGCAGACACTGTCTTGATTTCTTGTATTTATATCCCCAGGGCTTTATCTACCTGTCAAATAAAAAATGACACTATTCAGGATGACACCAAGTTAAATTGGGAAGAAGGAAGAACCACTAGGAGGAGCTTGGTTCTTTAGGCAGCAACTTGGTTGTTTTTGAGCAAGTCATAATATATAGAACCTCTGGCTAAAAGAAATCACACTCATCATAAAAAGTCAGGCAGTGGCCAGGCACCTGCATTTGAATATATCTTAGAAGTATTACCAGGGGTGTGCCGATAAATATTTAATGACTAACTCTGGGGTGGGAATAGGAAATGTATACAAGACATACTTTTAAGTTTAATCTGCATTAATATTTTCTCTATCATTTTTTTAAGTCTAGAAATTCAACAAAACAATAAAATGAACCTTGATTTGTAGCATTTGTTTATTTCTGGGATGTAAATACTCACACTGAACAATTGTTCCTGTCCTGATTCTCTTCCCCAGGCTCTCTCACACTCCTTCAAGTGTGGAATGCATCTCCACCCCTTGCATTCCTTCTACAAGGAAGGTATTACCTTCTACAATATTGTTGTTCAGTCACATCCCATCAAATTCTCCATGACCCTACTTGGGGTTTTCAGGGAAAAGATACTAGAGTGGTTTGCCATTTCCTTCTCCAGCCCATTTTATAGATGAGGAAACTGAGGCAAAGAATTAATTGACTTGCCCAAGGTCACACAGCTAGTAAGTATCTGAAGTAGGATTTGAATTCATGTCTTCCTGACGTCAAGCCTGGTACTCTATCCACTGTACCACCTAGCTATCCTTCTACAATAGCCACTTCTATACCACAACCATTCAATAGTGCTTCCTCACTATGATCCCTAATTATTTTGTGTTAACTAATTTGTGTACATGCCGTGTCCCTTGCAGGCTGCTTGAAGGCAGGGACTGTGCTGCTTTATTTTGTTTTGGTTTTTATCCTCAGTGCCTGGCACGTGAGGTGCTTCATAAATGTTTACTCAGTTGAATTGATCTGAATTGAAAATGATGCACACAAAGTGTACCAGTATTGAAGGAAAGTGATTGAACAGTGATATCAGTTTCAAACAAACACAGCAGCTAGTACTTGGACACAGAGGTGGTGCTGGTCTGAAATTAGATATTTCCCCAGTGTTCCAAGCTACTGTAAAATAATAAAGTCTTTTTTTGTGTGTATGTAGGATCTGATGTAGCGAGGCCCCCCATGAGGAAACTTTTTCTTCCAATGAAGATCAGCATCTTTTCTACAACTTATAGTCTTTTCTTTTTTATAATTCAATTTTACTTTATTTTCAATTCCAAATTGGAATTTGGAATTGAAATTCTTCTTCTCTCTCCCCTGCCCATTGAGAAGGCAAGAAAAAAACAAAATCCGTGAGAAATACATATAGTCATACAAAACAAATTTCAACATTAGCCATCCCTCCCCCCGTCTCCGCAAAAACAAACAAACAAACAAAACAAGAAAACGAGGAAAAAAATCAGCACTACAAGCCCATCATTTCACTATCTGGAACTGGATAGCATGTTTCCAGTCTTTTGGGACTGTGGTTGGTCATTGCTTACATTAAAAAGTTGCCTGGGGGCTCTGAGAAGTTAAGTAATTTACCTAGTCACTAGTTGCTGTCTTCTTGATTCCAGTGCTGCTTCTGTCTCATAATTCCTTTCAGATATTAGCATGTCCAAAAGGAAAAAACCAAAAAGCAGCAGTCTAGTTAGTTTGGTTGGACCATTTGAATACGTCCAGAATTGGAGTCTATTCTAATAGTTGTGGAGAAAAAAAATGATGATGTCTAACTTTTACTGGAGACATTCTCCTGAGTCACCAGAAACCTAAGAAATAGGATACAGTTAGTTACCACAGTGGACGTTACCACAGTGGACTTAACCTGTTATACAAAGTTTCAGAGACTGCAGTCCTTGAGCACTTGGACAGCTCTCTACTATTGTCTTTTAGCTCCTCTAGAGGGCAGCTAGTCACACAGTGTCCTTGCTGAGCCCTCTTAATAGTAGCAATAGTGTTGATAAGCCCTTTTATTTGATAATTATCTTAGAAAATAACTCTGGAGTTACTTTGGTGAAGTACCCTGCATCACTTTCCTACCTACTCTTGTAACTCTCTATATGGGAAGGGCACACACCGATGTAGTAACAATGCCTTGACTTTGTGAATTCTCACATTTTCCAAATAATCCTCAGACTGATGGCATGTCTTGAAGTATCTAATTTATGAATAGTAATAGCTGGTATTTATAAGTGCATTATATAATTTGATTATGTACATTGTATTAACCTGATTGGGGTTTTTATAATCTTCAATTTTATGTTCTGAAATAAAGAATCTTAGAGCCAGAGGTGTTTTTGTTACATTTTGTTTTGCTTTTTGGAGGGGGGTAGCCTAGGCAATTGGGGTTAAGTGACTTGCCCAAGGTCACACAGCTAGTACGTGTTAAATGTCTGAGGCTGGATTTGAACTCAGGTGCTCCTCACTCCTGCACCTATGTATTTAGCTGTTTTGGACCACAATTATATCCCCTTGAGTTTCAAATATGATTGCTGCAGTCTCATCACAATATCCAGTGGTAAATCTTGTTTCTTATATCTGTGTCTACCATCTTTATTTCATTAAAGTGGGAGTTTACAAGCAAGAGTTACTCACTTTAATGAAATAATAAGTCTAAACACCCTCCCTCCCCCAAAAAATCCTCTACAGGATAGAGGGAGATATATGCAAAATGAGTAATAGTGACAGCTAACATTTTATAGCACTTTACAAACATCATTTCCCTTGATCATCATAATAGTCCTAGGAAGTATTGCAGGGATTATTTTTGCTTCTTTATGGACAAGGAAAAGGAAACTCAGAAAATTAAAGTAACTTTCTTGTAGTTACACAGCAAGTAAGCTTCAGACACAGGAATCAAACCAAAACCTTTCCTGCTATACCATGCTGATATTGAGAAGATGGTAGACACAGATATACCACAGATTACCAAGCTAATTCTAAAAATAACCTATGGATACATATGTGTCTATAATAAAGGAAAGGATAATATAATTCATTATGGATTAGTTTGTTTGCTTTTTTCACAGGAGGTATAAACACTAAAAATTCCCACAACTTTGAGGAGTGTGGACACCATATTGAATAACAAATACAAGAAAGACAGCAGCTTTATTCTAATATATATATATATATATATATATATTTACAAATGGGTCTTTTTCCTTTTGTTTTTTGATTTCTATGGGACATAGACCTAGCAGTGGTAGTGCTGGATCAAAGGGTATGCACAGTTTTATAGCCCTTTGGGCATAGTTCCAAATTACTTTCCAGAATGGCTGGATCAGTTCACAACTCCACCAACAGTGCCTAATAAGATCTTTTATATGAACATTTGAAGTATATCTATACCACCATCTAGATTCCTTAATTATAGTGTTCAAAGGAGTAAATATTAAAGTGCTATAACTGTCTCCCAAAAATTTGCTTTGGGGATAAAACTTTTAATACTTGATCTTAATCCCAAAGCAATTGTCATGTGTGTGTGTGTGTGTGTGTGTGTATCTTAAAGAAAGCAAGATGAAATTCATCTAATTACTTCTAATTATATATGGAAGAGGTGGAAAAATCTATGGCTTCTTAAAGTGAAAAAAAGAAAAACTTAAAAATAAGTATATGATTTAGGTGCCATAGAACCCTTCCTTTTCCCCAGTGAGAATTATTCACCTTATTTCAGTTCAAATGTGCCTGTTATTTTAACTGTTTCCATAAACTATTAGTGATATTTTAAAACTCTAATGGAAGAATTCAAGAAGAACAATGTCCCAGATAGAGAAGGAAAGAGGAAATGAGAAAGATACCAGAGTAGCAAGTCATCAGTATAATATATTATTCATTTAATCCAATTCTAGCTTATGTTATACTTGTCTGTGTACAATATTTTATCTTTAGCTAAATCAGCTCCAACTTGAGCTATTTAAAAGTTACTGAATACAAAAAATAAAAAAGGGATAAAAGGACAGACATTAACATGGACTGTTATGATGCTATATGGGACTTTAACTGATACAAAGCAATTTTCACAATGAACTGGTCAAAAGGGTTGAGAAATTGCCTCAACCAGAAAACACTTTATCTTCCTGAAAAAGAGAATGTTATGGTAGTCAAGGGCAATACCAGTTTACAGTATAAATTCACTAGCAAAACTTTATAGAGGTTATAAGCAATGTAGTATTATGTAATATTATATCAATTTTGTCCCCTAAAACAGTGCGATGAGTAAACAAGTAATAATAATGCCAAATAATTAAAAAGAGAAATAAAAATTAAAATAACTCTGAGATTTTACTTCTTACATCTCAAAATGGCAAATTTAATAAAAAAAAAATGGAATAGTTAATGTCAGAGGATCCAGGGAGACACTCTTATATACTGTTGATGGAGCTGTGAATTGGTCCAATAATTCCAGTAAGCCATTTGAAATTATGTGAAAAAAATTGTCAAACTATGAATACCATTTGATGCAGCAGTCTCACTACTGAAAAGTCAAGTCATGAAAAAGAAAGGTCCTATATATACCAACTTCAAAGCAGCAAAAAAACAAAACCAAAAAACAAAAAAACCTAAAAAAATCTGGAAATAAAGTCGATACCTGTAAGTTGGGGAATAACTGAACAAATGGTGGCATATGAATAAAATAGAATATTTTTCCATCATAAGAAATGAGGAATTCAAGGAAATGAGGAGACAAAAGAACTGATTCAGAGCAAAGAAAGCAGAACCAGGAGACTAATATATAAAATGACTGTGATGACATAAAAAAAAGGCACAAAAAGGCAACTTAATACAGAATAAATGCAATGATCAATATTGAATTCAAAGGTCAGTAGACTATGAAAACTTGATTTGTCAGATGTGGACTGCTATGATTGATGTATTAGTTGTTTTTGCTTTAATGTTTTCCTTTGATAAAGGGAGGGTTCTGGGGAGCAGAGAACTGAAGTGATTTATTACCGAGTATATATTGTGATTACAATATCATTGTCTGGCATGGCCTTGTGAGTGATTGACTTCTTCCCTGTTGTGTGGGTCCATGTGTCCTACCCAGTGTCAGGAGCTTCATGCTCTGGCTCAGAACAAAGTTGCTTCCTGTCTACCTTCTTTGGAAAGCTAGATCCTCTTGTAGATCTGGTTTATGAGAGGCTGGAGATGGGAGGGCTTGACTGGAAGATCTCTAAGACAGAGGCAACTTAGAATCTCACTTTTATTTGAGAATAGGAGAGAGCAGAATGTAGGAACCAGCTGCCATGCAGATAAACTCCAGGAAAGGAACTCTGAGGTCTTGTGGTTGCTAGTGAGATTAGATCCAAATGATAGCTTAGAACTGAGCTCCACTGAAGGGATGAACCAGCTATAACAATGGTCTACTGATATGGTTCTGCTAAAATGGAATGGAACAGAGATAAGTGGGTCTGGGCAAATCAATAGGAACCTCTAGACAAGAAGTGAATCAGGTTAATTCAAAGTCAGTTCTAGACATATCTGTAGTAATAGGGAGGAATCTCTGGGAGATAGAAAAGTACCATCTTCAACCAAGGGGCCCATACCTAGAAAGATTAGTTTAGAAGCAGGTTTTGGGAGGGGTTGAAAAATCCCACCAGACCTGGGAATAGTGCCAATCCAAACATACCTCTGGCTAGAATCTGAATAGTTTGATGTAACATCTACCATCTCACCCCAAACAGAGTTCAGAGAAGGAAAAGGAATTAAAGGGAAAAAAATCCAGGTGCTCTGTATTAGTCAGGTTAACAATCTATGACTAAATTTTAGTTGCTAGATGGATGTCTCTGCTCAGGAAACCCATCTAGCTCTATATTTTTTTTAAATTTATTTTCTTTTCCTTTGTTTTCTAATGAGAATTCCAACTTTGTCTTGGCTGTGTTTTGGGGAGAATGATTTTTTACACCTGGATCAAGACAGATTGGGGAAACCATGTATTCTTGGTGGTCAGGTGTAGTGTTTCCAATTATTGACTCAATATTGACTCTAAGGAATAACTGGTAGAGACGAGATAGAAGAGAGAGAACTCATAATGGAACAATCATGATTGTTGTTTCCTTCTGGCCTGGGTTATCTCTTTACAACTTCAAATTTGTAAGCATTACAAAGGAAAAAATTTTTAAACTATATCTAGAATAGACTGAATTCTTTTGAGGCTTTCTATAGACTTTTGTTGAAAAAAGAAACATTTTAATAATCAGAAAGTAGTTAAATATTAAGCTTAGGAGTTTTTATAAAAATTCAAAGGGAATTAATATATTATTTTTCATTTGTGTGTGGATACTATATATAGAATGTATAAGAGAATATCCATATAATAAAAACTGACACTGATATAATTTAAGGTCATATAAAACCTATTTGTATACATGTATATAAATACAATACACTGTATATATGTACATAAATGCATATGCATATATACAAATACACTCACAAGGCATGCCAGACAATAATATTGCGACCACAATATATACTCAGTAATAAATCACTTCAGTTCAAATACCTATTATGAGTAAGTCACTGAGAAACTGGCAATACAAACATAGATATAATACAACCCTGTTTATAAGGATCATACAATCTAACAAAAGTGGGGAGATGTCATATACATGCATGCCTTACACATTATAACATATCTTATCATATATTATTATATATTAAACAATAATATATAATATAGTATTATAATATACACACATATACATTATACACATATATACATATACATACATATATATCAGAATTTCTTTAATAAAAAGGCCCCCAAAAACTTCCTCAAGTTTGAGGAATGTTATGGATCAGCATCCATTCAAAACCATATCTCAGGAACCCCATTGGATATGTTTCTTTTACCAACCAAAGGACAAATTAGTTCAAAGCAGAATAATTTTAACAGCATAGTAAAATAAGTAACAACAAAGATTCCCCCATATAGACTCTACCCTAGGTTATTAGGTGAGAGAGGAGAGAATAGAAGGAAATATAGCTGAGAACATACATGGAAGGGCATATGTATAAGGACCATAGTAGCCAGGAAATACACATATTTTTTATCAATGCAATTTATACTCAAAAACAGCATCCCCACTAGAACTCTTTGCTTCAGTTGCTATTGTTTGTTTCATGACAGATCTGCTGACATTCTCTGGTAAATGCAAGCTGCTTTCTCCACTGATCTGGAATCCTCTAATACTCTATACTCTTCTCTATTCTCTGTAGGCATCTCCACCAAGATGATTTTTGCTGTCATATCACAGTATTATTTCTGAATTGCAGCTGCACCTGCTAAGGTCTCAGCTCTTTTGTTTCCTAGTCTCAGGGATATTTTAAGTCTTTTGTGATTCCAGACACCAGCCAGACATACCCAGCCAGCTAGTTAGAGAAGACTAAGTATTTGTCTTTTGATTTGAACTCCTCTGCTGCAGCTTGGACTTGGTCTAAACTCTTATCTGAGTTCCCTTTACCTCCTTTTCTTGGTTGCCAGCCTGCGTGCCTGAAAATCAGAAAATCATTCAAGTCACTCAACTTAGCAAAACTTCAAAGGAAATGAGTAAAGCAGTGTCGAGATGATTCCTTTTAATTTCCCTCATGTCCCTTCTATAGCTTCTTTTAAATCTTCTTATAGATTTTGTTTAAATCACCTACTAAGCAAAACAGAAAAAGATTTGGTAGAGATCACCATCTTTGCTTTACTCCCACCTTCCCCAGCAACCAGACTTCTGTACTCCTTATACATATTACCTTATTAGAACCCCACATTCCCGCTGTGAGGAAGGTGATGAATGGCATCTGTTCTCAAGAATGTAAGGACATTTGGTGTCAAAAAATAATTGTTTTTCCTTCTTTTAGCCACAAAAAAATATAACTATAATCTTACTTCCTTTAGATCAAAGATTCAGATACTCAAAATAGTCAGATGACCAAAAATAATCCAGTCTAAAACCATGTTTAAATCAAGAAGAATCTACAAGGCCATATTGATACATTGGTATGAGGGGAAGGTACTGAGAAATCTGACCCTGGAAATAGCAATTTGTTTTTATCTGTTTATTTTTTAAACTTTCAAAATTACACATAAAATAAATAACATTCATCCTTAACAAACCTATGTCATATAAACAAAAGAGGAGAAGAAATTGACTTTTGCCTCATTTGACATAATCTTGATGGTGGCTGTTTATATATAATTTAATGAAACCTTTCATTGAAGTCCTACACATACTGGGGGACATTGCCAGTTATTCTGGCCTATGTTTTGCCAGTGTACTCTGATGACTCTGGAGGAGAGAGTGAGGCTGATGACTTTGCACAGCTCTGCCTCACTTAAATCCAATTCATTTACAAGTCAAGACATCACTCTCCCAATGTCATTGGTCCTTTTCAAGAACAAAAGATAGACAATAATAACACTTATACCTCATCGTGGTGTAAAAAGGAATCTAGGCTCTGAAATGGTAAATCAATGAATCTTGAGATATAATTTCAGCACATTCAATTTCCAACCTTTGGACATTTTCACAGGCTATCCCCCATGCCTAGAACTCTGTCTCTTCTCATCTCTGTTAAAGTTCCACCTCCTGCAAGAAGTCATTCCCAGTTCTCTTTCATCTCAGTGCTTTCCCTCTGAGATGATCTCCAATTTATCTGCATATCTCTTGTTTGTACTTAGCTTGTTTGTACTTATCTCTAGTTTGTACTTTGCATATTATCTGGCTGTTTTTTGCCTTTCTTTTTATCTCTAGAACTTTGGCATACAGTAGGTGCTTAATAAGTGCTTGTTGATTTGACTAGTGACCAACCTAGTTGGGTTTGGAGAAGCTCATTACTGATAGGGTTATGGAGTGAAGATTTCTTTTTCCACACAGCCACTTACGAAAGCACAGAGAAATTACCATATGAGTCAGTGGAGAGAGCATCCACTGATAAAACCACTCTCCCGTGTCATTTCACAAAGAAACATAAAGGTTCCAGCAATATATGACTTTGAATTTCAATTTTAGAGAGAACAACAACTAAATAATGAGAAATTTGTAAGAATGTTAGGAAAAATAGGAACATAAAATTAGTTTTACCTGTTGAATCCGCTCAAACACATAAGGAAAAATGAAAATGTCTGGGAACAAATAACAAAGCAGGAAGACAAAGGCCTTTAACGGGCATGGAGTCAGAAGAATTGGGTTTACTTACTGGATTGGATACTTTCTAGCCAGGTGATATTTTTTGGTCAAATTACTTAACCTTTTTAAGACTCAGTTTCAATTTGCAAAATGGTCCAATAACATTTGCCCTACCTAACAGGTTCTTTGGACAGCTACAATATGCTATATAAAGTATGAGTTATTATTTCACATTGCAAATTGCAAGTTATCTTCACAACAAACACATACACACACACACACACACACTAACACTGAATTGATTGTTTGGCTAGTTTATCACTAATAGACTTAGCTATTGAAGAACCAATGAGACAGCCAGATGGTACACCAGTACACATAGTATCTGGCACATAATAAATGTTAGTTATTATTATTCTCAAACTCTTTTTGCTGAAGGCACAGTATTCCCTTCCATGAGAAATCAAATTACTTTTATAACACTTAAAGGGGAGATAGGATGGGAGGGTTGATGTCCTTCATAAGGGCATGGCCTCTCGTGAGCATGAGGGATACAGAATGACCTGTAAGGCATCTTGTTTGTCAGTGGGCCCAAAAGAGTTGGGAGACTTGAGCATATCCAGTTTCCTTTCAATAAGAGCAACTGTTTTTATTGAGTTTTTTTTTATTCAAGGTCGGACACATTCTTTATTCTAGCTTGGCAAGTTGCATTTGGCAAGTTGCATTTATTTTATAAATATTATACTTACCATACTATATATGCTAGTAAAATAAAATCAACAACAAACAAAATTATTTATAAGTTTTCTTTTATCTGCAATGTCATCTATACTAGCATAGTGAGTACATCCTTTGAGGACCTTGACCTAGAGAGACAAAAAGCTTCTTACAATTTTGTTGTTAGCTAATTGTAAAGCCAAACACAACCAGCTTTCCAGAGGACTGCTGCTGTGAGTGGTTTTAAGGTTCTTATCACATGATATAGTGAACCCTCCATTTATTTAGCAGCAAACCAAAGTAAAACATTCACAGAAACCAAAGTAAAACATTCACAGCAATATAACATAACAACTCATTACTAAAGTGTTCACAGTTTTAAACAAAATATATCATTCAGTAATTCCTTAACTCAATTATCCTTAAGGAACAAATCAATTTTAAGGGATACAAAGTATAAAGTTCTCCCACTCCTAGGTCACAATAAATCATGATCTTGTCAGTCAGCACTAAGTACCCAAGGAAAGATCCTTTCATCTTGGCCTGAGGCTGACTCCAAAATTTCATGGTTCCTCTTTCATGCTCCCAGATCTTGCCTGAATTCATCCAACCATCACCTGGATTCACAGGTAGACAGCTCTCAGCTCCTTGTCCAGCTCCTGGTCCAGTTCCTTGTCCAGTTCCCATTTCATATTGAAGCTCACAGTGACCAGTCCACCTCAAGCCATTTGCAGATTCTGTTTCTGGGAAGACACAGAGCCACAATGACATTCATGCACCTTGCTGGCACTATCATCTCGATTCACTTTCTGCCTGTGAAATCAACACAAGTCAACATACAGGGTGCATTTGTCTGCCAAAGTAACACAATCAACAGACAGAGTGCTTCTGTCTGACAAAGTAACACAATTCAACAGACAGAGTGCTTCTGTCTGACAAAGTAACAAACACAAATCAACACAGAACATACAGAGTGCTGGATATCACAAGTGTTTTTCTCAGTTCCCTTCAGTCCCAGCTGTGCTTGAGCTTTTATATCATCAGTTCATTCTTGTTCTACCCCTTCCTGTTGCATCAGCAAGTTCCTCCCACCTCCAAATCACAGGCGGGGCTCATAGGCATTTGATTAGCTATAACAAGGTGCTAAATACTTGAATAAGGAAAAAAAGGAGCTAAGTACTCCTTTGCTTGCCATTACACTAATATAATTAAGTTACTGGCCAATAAGAACTCAGTTCTTATAGCATACTTAGGTTTGTCTTTTCTGATGGGTTATGTGGAGAATGCTCAAATATTCTCTACTTGTTTTCCATTCATTAGGTAGAATTTTGTGGAACCAGTTTCTGGCCATTAGTAACCAAGGAACTGGTACTATGTGATCATGAAAAACCCTCTTACTTATAACTGGAAAGACTGATGCTTTGCTATAGAACTGGAATGCCTATAAATGGTTCTAGCAGATGAGCTCTCTGTCTGTCTGTCTCCTGGTGGCTTTCAACTGAGTAATACTACTGTGAACCTACTCCACTGTGGATGGCATAGTGACAAAATTAAGCTGTGTTCTATCCAGCTGCCATGTATCTGTGAATACACGGCCTTGTTTCTTTTGTGTTTAGTCTTTCTTGATCTTAAGTGAATGAGTATCTGAAACAGATTTGACTAGCTTATTGGTCAACCTAAATTTAGAAGTTGCTTATTAAAATCAGGCACTTCATGTCCAATATACATTTTCATGTAGACTGTAATTGTATGTTCATAAATTATTTGGGTCTTGTGAAAATAACAAAACATAGACAAATATCAATTTGAACTTAATTCCAGTTTTTTAGATCATTAGTTAGAGAATCAAGCGCATAAGAGATGACCAAGAATTTCACCAAAGCTAAAGCACCTCATCTTTAAAGGTAAATGATAACATACTCTGAATTTTAAAACTTCCTTCATTTGATTTAATAGTTTTGTTGGGGTGCAGACTACAGCCATGCTAACTAAACTACTTAAATGCAATTACATAAAATGAGTTACATTGTCTTTCCTGTATTCCATTCATTGCCTAAACTATCTCTAAAGAGATTTCACTACTAACCCACCTTTCAGAAGAAAACCATCTTGGAGGGTGTTTTTAAGTATGGAAAATAAATGTATATTGGAAGTTAATTCAGGAGACTGAAGCTGGGGGGAAAAAAGTAAAAAGAGGAAATACAGTGAAAATAATGAAGTGTGCATGTTCTCATCTAGATTTAAAAGAAAAATAAAGAGGAATTGAAAATGAGAGTGACATTTTAATCAGTAGATTTCTATTTGTAGGGCAAAGCTTTGTAGCACCTTAATTTCTCACTCTATGCCTACAATTCCAGTAGCTACCACCAGGTGGACAGTGGTACACTTAACAGTTAAATTTAGGCCTGCAGAACTGAAATACATGTACACAGTATTATACAATAAATCTATTAGGGAGGTGCAAAAGTGCTGCATTAAATGCAAAGGAAAAGTTGGTTCTGGAAAGGAGATATTCATAGATGAGGTTACAATTGAGTTGGGCTTTAAAAGAATGAATAATATCCAAAAGGCAAATCACTTAATCTTTCAGCCTCAATTTCCTTTTCTGTAAAATGGATAATAATAGCACCTATCTTGCATAGTTCTTGTGAGGATAAAATGAGATTTCATATACATATATATATGTGTGTATATGTGTATATATAGATGTGTATATATGTATATATATGTATATATGTGTATATATGTATATATGTGTGTGTATGTGTGTATA
>CM053591.1:91589549-91608833 GCA_028646515.1 Pseudochirops corinnae
CTAGGTAAATGATATGTTTGATTAAAGTGAAACCGTTAACCCATTTTGAGTTGCTTTCCTTTAGAAAAGCAGATCTAAGAACCTGTGCTAGTAGCCACCCTAGGTATGCTAGGGTGCTTGTTGTTACACAAGGAACCTCCCATTGTAACAAAGTATAATTAAAATAAAACAAACCAACACATTTGTCCATATCTGACAACATGCCACATTCCGCACCTGCAGCTGACTACTTCTCTACCAAGCGGAGGGAAACATATTTTACCAGTAGTATTCTAAAGTCAAGATTAGTTACTCCATTGATCAAAATTCTGATGCTTTTCTTTTTTAAAAAAGATTGTTTTTATTATGAGCTTGACAAATATCAACAAACAAACAGTTTTTGCTGATATTTTTCAGTGTTGTTGTCCTTTATCCTGTGATCATTGTGTAAATTGCTCTTTTGGTTCTGCCGATTTTGCTTCACATCATTTCAAACAAATCTTTCTACATTTCTCTGAATTTTTTATTGATTTTTTTTCTTCTGACCATGCTGTAGCATTACTAGGTGGCTTAGTGAATAGAGTTCTAGACTGGGAGTCAGGAAGACCTGAGTTCAAATTAAAATCTCAGACTATACTACTCGTGTAATCCTGGGTAAGTCACTTAACCTGTGTTTGCTTCAGTTTCCTCTTCTGTAAAATAATGGTAATAATAGCACCTATCTCACAAGGTTGTTGTGAGGATCAAACGAAATAAATAATTGTAAAGCATTAATCATAGTGCCTAGCACATAGTAAGCACTATGTAAATATTAGCTCTTTTTTTCTACCACAATTTGTTCAGCCATTTGCCAGTGAATCAGCATGCATACAAGTGCTACCATAAATATATTTTTTATTTATATGACCTTTCCCTCTATCTTGACCTCCTTGGCTATATGCCTGGTAGTGGGATCACTGAGTCAGAAGATACTATGGCTTAGTGACTTTTCTAGAATATTTCAAATGTTTTCTATAATAAGCCCAATTCATAATTATACTAGAAATCAACAGGTTGTCTATCTTCCTGTAACCACTCCCACATTGGCCATTTTCATCTTTTATCTGATTAAATGCTTTTTTTGAGGTAGGAACCTCAAGTCACTACCATCATCATCATCATTAAGCATTTACATTTACATTTACATAATATGTATTATATTAAGGTTTACAAAGTGCTTTATACATATTATTTCATTTTATTCTCACAAAAATCTTGGGAGGTAGGTGTTATTATTACCTTCATTATTATTCTCAATTTATATATATATAGAGAGAGAGAGAGAGAAGGAAATTGAAGCAAAGAGAAGTTAAGTAGCTTGCCTAGGGTCACATAGCTATTTTAATATATGAGGCAGAATTTGAACTCAGGTCTTTCAGGTCCTATTCACTGCACCATTTAGTTGCCTAATAATAGAGCTATTATTCTATGATTCTAGAATATGTAGTCCCTGAAAAGTTCTCAAAGATCTAATATGAAGATCAAAAAAGATAGGATGGGGAGAGGCAAGCCCTTTACAGATAAGACATCATTGTGAAGGCATTATCTCTTAATTACTCTTTAACATAAATTCTTTCAGTGTCTGAATAACAAAATATGACTACTTCATTGTGGTCAATGTGACAGTTCCCAAATACTCTTTTTTTGTGTGTGTTTTGCCCACATAAATGAATTCTCAGACCTAGGTTGAAAACAGTCATTTATCATCTGATCCCTGGGGCTGTTCTTGCCCTCAGAGTGTCTGCTAGTTTATTCCCAATGCCTAAAGTTTCTGACGCATTTTGGAGAATGCTGATCTCCTAAGCCATATCATCCCAGTATCTACTATGTATTAGAAAACTACATTTGAATGAGAGCATATGCCATATCAATGTGTTTTTACCTATTTTCCATTTCCCTACTCTCCCACATAGGCCCAAGAGTCCATCGACATAAACAAAATTTCTTTTCCATGTTATTCCATAACTCTGATACAAGAGCTAAATACTTCCTGAATTTTAAGGAGCATCCTTGATATAAGGTTACATTTAGTGATTTAATTATTGAACTCTAACACATTTCAAATGAGCCCTAAGACTATTGCCTATCCTACAAAAATGAAAAGTACTGATTTTCTCCCCATCATGAACTTGCCTCCAAACTACAGCAAGTTCTATGCCAGGATTATGTACATAGTCATTGCTTAGTAGACCAGGTAATGATGATCTGAGAAGCTTTTCCAAAGTGACAAAATTCTCAGAACCTTGAAAGAGTTGTTTAGAATGCCTCATTCTGTTATCACATTCTGCTGAGAAGATGGAAATTAAAGTTGGCATAAAGACATTTAAAGCACAGGAAAGCAACTATGGGGATTTAAAATTGTGTGTAATGAAAATATTTGGTCAAGTAAAATAAGGTACTTCACAGGCATCTTGAAAGGCTTAGAAGGCGCTCTAAACCTTTTCAACATAGACTTAAAGATAAGGTACTCTGGTCAACCTAACAGTATGTTTAGGGTTTTTTTTTAAACCAATTTAGTCTTCCCATGAGGCCACCAGAGTGACCATTTAAAAAGTCAAAGATCTGCTACAAAATTAAATGATGGCACTACATCACCTTACTAAAGGAAGAAAAAGTGGGACTCTCTATTCCTGACTCCCCCTGAAAGTGACCTTTAGTTCTTCAGGTTAATCTTTTATTTCTTTCTAGAATATATATGGCCTGTGTGCCCAATGGACCTGTGGTATGCATTTTCAGTCAACTCTAGTTTTCTCTGCCTTTTCTCTCAGTATCTTCCACTCTCCTATCTTTCAGGTTCATGTTCAAAAGCTGCTTAGCTGTTCAGCTGTTGGGCTGTTGGTCAGTGGGGGTGAGTGAAATATGCTTAGAGTGCAATCCTAGCTGAATTTTAAGGAGGTAGCCACAGTAGGGGGAAAAAAATTGTCTGGGGCCTGCTTTCATGGGTGCATATGGATTAGTTGTATAGTACTGGTGGTTATCTTCATTCATTGATTCATTTATTCATCCAGCCATCCATTTATCTGTCTATATCTTTATTTACATTTGCTTGCATCACTCCTAAGGAGATCCTATGTCTCTTTTCCCCTCCCCCCATATAAGTCTTTAGCTGGTCTGTGTCTCCATCAATTTTACACTTTTGAGGGATATTTCCTGACAAGATGATGGACATTGCTGATCCTGTATCCAGCTGCATCTGTAGAATCTCTCCCTCTACCCAGGGTGTTAACCAGATTATTTTTCTATCACTCTCGCCCATGCTGAATATGCTGAATACTATATCTCTAAACTGGCTACCCCACTCTCACAGCCTGAGTCTCTATTATCTGCAGCAACAGCATGCATATTTTTATTTAGTTTCCAGTCCTCGGGGGAATCCTCTCTCTGTACCCTTCCTTGAGTAACAAAATCTTTGGATTTTCCCTTTTCTATTACATCTCTTGAAATACTCATCTTTGAACGTATATTCAGAAGGGCTACAGAAAGCCTTCCCACAACGGCAACATGTTTCTGCCTGCTTTGAATTCTGGAACATGACGCTGTGATTATTTTATGCATGCTTGCTGTCTGTCTTCCCTCTAGTCTGTAGCTCTAATGCTTCCCCTTGCTACAGTATTTTTGAGCTCGGCAGTTAGAAAGGGATGCTGAAATGTGCACCCTGCCTCACTTAGAATATTTGCTTGTTGGCTTTCAGGTTGCATTTCCTACTTTAATCTTTTGGTTAATACAACCATCTCCCAAATTGATAGGTTTTTAAAAAATAATTCTTTACATTTTTAAGCAATTCTTTACATTTTCATAGGATGGAAACTTGTATCTTTTTAGAATTGGCAATATTACAGGAACTAAAATTCCTTGCAGAATTGGACCTGGAATGGGCAGGTGCTTTATTAGTTAGCTCAAGAAAAAGAGGGAGAGGCAGAGAAATCTAAAGGAAGGTGGTCAAGGGGAGAAGGCATCAGTTCCACAAGGTTCTCCCAGTTTTGATATTTAGAGCTATCTTAAGTCTCCTTGTGTCACCAGGCTAAAACTGCCCTGCCCCAAATAGAAAATATTTTGCTATGTCATTGCCTGTGTACTTCAACTTTCTTGACTCAGTTGGGAAAATCAGGACATTTTCTTCTTTCGTTGATTTTTTTTTAACTTCTAAATAGACTTTCTGCCTCCTTTTGCACAGGAACAAGTCTATTGTAGAATTAGTCCAGGCATATTTGTGGCTCACCAGAAAAGCTACCAGTCATCACCCCTTATGATGCTTATATCACTTGTTCATCCTTTTTTGAAGAGGACCAACTATAGCTAGCAATGAATGTGGTAGAATTCTGAAGTATGGTTTTGTATTCTTTCTGGTTAAGGTTCTTTATTTCAAAAACCATCCTTCTTGCCAACTGTAATTTACACAGGAGAAAGTTTGAATAAAAGCTATGTAAACATCAGAGTGAGTTCTCTGTACTAAACAAATAATCGGAATAGGTTGGCCATTCCTGAGCAGCAAATAGAATATTAACAATAAGGAAAGTAACCCGGGTTATTGTTACTCTTAATTATAGATAATTTGCACTTACACAAAGTAAATAACTATCTCAAAGTACTTTACAAACCATTATCAGCATCTCCATTTTTGAGATAAAGAAATGGAGGAACTAGGAGGTCAAGTGATTTGCCTCAGGTCATGTGGGAAGCCTATCTGTCCATCTAGGTGTTTCTTAGGCGCCTAATATTACTGGGATCATGATGTGTTCACACACAGCTATCATTACGGAGATACCATGAAAGAGAGGTTAGGTCAGTGGTAGAAACAGTGTCGCAGTTAACAGTGAAAACCTGGCTAAAGCTAGAACCGTCTTGGGGACGTTGTTCTTTTAACAGAGTAGGAGTGGTGATATTATGCTATAAGCAAGGGGTCTCAGCAGAGTTCTCCAGAGGTTCAGACAATAATAACTATTGGATATCCATTGTACAAAGTCATGAGAAGAAAAGAAAATAGTTGTTTTAAAATGCTGAATACAAGGAATTCAGAGAAACATAGGATGATGTGTATGAACTGATTAAGTGTGAAGTAAAAAAAACCAAGGGAATAATAAACACAAATATAATGACCTAAATGAAAAGATCACTAGAAGGAATGAATTCTGAGGAATGGGAAAACCAGTGAAGTTCCTGGAGAAGCATGACTCATTTTTCACTGCAGAGGGAGGGCAGACTACTAGGACTAAGTATCACATGTTATATAACACAAGGTTTTCTTATTAGAAATGTTTGCTTACTTGCTTTTCTTTTTCACCAGAGAGGGTTCAGACCAGAGGTGAGATGTAAATGTTTGTAACATAAAGACAAAAAGCATCAATGAAACATTTTTTAAACAGAATAAACATAGTATTAAAGTGAAAGAAAAAAGGACAAGTTCAAATCTAAAAAAAAATGTAATAACCACCTACTGTTTACAATTGATTATATTAGATATTGGTGGTATAAATATTAAAAAACATGGTCCCTACCCTTACAGAACTTCCAAACAAATACCCAAGTCACTGCAATATGGGTTATAATATGTCTATAGGAGAAATCTGAATAGAATATTTTGAGAGATTAGGAAAGAAGAGGATCTGTGAAAACTTCACAGTGAAGGTGGCATCTTTAAGGAATGAAATAAAGGGCTAAAGAATTGCATGAGACCATTTCAAGAACAAATCACAGTATGCACAAAGGCATCAGTGCAGGTTGACCACTAAATTCCATTCCAGCTTAAAGAATCTATGAATAAGGGCAGCTAGGTGACACAGTGAATAGAGCCCCCACCCTGGAAGCAGGAGGACCTGAGTTCAAATCCAGCCTCAGACACTTAATACTTACTAGCTGCCTTCCCTCCTCCAAAAAGATTTAAAAAAATAATCTATGAATAGATGAAAATAGCTATGTATTAACACACCAAAATAGGCATATTCATTCATTTGACAAGGATTTGTTAAAAACCTACTTGTGGAAGGCATTGCTCTCACTACTCTGAGGAGAGATAAGAAAAAAAAAATCTGTGATTTGTAATGCCTTCCCTCTAAGAGTTTATAACATAAAGTAGGAAATAAAACATAAACAGAAATAACTAAAGATAAAGATATATGTGCATTTACACACAATATACATAACTGTGCCCATGCTTGTGCATACACACGTATGTGTGTATATATGCACACTTGATGTGCATGTATATACACGTGTGTCTGTGTGTGTGACCAATACGATTTAAAAAATAAAATAAACCTTCACTGGATCTGAGGGGGCTGTTAATCTGATTACAGTAAGTAAAGTCAGACATAGTTACTGTAAGAATCCTTTAGGAACAACAAGGGGGAACTCGAATAAGCATTAGAAGGAAGAAGAAAGATTTAATGAAGGAGTTTAGGAAGTATCTGAGACTAAGGGTAAACTTAATGCAAAGAATGACCTACTAGCATGGGACAAGAGCTTTGTTTTATAGCTGGTGAAGGTCTTTAATGCCCACATTCAGAAGTTCCTAGGATTCTAGAGTTAGAACTGGAAGGACTTTTTTTTTTGAGCTGGAAGGAAGTTTATAGACCATCTAATTCAACCTCAGAATTTTACATTTAAAGAAACTGAGGCTCAAATGTTTGAAATGGTCATAGAGTTAGCAAGTGGAAGAGCTTGGATTTGAATAAATGTCCCCAATCCAACACCCATTCCATTGTATCATGAATACGTTGAAAACAGACTGAGAGACCCTGCAAGGTTCACTGGATCAGGACTTGGGACAGTGCTTTACATTTTGTAAGTCCTCATTCAAATGCTTATTGAATTGAATTGAATCAAAAGAATGCTTGAAAATGAATCAAAGATTTATAAAGTGTCAGAAGTCAGAGACCTTAGAGACCACCTAGTTTTGTTCCTTCATCAGTGATAAAGGAAGAAAAGAAGGCAGAGAGCTTGGTGTGGAATTAGAGAGGGAAGTGTGAATGCATGATCTCTACAGAGTAAAGGTAGCACAAAATGTGATGAGGGAAGTTGGAGGATGGTTAGATTTTGTAGGGAAAGATGAGTTACTCTGAAACTACCTGGTTTTGGATGGTAGAATACCTTGAGTGAAGCTATCTTGGAAGATGCAAAAAAGAGAAAAAAGGAAGGCATAGAATATTATGAGCAATTGAAGGAAGAAGATCTTGAGTCTAAAAAAAGAGCAAAAACATCATGAGATTTCTTTTCATCATTACATAAATCCAAATGAAATAATAATAGCTAGCTTATATACCCCTTTGAGGTTTACAAAGTGATTTACACATATTATCTCATTTAATCTTCTGAACAACCCTAAGGGGTAGTGCTATTATTAGCCCCATTTTACAGATGGGGAAACTGAGGCTGAGAGTGATTAAATGACTTGCCTACAATCACATAGTCAGTAATTGCCTGAGGAAAATTTAAACTTGAATTCCTGGCTCCAAGCCCTTCCCTCCATCTATAAAATGAGAGAGCTAGATTCTTTGACTACTAAGTTCCCTTCCAACCTTAAATGATGGTTCTGTGATCCCCTTTTTAAAGAATGGAGAGGTGGGCCAAGTAGGACAAGTGTCCCTATTGTTCTGGCATTGTAGGAATTTGGATTGTGAAGAATAATCCAATCCTGAAAGTGGACAGAATCAGAGGCCTGGGGTGACAGAGGGTGAGGGGTAAATACCTTTTCCTTCTTCCTACCCTTTCCATATCAAACTAGTTCAGCCAGCCCCTCTTTCCTAATGTTCTGGCAGGACAAGTCTTGTGCTTGCTAAGTCTTTCTGGTGTGTAGTTGTACTTCAGGAACTATGGACAGCTAATAAACAAAATAAATTATTTCCCATTTCTGCCTTAGTTAAGAGCCAGCAGACATCTTATATAACCCCCCCCCCCTTTTTTTTTAAAGAGATTTTAGATTTTACAGTAGTAGAAAGAAGCACATGTTGAAACTTGATGTGTGGGAACAACAGCATAATGTGGTGGGAAGAGTACTTGGATTTGTACTCCAAAGATCTGGGTTTCAATCCCCGCTCTTCTGCTTTTTACCTGTGTGATGCTGGGCAAGTGATTTAATCTTTCTTTGTCTCTGTTTCCTCCTCTCTAAAATGAAGGGACCTCTAAACATTCCTCAGCTCTTAAGTCTATGATATGTGAATTGTTATAGCACTTTCCATTAGGCCAGGGTTGCCTCTTCCTTATGTATGCCCTGATTTAAGAGTTTTCCCTGAGATCCAAGAGGCAGGAATAATGCTCCCTCTTAGATCAGGACAGCAAGGAGAGAACCCCAAATTGATTCTGTCACTTCTTTTTCTTTTTGGAGGGGGGAAGGCAAGGCAATAAGGCAAGTGACTTGCCCAAGGTTACACGGCTAATAAGAGTCTGAGGCTGGATTGGACTCAGGTCCTCCTGACTCCAGAATGGGTGCTCTATTTACTGCACCACCTAGCCATCCTGATTTTGTCTCTTTTTAGAAATGTTGCCAATTTCATAGTCCCCAAAGCCTCCACGTCTTCTCTTGGTGACATAGTGGGTTTGATTACTCATTCCACTTATGTCTGGGCCTGGATAGGTTAGGACTCTGAAGCAGAGAAGAACACAGGAAGTATTCTCACTGCTTTGTAAGGCTCAGGAAGAAGAAGCAAAGGGATTCACAGTCCCATTTGTCAATTGGTGAAAGTGCAGGTCGCGGATCAGTGTTCACTCCAACTTCTTTTTTGTATTTTGCTTGTTTCTACTCTGGGTTGCTTTTGTGATCATTGTCATTAGCTTTATTTCAGACAGACACAAGAATTAGTATATTTTTCTTTCAGAAAACAATGTAATTGCAGATAGAGTTCATTAAAGTAGCTTTACCTACTTATAGTGATGGAATATTACATTTTAATTGCCAGTGAGAAAAGAGAGAGAGAAGGAAACAAAAAATAAAGGAAGGAAGGAAAGAAAGAACAGAAGGCAGGAAGGAAGAAAGGAAGAAAAATATTTACATGCACTTTATGTTTACAAAATAAAGCTACTTTTTTGCATTATGAAAAAGAAGTTAAAATCAACTCTCTCTATAACATTAGACTGAATCTTTCATGCACACCAATGTCTGAGAGACACATTCTAGACGTCTGCCTAACAAAATGTGTTTTATTCCTTTTTTTAATAGGTGCAGTTGAGAATTCAATTATTTGTGATAATTCTTAATAGCACATATCCAAATAAAGATGACTGAGTATTACAAGGCCTTACCACAGCCCAGTTATTAAATCTTTGCTGAGAAGTAGGATGAGACTGCCAAACGTTTTATAAGAATTACAGGGTTCCAGAGCTAATAGCATGCTTACGGTAGGACTGAGCATCTGAGGACAAGGAATGGGAAAGGGTATTGTAGAAGCCATGGGAAAAACAGAGGCAGATGTTAAGGGCACTAATGGCACTAGGAAGGGCATTATGTGGCAAATAATTAATGATTGTGTGCCAAGGATCTTGGTTGTAAATCTCTCCCTGAGAATGGGGTTTCTAACAGGCCCATCCTTTCCTTTCATGGGTAAAAGACAATGGTTAGGGATGATGGTTGGGAGGCATCAACACTTTCTTGCAATATACATGATACTTGTGAGGTATTATTTATTGAAGAGTTCTAACCCATGCACCTGGGATTCCTACTATTTTTGTTTGTTCACATCTGGCAGGACTCTAGCTGATAGCCACAACGTACCATTCTATAAACTTTGACAAAGAATATTTGCAAGAGTCAAAACGTTTAAAGAATTTGAAACTTTGGGAAAGAAATAATTTAGGATTTTATTAAAATTAAGTACTTCCTTACCCCCCT
Source organism: Pseudochirops corinnae (assembly GCA_028646515.1). Classification (NCBI taxonomy): domain Eukaryota; kingdom Metazoa; phylum Chordata; class Mammalia; order Diprotodontia; family Pseudocheiridae; genus Pseudochirops; species Pseudochirops corinnae. Next base: position 91,599,388 of record CM053591.1, read on the forward strand.
CCTTTTTAAATGATATCTGGGATTCATTGATATAGGGAACTTCTGATAGGAAAATTCCTTATACCATGGAAGATTGCACTTGCTGTACAATTTATAATCTTAAAGAATTGCCTATAGTACTGAGAGGTTAAAGCATTGGTCAAAGATAAATGTGCATAGGACCTGAACTCAGATCTTTCTAGCTCCAAGACCAGCTCTAATGATTTACCCCATCTACCTCTCTCAAATCTTTCATATTAACGTACTGCTCTGATATTGAGCACCTGGCATTTTTACATATTCTTGTTAACATATTGATATCCTGAATAGCTCTGGATATTGCTAGAAAGGCATATTGCATGCTTTCTCCCTGTGACATCTTTTCAGCCAACATATTCTTAGCTAGCTGATGAGAAGGCACCTGCCCACCAGGTCATGGGAAGTAGCAATTTATACCAAATAAAAAATATTGATTTCATTCTTTTTATTACCTGTGAACTTCCTGGTGGGTGGTGAAGTGATAAAAAATTTTCTATGGGCTGGTAAGTTGTTTATACTCATTTGCAAGGCTGACTTAGCAATCTTGCATTCCTTAATGGTCTCAGCATTTATTATACTATTTACAAGACACTCATATAAAATATATATCACACTTAAAAGGGCTGCTGTCTATATAGAAACTATTATTAATAAAAAAAATTAAGTGGCCATATGTTTGCATGCTATTAGGATATTTTTGTATATGAGGAAAACAAAGAACGTACCTATGTGTGGCTCCTGAATGAATCGTTTAATAGTGAAGTCTCTTTAGTTGAATCTCATCTCATTGACTTATTTCTAACACAATTGACTTTATCCAGTTCAATAGTTTAAATGTAGAGAGGGGGGAAAATCCAGTTTATCTGTTTTTTAAGCCAATATTTGTATTTTATTAAATAAACATAGTCAGAGTCTTCATATGATATCTGAGATCTTTTTCAGATTTATAGCCTATGATTCTATCAAATACAAAAACATCCAAGGATTTATAATATACAATAATTAAAAATATAATTTGTAATATTATCAGCAGAAGTACAAGAGAGTTGCTGCAGACATAGAAAGATTAAGAGACTGAATCCCAAAGAAGAGCGTGAAAACCCTCTCTAGACTCTGTCTTCCCAAGCTGTCATCCTGTATCTGTTCTTCCTTTCTCAGTCAAATTTCTAGAAAAATCTGTCTCCATGAAATGCTACTACTTCCACTTTTTTTACTTCTTTCTTTTTTAAAATTTTTTTTGCTTTTTGGAGGGGAGAAGGCACGGCAATTGGGGTTAAGTGACTTGCCAAAGGTCACACAGCTAGTAAGTGTTAAAGTGTCTAAGGCTGGATTGGAATTCAGGTCCTCCTGACTCCAGGGCTGGTGCTCTATTCACTAAGCCACGTAGCCACCCCTCTCACTTATTTCTTAACCCTTTGCAACATGACTTCTGAATTTATCACTTAACTGAAACAACTCTCTCCAAAGAAACCAATGGTCTCTTCATTACAAAATCTCCCATCCTTTTTCCAGCCCTCATCCTTCTAGATCTCGGTGCAGCATTTGACATTGCTTCTTGGATATTCTCCCTGTTCTTGACTCTACTCCCTCCTATTCTCTTCTTACTTGTCTGACCGCTTTTTTCCTCAGACTCTCTTGCTGCATTGTCATCTATATCTTTTTAATTGTGGATGGGCTCCGTCGTAGGCTCTCTCCTCTTCCATTATAATCTGCCAATTGGATATGTTTAAGGCAGGTAGGTGTCACAGTGGATAAAGCATGAGGCCTGGAGTCTAGAAGATTCATCTTCCTGAATTCAAATTTGGCCTCAGCCACTTACTAGCTGTATGACCCTGGCCAAGTAACTTAACTTTGTTTGCCTCAGTTTCCTCATCAATAAAATGAACTGGAAAAGGAAATGGCAAACCATTCCAGTATCTTTGCCAAGAAAACCCCAAATTGGGTCACAAAGAGTCAGACACAAATGAACAACAACACAACAATAATTGGATATTTTGAACTTGACATTCCATATGTTTAAAATGGAACTCCGTACCTTTTCCACAAACCCAACCCTATTCCAGACTTGTCTTTCTCTGTCACCACTATCCTAGTAACCCACGTCTGCACCGTCAGTGTTATCCTTAACTCCTTACCCTACCCCCACCGCCCAATCAGTTGCCAAATCTTGTCATTTCTACTTCTATGACATTTCTTGCATCTGTTCCTTTCTTTCTTTCAGCGCTTATTAAACTGTAGTCACAACTCCAAATGGGGTCACAAAAAAATTGGCAACAGTGAAACGTTTCTGATATTCTGCAATAACCAAAAGTTAATTCAAAATCAAAAACGAAATGAATCCGAAGTGTTTCTGGCAGTGCTTGCTCATGTTGCATCGCACAACTTCACTATAGCCTTAGTTCTGAACACAAAGCATGCGCACTTTGCATTGTGCATGCTATGCTAATGAATACTGCTGAAACTCTAAAGGTGGTCTCAAGTGGAAAAAGTTTAATAAGCCCTGAGTTTACCATTTCTCATGTGGACTATTGCAACAGCCTCCTATCTGTTATCCCCACCTCAGATTTCTGCATACTTTAATCTGTCCTCCATATATGATTTCCCTATAGTTCTGACCACGTCATTTTCTTTCTTTTTTTTTAAAGACTTTATTTTTTTTTTCCTTTTTTTTTGGAGGGCAGTTGGGGTTAAGTGACTTGCCCAAGGTCACATGGCTAGGTTTTCGTGTATGTGTGTTAAGTGTCTGAGGCCAGATTTGAACTCAGGTCCTCCTGACTCCAAGGCTGGTGCTCTATTCACTGTGCCACCTAGCCGCCCCTACATCATTTTCTTAATTAAAATGCAGTGGCTCCCTATTACCTCTAGGATCAAATAGAAAATCCTTTGTTTGGCATTAATACCAGGCCTGGAATACATTACCTTCACACATCTGCTTCTTAAAATCCCTACCTTTCTTCAAAACTCAGATTAAGTGTGATCTTCTACATGAAGCCTTACTCTCCTCCCCGATGGCAAATGCCTTCCCCTCAAAAATTGTCTTACATACATTTTGTATGTATGTGTACAAATATATATTTCATCCTCTTTAAAGAGAAGAGTTTGGAATACATGACCTTTGAGGTCCCTTCTGACTCTAAATCTATGAAACTGTTAAATTATTTCTGTGATGTGATATGATATAGAAGCTATTTCAGCATTTAGCACAGTACCTGGCAATAATAAGAACTTAATAAATGCTTGCTGATTGCTGGATTAATATATTTTATATAAATGTGTAGAGAGGTTGAAATGTTGCCATGGTATAAAAGGGCCACCTTCCCTCAGTTTCCTCATCAGTAAAATGAGCTGGAAAAGGAAATGGCATATGACCAAATTTATTTTATTATTTCAATAACTTCAATCATAAATATTTATTAAGTGTCTACTACATACCAAGCACAAGATTGCTAAGTGCTGAGATTGGGGACACAAAAAGAATCAAAAGATAGTCCCTGACCTCAGTCTAATGGGGAAGACAGCACAAAACAATCTGAATCAATGCCCTGTTGGATCTTAATGGTTTTGCAGAAAATAGCCGTTAATGGGGCAAGAGACTCTCAATGAAGAGTAGCGGATAGAGTCAATGAAGTGACCATGAATATGAGATAATATTTGTAAAGTGCTTAGGACAGTGCCTAATACATAGTAGGCACTTAATATATGCTTATTCTATTCTATTCCTTAATTTATGCATAAAGGCACCCTGTGGATAAAGTCCAGGATCATTGATCCAATATATAGTTAGCTTATTATCAGGCTCCTTTAAGGAGGCTTAGAGAAATATTCCCATCGGACTTTTCGGAAAGATCTAATCATCTCATTCTCTGTACTGGAACCATCCATAATCACCCATGGTTAGTCAGGACAAAGAAGCATCTCTCTGGGCATTTGGCTGGTGACCCGTTTTGTGGGAAACTATATTGCTATCACTATCCAACACCCTCCCCCTTTTTGTTGGCTAGAGACTAATCTTGAGTCCAACATCTCAGATTCTCTGATTTTTTAAAGTTAATTTGATTGTGTTCATTTGCTTGTTGTGTCATTAGTCTGCAATGGAGAGTGCTAACTATGGCTTTCCTCTGACATGCAGCAAATTCAGTCTGGCTAATTCACATTCCTTATGCTTAAACATCTCTCAGGAAAACCTTTATGCATCCTATCCTTTTCCTCTCAGACAGTTCAACATTCACCCTTTTACTCCCCAGATTAACCCAACCCCTTTTCATCCTCATAGGAAATAAAGAAACAAAATCAAATTAAAGAAAAACTGTCAGGGAAATGTCACAGACCACATCCATACTGTACTGGACACTAAACAGGGTAAGTGTGTGATATTTATCTATGCTCTTATATGGAATTTTTTTATCATAGTACCTACTTGTTTTATGTATACATACACAATATATATTTTAAATGTACAAATATCAAACATTTGGCCATTTTCTTTTAGCTAAGGCACTTTAAGTCTTAAAAGAAGTAATACTTTCAGAAATGAGAATTTGTAATCCCCTTTCTCAGATGAGGAAAATGGAGGTGCAGAAAGATTAATTGGCACATCTATATTATTCAAAGACCAAAATATTTTTTGAGTTCCAATAAAACTTATTTCCAACTGTAATATCAATGAAAAAATATCAAAGCTCACATTCACATCCTTTCCTCCACTAAATACCTTGACATGCACTAAAATATTCTTCTACTAAATGCCTCGTATTTCAGTGCCTTGTCTTGGCATGAATCCTGAGGTCTTGGAAGCTCTAGCAAGTCATATTAAAATATAAATGGGCCCATTGATAGAGGATGTATTTGTCATCAGAATTTGCCCACCAAGGGATGAATATTTTTTTTTGGTGAGAGCAACTAAAGTCTAAGGCATAGGAAGATTGCACTTTTCATTAGTAGAAGGAATAGCCAATAAAATCTTATGTCTTTGAAGTAATTAAGTGATTACATAATATTTACAAGGCATTTTTTCCTTCACAAAAACACCGTAAGGTTGGGAATATAAATACAAATGTCTCTACTTAACAGTTGAGAAAAAACTATGGTGCAGAGTTAAAGTGATATCCATATATCTAGTAAACATCACGGTCAGCACTTGAACTCAGGGATTCTGATTGTAAGCCCAGGGGCTCTTTTTTGTTTTTCTTGAGTGATCTTTTTCAGGACACCATGCTGCCTTCCATAAAATTATAGCTAAAACTGAGGAAAACCACTAAATTTACCAAAAGGTCCACAAAAATGGAACCATGCCATTGTCCTAGATGCATTTGCTGCCAAGTGTAGTACTTTGGAATAATTGGGCTTAGGTGGGGGTTGTCTGGTAGCCTTCAATCAGTCAACAAGAATTTCATGGATGAAATGTCTAGTAGCATGTGACTATGGTCAACAGAAAAAACTAGGATTGGAACACCCAGGAGTCAAGTTTTATAAGTTACGAAACTTAAGAAACATAGAGAGAATAGAGTGGGACCGAAAAGACCATAAAAGCATTTGGATTTGGTTTTTTGTTTGTTTGTTTATTTTAACTAAATCTGTATTTTCACTGATGTAGAAAATAGCCAGTGGAAAAAATGCCCTCCACCATTAGGGATGACAATTTATCTGTACCTTAGTCTTAAAGAGTTGCCTGAAGGCACTGAGGTAACTAGTTTAGGGTCACATAAACACTTGGTGTCAGACATGGGATTTAAAATCAGATCTTTCCTGATTGTAAGACCAGTTCTGTAGCCACTAGACTACGGGTAGGGAATCCAAAGGCCACACTTGAAGACCTAGAGGGACACATGCAGCCTCGAGGCTGCATGTTCCCCACCCCTGCACTAGACCATGGTGCCTTCTAGTATCATAGATTTAGAAATGAAAGTGACATTCAAGGTCATCTAATCCAGTCCCAGATAGTCCAAAAATAAAGTGGAAAATTTCAATATTTGATGTTGATGTTAGTGACCCCCAGATCAGGACTTCTTTAGAAAAGAAACATGCTTTGGGGGGAGAAGAGTTAACCGGCTTTCATTTCCTGGCAAAGCATAGGGACCTATCTAGTTTCGCAGTTATATTTCTGATGCACAGCTCTACTGAATGCTTGAATTCTTTTCCAGTACCCTCTAATGATAATAATAGCTAATATTTACATAGTACTTTAAGGTGTACATAGTACTTTATATATATTATCATTGAGGAAACTGAGGCAAAATATTTTGCCCACGGTCTTACAACCAGTGTCTGAGGCATGATTTGAACTCAGATTTTCCTGACCCCAAGTATATCACTCTATTCAGTACAGCATCTAACTCTACCTAACAAGTTAGATGGGGTATGATTTGCATTCCTTGGCACATAGATACACTCCAGAATTAGGGAAACTTGATAGTTTCTTTTACTCTTTTTGTTTGATAAAACATTACAATGTCATGGCTGTGAATTTAAACCAAGGCAAATTTACATTTCTTTGCAAATTAGAATTCATTTGAAGAAATGAACTGGGCTTCTGGCAAAATGTGGGTGGCCCATATATAGGTCCCGATAACTTTCAATAAAAAAAAATTGTTTTCTAGAATTGAGAGAAGTATGTGGATTTTTACACTGTTCTAAATGAGTTCAATTTTCCAAACCTGCTATCTTCAGGGTAAAGAAACAGAAGGCTAAAGGGAAATTTACTTGCATGTTTCTACTAAATTGAATCGCATTTCAGACATACACTTTAGTTTTTAAAAAAAAAGTGCTTTATTAAAATTTGAAAATCCGAAGAGGCAAAATAAGAAACAGAAAGTTGAACATGTTGGCCTGATAAATAAAATGGAAGTTACATAAAAGAGAAGTACAGAGTGAAAGTGGCAAAATATGCTAATGACTTACACCTTTTAATTAATGGAGTTGTTTATCGGGCTCCAGACAGTCAGGCAGGAGGCTCTCCTATTATTTTTGGAGGCGTACAATCTTGCAAATTTAATGTTGTTAAGTATGGAATGAATCCAGTGATCCACATGTAATTCATAGGAGCCCTTCCAAGCCTGAAGATTCATTTTAATTGCAGATGTTAATAAGATGTGTATTTTTGTCTGTGTCCTTGTTAACCTGGTCTTTTATGTTGACTGATTTCTCTATCCATGTTGAAATTGCTGGTTGTCATGCAGGGTTTGGTCATTTTGGATGGTGTGAAATGAAATAAATTATAACCATCCTGGGAAAATGTTGGGAAAAAGAGTCAGCCAGATCATTGCAAGTCATATTTTTCAAAATACTTCTCAAGATCAGAAGTATTTAAGAACATTTTCACTGGAGAAGCACCAATGGTCAATAGATTGCAAAGGTTTGCCTTTTGTCAAATGAGTTTTTTTCAAACTGTTGGACACCTGATATCTTAGAGCTGCCATGGGGTCTTTGGTTAGCCATTTATAAACATTGTTTGAACATTTGTAAATACCTATGTGTGTCTTGCATAATTCGTTTAATCATTTCAATTAAAAAAATAAAAAATACCCAAAATGTCCTATGATTAAAAGACCTTTATATATCCTAACTGGGCAAGATGAATACATTGAATGTAGGAAAATCTGGGCTCTTTTCCTGCTTCCCCCAACGACTGGCTATTTAGGCCACTTTCCAGCCCTGAGCCTCAGTTTCATCATCATTATTAAAATGAGGGGGTTGGAATTGGTGATCCCTAAGTCTCCCCCTAATTCAAACATTCTACAGCTCTTCAACATTATGTCCCCTCTAATAAGGTCCCTCTAGCTTAGACATTCTATAATTTCTCCATATCATCTCCAGGTGATTCAAACAGCCCTTTCGGACCCTATTGCACATCATGTATTTCAGCAGAGCCCTATGAAACCATATCTAAAAACTTCAGTTCAAAATATTCTTTGATGGTGAGGGTGGGATCTAATAATCTATGAAATGCTGAAGCACAGTAGCTGCTCAACAAGGACTATGATTCTAAGGAATCCCTTGTCATGAAGGATGGGGGAAGAGATCCCGGGAATGGATGCTGAAGCAGCACACGGCCAGGAGAATTCTGATTGCAATGAAGAGGCTCTCAGGACTAGATCTAAATGGATAAGCCTGACTCCTTGTGGCTTTCCTGATAGACACAGGGAAGATAGGACAGTATAAAAGTTTGGGAGAGCCACACAATGGGATGAGGTATGAAAAGGTAAACCTTCCTATTGAAGATGTCCACTTCCTTTGAATAGTAGACACCCAGTATAAATAGATTTAAAATACTTAAAGTCAGTAGTAGAGCAAAGAAAAAGGCTTTTTGTGTCAGGTATCTGGACAAAGTTGAACCAGATAGAAGCTGATGAGGGTAGCAGCCCCTACTGGAATAAGAAAAGGGAGCATAAGCAAGGCAAAGAGAGTTAGAAGCCATATACGGGAGAGTGTGAGTTCTACCTCCACACTATTTGTGTGTCCTGGGAGCAAGCCACTACCTCTCTTGTGTCTTAGTGTGTCATCCCTATAAAGCAGATGATGACACTTGTCCTATCTATCTTGCGGGAGTTGGGAAAAATAGCTTGGTAACCCTTCAGGTGATATTATGATATAATTATTATTGTATGTATTACCACATAAGAATAATCTTTCTTTAGAAATAGAATTCCATCACTCAAGTCAATGCCTCTTCCAGGTGGTTTTTAAAAGTGGCCCTGGGGTCTCAAAGGCTATACCAGGACAGCACAGGCTGAAGCAAGTACTATCAGGCTGGAAAGGCTTTGATATGGGTTCATGTATGCTGTCCAAGGACAAGCCTAGAAAAGTTCACAGAGACTCATCACCAGATTGGCTACCGGGTAAGAAGTTGTTTAGCCACAGCAACTCTCAACGACCACCTGTAAAGTGGATGTGGTTTATGTCAGTTGAGTGAGTACTCACCCTAACAAGATTACACTCTTGGAGAGATAACAGAAAAAGCCAGCATTTATATGGCACTTTAAGGTTTGCAGAGGGTGTTACCTATTTGGGTCTCATTTGATCTTCACAAAAACCCTGGGACTTGGTGTTATTATTGTTCCCATTTTGCAGATGAGAAAACTAAAAAGGACTGAGGTTAAGGGATTTGCCTGGAGATACACAACTGGTATATGTCTGAGGCAGGATTTGAACTCAGTTTTTTCTAACTCCAAATTCAGAACTTTATACTGAGGCATGTATAGTTCTTAGCTCTCAGAAATCTTTAGTGACTCCTTGTAGATCACCAAGAAAAGTTCCTTCATAGGACATTCAAGGCCCTCTAAAATTTGATGCTACCCTGTATTTCCAACATTATCTCCCCACTTCTTTTGCTCTAGTGACTGCAGTCTATAGTCAGTATAACCTAGCGTCTAGTCAAACTGAGCTATGCTATACTCTCTAAAATACCCCCATGATCTCCATGACTGTGTTCC
>CM053591.1:91627478-91671654 GCA_028646515.1 Pseudochirops corinnae
ACAGGGCAAAATAGAAATTGAAAGAATTCACTGATTGCCTCTTGAAAAAGATCCCAAAAAAAACTCCTAGGAATATTATAGCCAAATTCCAGAGTTCCCAGATCAAGGAGAATTGTAGAAATATAATTAGGATAACACAAGACCTAGCAGCTTCTACATTAAGGGATCAAAGGGCTTGGAATATGATATTCTGGAGGTCAAAGGAGCTAGGATTAAAACCAAGAATTACCTACCCAGCAAAACTGAGTATAATTCTTCAGGGGAAAATATGGTCGTTCAATGAAATAGAGTATTTTCAAGCACTCTTGATGAAAAAAACCAGAGCTGAACAGAAAATTTGACTTTCAAATATAAGAAACAAGAGAAGCATGAAAAGGTAAACAGGAAAAAGAAATCATAAGGAGTTTATTAACATTACATTCCTACATGGAAAAACGATAATTGTAACTCATGAGACTTTTCTCAATATGAGGATACAGTTGAAGGGAATATATACATATACATGTATATATATATATATACATACACATATATGTATATATGTATATATATACATATACACATATATGTATATATACATATATAATGTATAGGAGGGTGTATGTGTGTATAAATATATATGTCAGTGTGTGCACATATATACAAAGACAGAGGACACAGGATGATTTGAATATGAAGGGATGATATCTAAAAAATAAAATTAAAAGGTGAGAGAGGAATATATTGGCAGAAGGAGAAAGAGAGAAATAGATTAGGGTAAATTATCTCATATAAAAGAGGCAAGAGAATATTTACAATGGAGGGGAAGAGCAGAAAGGTGAAAAGGAATGGGTCAACCTTACTCTCATTGAATTTGGCTTAAGGAGGGAATAACATAGACATTCTATTGGGTATCTTACCCTACAGGAAAGCAGGGGAGAAGGTGAGAAGAGGGGGGATGATAGAAGGGAGGGCAGATTAGGGGAGAGGATAGTTAGAAGCAAACGCTTTTGAAAAGGGACAGGGTCAAAACAGAAAAAGATTAAGTTGGGGGTGGGATAGGATGGAGGGAAATATAGTTAGTCTTTCACAATATAAGTACTATGGAAATGTTTTGCATAACTGCAAATGTACAACCTGTGTTGAATTGCTTGTCTTCCCAGTGGGGGTGGGTGAAAAGGGAAGAAGGGAGAGACTCTGGAACTCAAAGTTTCAAAAACAAATGTTAAAAAAAAAAAGAATTTCCTGATCTGCATTCATAAAGGGAAGTTCCCCACTGGGAGTTCCCTACCCTGATGAACTGTAGTTCCAATGCAAAAAAAAAAAATAAATGAACAAACAAATGAATGAATGAATGAATAAACAAACAAACAATAATAAAACTGCATTTCTTTCTAATCTATTTCTCTTTTAATAGATCTGATCCTACCCTTCAAAATTTTTAGTTTTTCTCCCATTTAATTCATTTTTTTTTTTTTGCTATAATGAATTGTTATCTAATTATGATACAATACTAGGTGGTACAGTGATTAGAGCACCAGGAATGGAGTCAGAAAGACCTGATTTCAAATTTGAACTCAGATACTTACTGGTGTGACCCTGGATAAGTCATTTAACCTCTGTCTCTGTTTCCTTACCTGGGGACAATAATAACACCCAGGGTTATTGTGAGGACCAAATGAGATAGTTGTAAAGTTACTTGGCATAGCATCTGGCACATAGTAAGCTGTACATAAATGTTAGCTATTATTATTAAGTATGCCCACCTGCTACATAAGCCTAACTGATTAATAAGAACAAAATGGGTCACCTTTTAAAATAAGGAAATTTAGGCACTGAGGCCCATTCACTCACATCAGTACTGATGTGTATATATCAGCATCCCAGGCAGAGTTTTTTATGGGCTTTAAATGACTCCAGGGACTCTCAAATTAAGAGCAAAATTCCCTTTGCCACTTAGAAGGAGAATGCCTACCTCTCTGGAGTATGATCTGATACACAGCCACAGGCATAATCTGAATAGTGCCCTAAGGTTGGGCTTTAGTGAAGAAGCAGTAATAGGTTATGGGAATCTCAAGAAAAAAATAGTTCTGCTTTTTCCTACCATGCAACCTCCCAGGGTTTCTGCCTATTGTGATTCCAAAGCATTTTCAGAGTATGTTCAGAGCTTGTTTGGAATCTTAACTCTCATGAGGGCAAATCCCACATCTAGAGAACATTAATTTGAACCCTTGCCGCAGTATAATACATGATAAACGTAATAAATATATCTACCTTTCCCCTGAAATGTGCATCACCATTGTAAACTACCACCTTTTATCTCTTGGAAAACATTTAGCTGCTCTACAAAATGTCCCTAGGGTTATAAGTACAAGAAACTGAGTGGGAGCATGTTTAAAATTATTCAGGGGTCACCATTGCAGTTTCCTGTGTGGTATTGTGGAAAGAGCTCAGGATTTGGAGTCAGAGAACTGGGTACAGATTTTGGCCCTGCTACTACCAATGTTATCTTGGTACACTCCCTAATCTCTCCTTTTCAAGCTCTGGAACTATAATTAAATCAATACTGTAATTTTTATACCATAAGTTGCATCAATTCAATTCTCTATGGATCTACTTATCAGCCCTGGCCTCTCTCCACCTCATGTACTTGTGTTCCTTTTCCTAGAGTGTAACCCTCCCTGAGGTCAGGGACTCTCTCATGTTTATGTTTGTATCATTTGCATGTAGTAAACACTTACTGCTTTTTTATTCATTAGTTCTCATCTTTAAAATGAGGAGAGCTGAACTTGAGGATGTCTAAGATTGCTTCTTCCTCTTTGTCTTAGACTGTCTGCAAGCCTGGGATTGGTTACTGATAGTCACTTCATCGTCTTAAATCCTGATAAAATGTATGTTTAATCCACACAGCTGTGGCTGTAGCCACAAGTCAAGCAGAGACAGAAAAGACAAGATGGATGAGAGAAAGGGGAAACAGAAAGGAAAGAAGGGGCTCCTCCTGCTCTATCTTCTGCTTTGTTTTTCTTCAGTTATTATCTCTTCTGCCTCCTTTACTACTCCCCTGGCTTTCCTGACTTGAAGAAGAGTACAAAAAACCTGGGGATATTTCAGTAGGAAAGAGCAAAAAAAAGACTGCGATAGCTAGGTGCAAAGCAGCCTCTAGATAATACGATGTGCTTTGGATACAAAGTTATTTGTGCCAATATCTCGTGTCCCCTAGATGAGGAACACAGGTGCATAGATTGGAAGCTGGAGTCAGGGGTGCACTAGTAAATGTTTAAGAACTGGCTCTCCAGAACAAAATTATATGCAGGACACACTTAAGTTTAATTGCATCATTAACATTTTCTCCATCACTTTCTTAAGGCTAGATAGACAATCAACAAAACAATAAATCAGACCCTGATTTGCAGCAGTTCGCCTACTTCCAAGGTGTAAATGCACTGAGAAGTTAGCTGTTGGCTCTAGTATATTGCTATCTGGAAAGAATATTATAGGTCATCTAGTTCAACTCCCTTTATTTTATAGATTAGGGGATTGATTCCCAGAGAGATTAAAATCATGGGCTCCTTGAGGGCAGGGATCATCTTCGTCTTTATAAACACTCTGTGCCTCCCATGGTACTGTGTGGTACTAGGGAGCCTTACTCTGGAATGGATTGAATTGGATGGCCTTTCCATTTGAGAAATTCTGTGATTCTGTGATGCTTGTTCAATAAATATTTATTGAATAAATGAATGAATGAATGAATGAGCATAATAACAATAATAAGAGTAATAGTAATAGCTGACATTTCTATAGCATTTTAAAGTCACAAAGCACGTTCCCTCACAACCAACCTGTGAGACAGGGAATACAAGCATCATCACCCATAAAGGATGCTGCTGACATATGAACCGTCAGCAGAGCTCATGTTCCGACATTTCATTCCATGATGATCTGGCCGTGTTGTCTTATCCTGGCCTCATTGTGAACACTGTAGTTCACATTTAAAGACGATAGCTAAAGTTGGGGTAGGTCTTGGCCAGGGGACACACTAGGTCTTATTGGCTTCTATAGGAATGCAATGATCCATGACCTGTTCATTAGCATCGTCACCTAAACATTATGCTGGGACCCAGTCATAGAATTTTGGAGCCAGAAGACATATCTAGGTTAACCCTCTCATTCTACAGATGAGCAAACTGAGGCCTAGAGAAATTGCCCCTTCTCCAGCTGATGAAGTTCCACCTATATGTTGAAACTTTACTCAAATACTACATCTTCTAGGAAGACTTCCCCAAATTTCCACGTTGCTAAAGACCTTTCTCCCTTGGAACACACTCCTTGTTCATTCTGTTCTTATTCTCTTAGCCTGATTGTTTATAAGATATTTATAGGGCAGCTAGATGGCACAGTGAATAGAGCACTGGCCCTGGAGTCAGGAGGACCTGAGTTCAAATCTGGCTTCAGATACTTAACACTAGCCGTGACCTTGGGCAAGTCATTTAACCCTAATTGCCTTGCCTTCCCCCTTCCAAAAAAAAAAGACAAAAAAGAAAAATTGGGCTAAATCACTGGTGTCAAACTCAAATAGAAGAGGGAGGTCAGTAATCCATATGTAAGGATCCCTATGGGCTACATATTGACAATTTTAAAATGCAATATAATTCATGCTTTATTGTAGTTTTATTTCTTTTGTTAAATATTGCCCAATTATACATTAATCTGACTGGGGCCATATTCAGGAGTGTTGCAGGCTGCATGTTTAGGATTAATTTTTGATACCTTTGCCCCAGGTGACATAGTCCCATTAGATTGTGCGAGAGGAACTGTCTTCTGTCTCTTCATATCTCCAGCACTTAGCATAAAGCCGAGCACATAGTAGGTCCTTAATAAATATTCATTGACTGACTTGTCCCTGCCAGTCTGAAGTATTCTGGTAAATGTTTAATGATCAGCTGGGGGGAGGGAGGTGGATGTAACTGTGACATACTCTAAAGCTTAATCTCCTTATTAATATTTTCTTAAGTCTAGACAATCAACAAAACAATAAATCAAACCCTGATCTGCAGTGTTTGCTGATTCCTGAAGTGTAAATGCTCACACTGAAAATTTCACAGTTGGTTCTGGTTTGAAGGGGCTTCAGCACACGACTGCTGCTGCCCGTTCTAGCTCTTATAGTCTTTACAAATATATTTTTGACTTGTTTAAAGGGTTCCTCCCCCACCTCTCTGTCTGCCCCCTCCCTTAACAGTATAATAAATTGATTGAAGACCGACAAGATGAGAAATAAAGGAAGACTTAGAAGGTATGAAATGGAAGGTATAGAACAGACATGTGGTCTGGGAAAGATCCCACTCCGGTGAGTGTCATAAGAGTCTCATTACTCAGATGTAACATTGCAAAAAGGAAATAATTTAGAATATTATCTCCCAAATTATAACTCAGAAGTGGAGTTTTCATATGGTAAGACTCCTGTCTTGAGATAAAAGGTCATCCTCCATGGTGTACTGCAAAGAACTAGACAATTAAGAAACCCAAATTCATGATCTCACTCTGGTGATTGCTAGATACTGCTACCTAGTGGGCAGCTAGGTGGCGCAGTGTACAGAACTCCAGATGTGGAGTCAGGAAGACTCTTCTTCCTGAGTTCAAATCCAGTCTCAGACATTTATTAGCTGTGTGACCCTGGGCAAGTCACTTAACCCTATTTGCCTCAGTTTCCTTATCCTTAAAATGAGCTGGAGAAGGAAATGGCAAACTGCTCCGGTATCTTTGCCAAGAAAACCCCAAATGGGGTCACAAAGAGTTGGATGTGACTGGAACAACAAGATGCTACTATATATATCACATATCTGGACTTTAGTCTCCTCACTTAAAAAATAAGAGAGTTGGTCTAGAATCCAGTTGATCATTAAGGGTTCCTTTCACTTCTCAAAAGCTATGAAATCTTCCGAAAGCCTCCTGACCAGGGCTCGTTGACTTTTCATTATAGCTCGGTAACCAACAATACTTATTACTCATGAAAAACCAAAAAAAATTATCATTATGACCGGATTAGTTTTTTTAACTATTGGCTTTAGGATTAAGCATAGCACAATTAAATGACCACCTCCCTCGCCCACCTTTCAAAATGTTGCTCTTAGGTAGAAAGCTATCCGTACCAAAGAAGAATATTCTATTACCCAGGTTCCATTTTGGTTTGGGTTGCCTACTTTTTTGCATACTTGATAAATCTTGTGGTGGATTTCTGGTCAGGTTACATAGTCTTCATGCAGAGGCCACAGGAAATGAGAAATGGAGAGAATTGAATGACTATGGCTAGACCAAATTAGTACAAATTAGTTTCTCACATTTAAAAAGTGAAGTTAACTTAAAATCAATTCATTTTTGCTGTAAAATTCATCTGTTCACATAGATAGATGTATTTTTTCCCAGTGGGCGACAGAATCTATATCGTTAGCACACCCCAAATGTTTCTTTTTCATAATTATCTAAAGCACAGACGAGTCTTGAAAAGACAATTGTATAGTTTCTTGTGTTGCTTCATGGGCTTTAAGTGCCCACAAAGAGGATTCCTTATATGCTTTCATTTCTCTTTCTTTTTCTGACTGTAAAGACCCATGGGGTAAATGCCAGTCCCACAATCCTGCAGTTATATGGTTACTGTCAGCCTGCTCAAATGATGCTTCCTGTTCATTAGGCCTCCTTTCATCTGACTACAATGTCCTGGCTTTGCTGCAATTCTTAGTCAACGCCCATCTCTTCAATAGCTTGTGAATAGTATTAAATGGTGTTTATGCTAGTCATTGTTGCCTTTTGTGTGGTTTGTCTAATTCACAGAGAAAAGTCTGCTTTTGTGGTCTAAGACCAGCTACGTCATGGCACACCATGTGCCTTCTGATGGGCTCCAGTCCTGCTGAGAGATAACATTACAGGCCAGAACTCCTTTGCAACACAATCCAGCTTTCTTAACACAGTCAATACTCTCACAGGCAGACTAGTTTACTCTTTTTATTAAGAGGTAGGGGAAGATAAAGCACAAACAAATACCCGACCCTGGAACAAAACAAAAAAAGGAGGGTAAGTTCAACTGATTTGCAACTTATTCAGCCAGGCCAGAAGTGAGAGAGCAGAGAGAAAGAAAATCACAGATTTATTCTGTTAGCAACCAGAAGTGCCAGGTGTACCAACCAAGAGAGTAAATCATTCACATTTTAGGAGTAAAATTGCATTATGCTTTCCAGGTATTGTTTGAAATGACACTTAAAACCCGAGTCACTACTCTGCTGTGCTTTTTCAAAAGGACTCACAAAAGAGAAAGGATATTGTATTGGTGATTCCATTATCCCCCGGTTCAGGAGCCTTTGCAGGGCAGGTATGTTGCTATGTCTTGAAAGGGCTTTTGATGTAAGAAGATCATTAGAGCCTCAGTGTGTAATTGATCCTTGGCTATCCCGGCTTTTGGTTCTATGGGTTATTTCATCCTGTTGCACTACATAATCCCTTTGCCAGCTATCTACAATCTTTTTTTTTTATCCCTAATGGTAGTTTATGTTTTAGTTTATTTTTCCCTGAGAAGAGTAGCTTTTCTTAGACAAAAAAAAAGGAAGGGGGAGGCTTCACTGTTAGCTGCTGCTGTGTTGCCCAGGATTGAGAATCTGTTACTCAGTACTGTGTTGTGAGACCAATTTGTTTTTCTCATGTCTTTTCACTGTCTGATATCAAAACAAAACAAAATAAAATCAAAGCCAGGAAATGGGGAAAAAAAGAGACAATAATTTAAAACGTCACCAAGTGTAAATTTTGGATTAAAAACAATGTAATAAATTTGATCAAGTTGAAAAAATTCTACTTAAGGTTTGATGTTTTAGTCTTCTTTGCTGTGAATGAGCGATTACTTGGAGCTTGGATAGAGAGCTGGTCTCAGAGGAATATCTGGGTTTGAATCCCACCTTCGACAAATAAATACTGGCTGTATGACCCTGGGCCAATAACTTAAGTTTTTTGTGCCCTGGGCCTTAGAAGGTACTGACCTACTTTGATAGAGGGAATTCTGTAAATCAAGGAAATCGGAAACTGTAATCTGTCAACCTCTTACACAAATAGTTAATGACTTCCTTCTTAGCCTAGGACTGTGCTAGGTGCTATAGGGAAAATTTACAGTATCACTGAGGAGACAAAAGTAATTAATACAAAATAAATGCTAAGCTAGAAGAACTCAGTCTAAGTACTCACTCTAATTGAGAGAAAAGGGAGATATTAATCTGATTTACAAGACTTGGGGAAGGCTTTGTGAAAGAAGTGCTGGGCCAGAAAAGATAGGTAAAATGGAAGAAATATCAGTTCCTTTTTTTTTTTCCCCTTGAAGGAATAAGTGACTTGCTCAGAGTCACATAGCCATAAATGTTTGAGGTCAAATCTGAACTCAGCCCCTCCTGACTCCAGGGCCAGTGCTCAAACCACTGCACCACCTAGCTGCCAGCAAAGTAGTCCATTCCTGATAGAATAAACAATAACAACAAAGGACGTTGCAGGTGGGATCATGCATGGTATGAGGTGTGAGAACAAAAAAGAGCAGAGGGGATAGTTAGAAAAGGAAGAAATAAGTTTGGGTAATGATTCATATTTACGTAACTGTGATATGCTACAAAATACTTTACAAATGTTATTCCACTGATCAGCTTGAAACCATCTCTTAATATATCTGGTAAGGGAAAGTGTTATCTCTTTTTAGAGATGAGAAAACTGAGACTCAGCTGATATGATTTACTCAAGGTCACATAGCTAGTTAACAGCAGAGACAGGATTTTCACCCAGATCTTAGGACTCAAAACCCAGTGAGTCTTCCCTTGACTCATGTTGTGTGTGGCCAGCTTCCTAGAACCATGAATACTGTTAGTAGAATTTGGACTTGATTGAGAGGCATTCATTCTTTCATCCATTAATTAAATGATCATAGAGCACCTAGTGCATGCTAAGAAAGCACTGAGCTAGGCACTGAAGGCCCTCCGGTGATGAATAAGCTATTCCCTCTACCCTCAGACAGAGTGCAACCGCTAGGGGAAATCTCATGAGGTAGTGGATTATAAATGACTATGATGTGATAGAATTTCAGAGAAAAGAGAGCTTATATCTGGTTTCAGGGATAAAATGTGAGCAAGGTGGTCTTTGAGCTGGTCCTTGAAGGAGGGGTAGGATTTTAATAGGTGGGGATAGTAGAAAGGGCATTTGAGTTATGGGTAATGGCATGAAAAAATATGGCACCTGAGGGCATTGAGGGAACTTATCATGGTTCTGCTTGGCCAAAAATAACTGAAATTTATATAGTACTTTAAGGTTTGTAAAGCATTTTACATATTTAATTTCATTTGAGTCTCATAACAATTCTGAATATAAGGACTGTAGTTACAACTAGTCTCATTTTTACAAATGAAGAAATTGAGACTCAGAGAAGTTAACTAACCTGTCCATGGGCACAAGCTAGTAAACGTTAGGGGTGCATATTGTCTCTTTTTTTTAGAGGCACTGGGGGTTAAAGGACTTGCCAAGGAAAAACAATTATAATGAAAATATATTTATCAAAATATTTTTAAAACAAGTACATAGACCCCAGGTTAAGAACACCAGCTCTTAGACGGTAGCGTAAAGGAGTTACAAGAGATAAGACTTGAAAGGTTGATTGTTGCCAGAGTCTGGAGTGTCTTGATTGCTGTTGTTGTCATTCACCTTTTGTTCTTGAAGAGGACCAATGACATCAAGAGGGTGGTGTCTTGACTCTTCCAAATTGGGTTTAAATGAGGCAGAGCCGTGCAGAGTCATCAGCCTCACTCTCTCTCCCAGGGTCATCGAAGTCCAGTGACAAGACTTAGGTCAGGAAGACTGGCGATGGCCCCCAGGTGCAGTGGGAGATCTTGGTCTTTTTAAGCTAAGGTCTTTCCCAGGTTTCAGTTTGCTTGAGAAAATGCCTGTTCTGTAATGAAAGGCTAGATAATAAATAAGGCAAAAGATGGCCTAGTTTGATTTTACAAAATAGTTACTAGACTAAGGAGTTTAGATTTTCTCCAGGGGATCACTGAAGATTCTCAAGCAGAGGACAGATATAGTTAGAGCTGTTCTTGGGAAGATTAATCTGTCTGTGATACAGTTCCACTAGAACTGTATTGGTTTGTGAATTGGGGACCTTGGTAAAAAGTTACTGCAACAGGCCAGGTAAGAGATGATGAGAGTATATGACCTCGGTTGTTAGCATTGAGAATAGAAGAGAAAAGGGAAAATACTTAATAGGCAGACCAACAAAACTCTTGCATTGATTGCATATAGTAGGTAAAAGAAAAGGAATGTTAGACTAATTGGACTGATCCCCTGAAGCATGAATGACTGGAATTAACTGTGATGTCATTAACAGAAACAGAAAAGTTAGAAAGAATTATTATTTGGGGAAGAAGTAGGAAGAGGCTATATTTAAGTTTTAGGTCCTGGTAGGACAACTGTGTGAAGCTACCCAGGAAGGCATTGGAAATGTGGCCTGGCACTCAGGAGAGAGATCAGACTAACGACATCAATAACGAAATCATTGGTCTAGAGGTTGAAGTCATGGGCATGGATCAATTCCAAAGGGAGAAAATTAAAAGACTGAAAAACAAAAAAAAGAATATTGAGAGCAGGGAGAAAAGAAAGAAGAACCAGTGAAGGGCCCAGAGATAGGGAAATGTGAGTAGTAGCAGGATCTAGTCAGTCAGTTAATCAACAAGTGCTACCTAAAATTCCATCTTCTATATAGAGAAAGCCTTCCCTAACACTCTTAATTCCATGCTTTCCATTTTAAAAAATTATTCACTATTTATCCTGTATATAGTCTGCTTTGTTTCTATTTGGTGAGGGACTAGCTTTTGCTTTTTTTTGTATTCTCAGTGCTTAGCACAGTGCCTAGCGTGTAGTAGGTGCTTAATAAATGTGAATTGCATGAATTAATGAATTAATCAAGTGTCTGCCATTTGCCTGCCAGGTACTGTGTGAGGAGCTGGGGATGTAACCACAAAAAATGAAATGATCCCTGCTCTCCCAGAGCTTATGTTCTAATAGGAGAAAGAAAAAAAAAACAAATAAATACTAAATAAATAGAAAGAGAATGAATACAAGGAATTAGGGAGAGAGGGAACTAGCAATGGGGAGTGCTAGGAAAGGCTTCATGTAGAAAAGAATGCTTCATTTTTGAAGAAGAGGGAGAAGCAAACAATGAGGACACTTATATCATCGAACTCTGAGGAGGAGAAAGAGGAGCAGGAGAAGGAGGAGGAGAAGGAGAGGGTGGGTCAATAGTATCCGGTGTCATAGAAAAGGCAAGGCTGAAAACTGAAGGGGATTTAGTGAATATGTCCATTGATGACTTTTGAGAGAATAGATTCAATAGCATAGGACAAGGGAAAGTCAAACTTTAGGAGATTTGAGAGTGAATGGGTATAGGAAATGATGAGCAAGATGCTCTTGAAAAAACCTGGGAAGACTTACATGAACTGATGCAAAATGAAATGAGTAGAACCTAGAGAACATTGTACACAGTAACAGCAATATTGTAAGATGATCAGCTGTGAATGACTTGGCTATTCTCAGCATTGCAATGATCTAAGACAACTCAGAAGGACTTATGATGAAAAATGCTATCCATACCCAGAGAAAGAAACAATGGAATCTTAATATAAACTGAAACGTACTTTTAAAATTTTTCTTGGGGTTTTCCTTGGACTATGTTTTCTTTTACAACATGACTAAAATAGAAGTATATTTTGCATCACCACACAAGTACAACCTTTATCAAATTGCTTGCCTTCTCAATGAGTGGGCGGGGAAAGAGAGAGAGAATTTGGAACTCAGAAATTTAAGAACAAATGTTGAAATTGTTTTTATTTGTAATTGGGGAAAAGCAAAATACTAAATAAAGCTAACAACATTTTTAAAAGAGTGAATGGGTGGTAAAGTGGGCTACTCTACTGGATGATAAATATTGACTACTCATTTGAAGGCATGACAGCAAAAAGAAAAAAGATGAAGCATTTGGGGGGGTGGCAGCATCTAGGAATTTTTTTAGGACAGAGGAAACATACATACATATATGTGTGTGTTTGTGTGTGTATATATATATTTATATGTATATATTATGTGTACGGATATAGGTATAGATATAGGCAGTTAGGTTGCAAAGTGAATAGCACCCTGGGCTTGGAATCAGGAAGACCTAAGTCCAAACTCTGACCTCAGACATTTATGAGCTGTGTGACTTTGGACAAGTCACTTAACCCTGTTTGCCTCAGTTTCCTCATCTGTTAAATGAGCTAGAGAAGGAAATGACCATTCCTGTATCCTTGCCAAGAACCTCCTCCCACCCGCTTAGGAAGACTTAGACATGACTAAAAAGGACTGAACAACAACAATGACAATATGTTTTTATATTGAGGCAATTAGATGGCCTGTGGATAGAGCACTGGACCTGGAGTCAGGAGGACCTGAGTTAAAACGTGTTCTTAGGCACTAACTATTGTGAGGAACAAAAGAGATATTATTTGTAAACTTTAAAGCACCATGTAAATGCTAGCTACTATTATTATTATTATTGTTGGAGGAGAAGGATCCAGAGGAAAGATAGTTCGAAAATTCAAGAGAAAGAGGGGATACTAAATAGAGCAACGGTAGGAATTATGAAAAAATGGGAAAGAAGGAAAAGATGGATGAGTTAACCTTAGGTAGAGGGAAGGAACAATTTCCTCCAAGGTAGAAGTCAAAGATTAAATGATGAAGATACAGAAAATTATTAAGGGAAAGAGAAGGAAAATTTAAAGTCTCTATAAAGTAAATGGTATGGTCACCTGCTGAAAGTGAGAAATGGGAGTAAGAACAGCACCTTGAGGGTAGTGGCGAAGATTTGGAACAGGTGTTGTGGGGAATGTGATAAGGAGTTAACAAATGATGATAAAAAAAATTGCTAAATAGCTTTGAGGGCTCAGCTGAAATTAAATGGCAGACCAAATCAGAATAATTTCACATCTTTTCCCAGTAATACTCTGCAGTTTAGAGGTGGTGACAAAATCAGACAGGAGATGCTGGGTGTGGCAGAAATAAAAAGAGCGAACGATTCCATGGTACTTAGGTGAATGGGGAAGGGGGGAGGGAAGGGAGGCATTTTAAAAAATAATTGATCATGAGAGTCATTGTAGTTTCTTGAGCAGGAGAGTGACCTTGTTAGTTAGAAAGGAATATTTAAATAAGAGCAGTGTAGAGGAAAAAAAAAGACTGGACAGAAGAGTGACTGCTGGGAGGCTATTACAATAGCCTACCAGGGTGAAGAACCTGCAGCCTGTTTTATTAAAGGGGATTTGTTCTGTGAAATTTGGATTCAGGCAAAGGGCCTCACTTGAGGACCTAGAGGACCACATGTGACCTCGAGGCTGCAGGTTCTGGACCCCTGGCTCTAGACATGAGGTGATAAGAGACTAGAATGGGAGCAGTGAGAATAGGAAAAGAAAAGTCTGGATGAGAGATTTCAGAAAGAAAAAAAACCACAACAGATCTTTCTGTATTTGAAATGTAGCTGACAGATATTTACAGAGCAACTCCCAGCCCAGCAATAAGATAGACAACAACAACAACAACTCATATTTACATCATACTTGCAGATTTACAATGCAATAGACCTGGGAAGGTAGGTGGTACTAGTATTACCATACTCTTCTTCTAGATGAGAGAAGTAAAGCTTGTAAAGTGATTGGCCCCAGGTCACTTCCGTGGTAAGGGTAGGAAGCAGGATTTTATCCCAGGTGTGTTGGTTTCAAGTCTAGCGCTGTCAATCATGAAGGGATTAACTTCTTTAAAATTAATCAGGAAAGTGACTTCACATGGAAGAGGGTAATGTTATTATACCTAAATCAAGCTCAACTCAATAAGAAATGATATAATATTTGATAATTAGGCCAGGAGTGCTTTACTTTGGTGCTTTGAGGGACTCTGATTCTATCTATGTGGATACTCCTTCCCTCCATACACTTTCTCATCTTGTGGGGTTTCTGTTTCTGTCTTTCTGGAAGCCTTTTTTATAAAGGATCTACTTACTGGACTGAGGGTCTTCTTTTAATATTTATGATTATAGGATGATAGATATTGATTTGTAAAGAACCTTAGGAATCCTTTCCTTTCATCTCACAGATGAGGAAAATGAGACCCAGAGAGATTGTGACTTGGCCAAAGTCACATAGGTAGCAAGTGGAAGTCATGATTATAAGCAATGGAAAGGATGCATGGTGACCATAAGCAACCTGTAACATAACGCCAATAATTGTTTGTGCTTAAGAAATGATATGGGACATTTTTAAGAACAGGTATAATAGGAAATGGAAGTAGATACACTATCTTAGTTTATCTCCCCCAGTCCCCTTCCCTACCCCTTCTCAATCCAGTTTGCTGCCCATTAATTTGCATGGGTGATATGCAGTTTTTCATCCTCTTTGTTTTCTCAGTGTGAATGATTAGATCAGTCTTCAAATTGCTGTGATTTTCAATGAGGAGACTTTGAGATGTTTCCAGGACTCAATGCAGTTAATGGAAGAGAAATATTCATCAGTAGGCAATTCTTCTTTTGTTTGAACTCACATCTTCCATAACAGTGGTAAATAAGTGAACATATATCTCTTTATTTTATGTCTCACTTGATGGTCATACTCAAAAAATCCCGTTAAGTTTAGGAATTTAGTAAAAATTGATTGGGTTTTTTTTTTGTTTAATTGCTGATAATCTCAATAATTAATTGCTGATAATCTCATTTTTTTCATTGAGCATCTATCACCAGCACTCTTAGATTGTGCTTATAGGGGGTGAATCAATGAACTGAGACATCTCAGGACCCACAGCCCAAGAATCTTGTGAATAGCAATGCTTCTAGTCCAGTGTTTGTAGTCCTCATCCTGGATGGCAATCCCCATTGAAATGTAGCCTGAGAACTGCTCCTGCCTCCAGCCACAGATGTTGAAGACCTAGAAAAAAAAGTTCTTGTCACCAAAGTCCTTGGCATGGTTCAGCATTAGAAATGGAGATGATTTTATCAGTGGAAATTATATTAGAGAAGAAACATTCCCAGGAATGTGCTGAAACGAGCTCTAGCCAACTTGCAAGAGAGCTCATTGCTAAATTTTTAGTGTGAACATTTACACTTCAGAAATCAGAAATGGCTACAAATCAGGACTCAATTTATGGTTTTATTCATTCTCTAGATAAGAAAGTATTAATAATACAGATTAAATTTAAAAGTTTGTGTGCTTACTCTTTTTTTTTAGAATATGCTTGTTAAACATTTACTAGCACACTCTATGAATATCACTTGATCTCATCAGGAATACAGTAGAAGGTTCTGGGAAGTTACTACCAGAATGCATGCTAATAATTATAATAACAGTAACAATAGTAACAACAGATAATAACATATAATCATAAAAAGTGGTATTTATGCCACTTTTTAACGTTTGCAAAGTGCTTTATATCCAGTATCCCAGTTGAACTTCCACAACACCTCTGGTCAACACCACCTGCTTTGCTGCTGCTCCGCAGGGAACATGGGACCCTTCTACCTGACATGCAGATAAAATCTTCCATATATGTCTGTATATGTCTTCTCTTCCATTAAAAGCTGAGCTCCTAGAGATCAGCAATTGTCTTGAGTTTCTATTTGTAACCTCCCTGGGCTTAGCGCAGCATTTTGGGCATAGTAAGTGCTTAATTAATGCCTTTTTCATTCATTCGAGAATCAACTCAAACTAGAAGTTTTAATTCATGCTGTTTGTTTATTAATTCAACAAGTATTTATTAAGTACTTACTACATACAAGGCACCATTCTGGGTGCTGGGGTTACAAAAAACAGTTCCTGCCCTCCAGAAGTTTACATTCTATTGAAATATACAACAATGAAAATTTCCAGCATACAAATAGTCAGAATTGATTCACTACTTTAAACCAGAACCAAGAGTGCAGATTATATCTTGTCACCCTATGTGGACAAAGCTTTATTCTCATTTGCTTACAAGACGTGTAGCCTTCTGTGACCATTAAACATCTTCTATAGATTTTAAAGGCAATGAGCTGCCACTATGGGTTCCTGGGCTTTCCTGAGCCCCCATCCCCCTGCCATGCTTATATTATGGTTTAAAAAGATATAATTCTCTCCAAATGGATAAATTATCCTTCATTTCTAAAACCAGAGCAAACTATCATAATTTAATAAATGCTTTATCTGCTAATGTTGAATAACCAAAAAAACCAGACAAACAACCAACCAACGCCTTCTGAGATTCAGTTGGGATATTGCTGACAAACAATTGGTGGAGGGGGAAGGCAGGGGATTTCTATCATTAATATGTTCCCCTCCCTCTGTTTATGTACCTAAATTGATTTCCAATATTTGAAATTTAAACAATAAAAGAAACCTTAGTTTTCAACTCTGCAGATAAGAGAGACAATATATGCTACCTCCCCATTGATTCACTCTTCTATTTTCATAGATTCACTCTCTTGAAAGAATCATTAAACACAAGAGAGAATGATTTGTTCCCATTGATTAGATGACATGCAGCTCTGACAGTCATAGTTTTTATGTAAAAGTTATTAATTATGTCATTATTATAATTTTCAGACACAAGGATAAATCATTCAGGTTCTGACTATATGTTGCATAAATAAATGCTTCTTTTACCAGAAGCAGATCCAGGATCAGCAATAACAAATCCAAAGGGCAGAAGTATAGTTTATAAATCACCCCAAGCAAAAGAAAACTTCTGCTGACTAGTTATTTGATTATCTCTAAAAATGTGGATTCCTCCGAATTGCCATCATTTCTATACTGCGACAACCCAGAGGATCATTGCTAACTCAAGCACAGAGGAAAGATGCCTGGCCATTGTTCATTTAAATTCTATTCTCATTCTCCCAAGAATTTCACTGCTTAAGGTTAATAAATTACAGCCGAGTAAAACCAGGCTTAATTTGGGTCTCCCCAAAGGCTTTGCTGAACTACGTTTTCCATATTGACTGAGGGTTCTGTGTGCTTGTCTAATTCTTAGTCACTTTTTTTCCCTGGTAGTGATTGCCAAGAAATTAATTATGACAAGCAGGGAAGTGACTGTATATCTTTAGCCTAGTTGCTGCTGACTACACAATCCCAGCTTCCAAGTGGAGGCTTGTGTATTCAAACCAACAGATCGTTTGCCCAAGAACTCACTTCCCACGAAAGCCAATGTTTCAACAGGTCTAGAGGTCTCCAGTCCCTGTTCTTTCCCTTAGCAGATTTTAGGGAGTTTCACAATAACTACAGCTGTTACCTTGGGAGCCTAGGCCAGATTATGCCTGACGTTTGACAGATGCCAGTAAAAGGCTCAGCTTCCTTTTCAGGGTGGGGAGAGTGGAAGACTAGAACATTTGTGAAGTGAATGACTGATGTTTAAATGTCAAAGTGGTCCTGCTGAATCAATAAGCACAGCCTATTTGTACAGTAACAAAGTCTAGGTGTGAAAGGTTCACTCCAGCTACCCTACAGTGCAACTGCAGGGTTTTTTTTTATTCTTCTCTATTTTCAATAATGGAAAAACCGTTAAGATATTACTGTTTACATGTCTTTGCCAAGTGTTGAGTGATTAAATGCTGAAGATTAATTTTGCTTATTGGGTATAAAATTTCTTAGATATTCATTTATTATATTAATTTTGCTTATTGGATATAAAATTTCTTTCCAATCAAAAATAATAAATAGAGACTTTAAGCTTAAGTGTAGAGTTAAACTCACAGGAATTTAATCAGGCTCTGTGTGCTTTTCAGACAACGTATGGCTTTGACATTCCAGTACATATACTATATGTTATTTATTTGGGACAAAAGCAGAAAGAACAAATGTGCACTGCCCTGTATAGAAGAATATGCAGTTTATAAGAGGAAAAAAATTGGCTGGGTTGCTCATTAGGCCAAACTAATATTAAAAAATAAACTAGCTTTTTTCTATATTACATGAGATAGCCTATTATATATTTCTACTCTCAGAGGAGTGGTGAGAACTCATTCTCTTTCTTTTCTTTTTTCTTAGATTTAGAATAATTTTGGTGTTCACCTGTGTAAAACACACACACACACACGCGCGCGCGCACACACACACACACACACACACACACACACACACACAGTCTTAGTCTTGGCAAATGTCCAGGAAGAAGGAAGTGCCCATTGATGATGTATCTGCTATTTTAAACTCTCAATCACCCTTAAAGCAATAGTAGTGTTCCCCTAGCACTTGGTTGACTCTGTGAAGGCTGAGGTTCTACTTATAAATAGGAGGCAGCTGGTTTGGTGGGTAGAGGAGCACTGGTCCTGGAGTCAGAAAGACCTGAGTTCAAATTCAGCCTCAGACACTCACTAGCTGTGTGACACTAGGCAAGTAACGCTCTTTATCTTAATCCAGTGGAGAAGGAAATGACAAACTATTCCAGAATCTTTGCCAAGAAACACCTGTGAGGAGTCAGACGTGACTCAACAATAGCAATTTATAAATAGGGCTCCATTTGGTGGGATTATTTCCCTAAGTGGACATAGAATCAGAGTTGCAAGTAGTCCAACCAGGGATAATAGCAGGGACGATAATTGTTATTACAATAGTTAACATTTATATTCCACTTAATACATACTGGACACCATGCTACGTGCTTTACAATCATTATCGTATTTGATGCATTTTAATGTATAATGTTTCTGACTCATGATCATCTAGTCTCTGCTACAACACTTTCAGTATTGGGAAACTCACCACTTTCTGAGGCAGCCTACTGCATTTTGGACAGCTCCAGTGGAGGGAGACCACATCACAGGTCATAGCTTTAGCAGTAGAAGGGACCTTAAGTGTTATAGAGATCTCACCCTTATATTGTGCTTGCCTCAGTATCTCCCTCTTTATGGCTTATACCCATTGGTCCCAGTTTTACTCTATGGGGCTAAGCAGAAGAATTCGAATCCCTCTATTTGAATTCCCTTTTCACCTGGCAATGCTTCAGATATTTTAAGACAGCTATCATGGGTCAATCTAGTGGGAAGAAAGAAGCAAAGTAGAGGACTGGGAGAGAGGAGTGAGGATGGGATTGTGCCTTAGAGCAGCGGTTCTCAACTTGTGGGTCGCAACCCCTTTGGGGGTTGAACGACCCTTTCACAGAGGTAACAGGGGTCACCTAAGACCATCGGAAAACACATATTTCTGATGGTCTTAGGAACCAAGACACTGCTCCTCTGTCTGTCTCCAGGCGGGTCTGCCCACCTGCAGATACACCCACATACAAGTATTAAAGGGTCCCAGCATTAGGAAGATTGAGAACCACTGCCTTAGAGTCTTCTGGGCCTTGTTTATGCATAGACTGGGAGAGCAGAGAGACATAAGTGTAAGTCTGAGGCAGAGAGGGCTCCATCCTAAGTGGCTATAACCAGAGAACAGTCAAAAGAGAAAAGAAAGCAGACAAAATGGCAGATGTGGCTTCTCTAGAGAATGCTGGCCCATGTAATTCTTCAGTGTAAGGGCAGAAGAAACACAAACCTTGTCAGTTTGATGTGGCAGCCCAGTGGCTGCAGTTGGGCTCTCAGATATATTCTTTTTATGATCAGATCTTTTTATGATCTGATGATTGTCCTCCCCCCCCCCCCCATAACAATTAAAGGAGTTAGGTGTGCGTGTGTGTGTGTGTGTATGTGTGTGAGATACGGGTGCACTGTTATGCCCGTCATTACCTGAGAGCTAGGAACATTGTCAGGATCATAGATTAAGAACTGAAAGTCACTTTAAACTCCATCTTGTCCAACCCCTTTATTTTATAGATGAGGAAATTGAGATGAAGAGTACTTTAGGTGACTTGCCCAAGGTCACCCAAGTAGTGAGTGACTATAAAGAAAAGCCAAGGGGAGGATGTGTCCCATCTGAGCATGTTCTCTGAACCCCATTCCTAAAAGTATCCTATCTCTTTATTACAGTTGGTTAGCTGTTCATTATGGTTCAATGTCTCCCTATCCCTCCAGGATCTAATAAAAAATCCTCTGTCTGGCATTCAAAGTCTTTCATAATCTAGTCCTTTTCTACCTTTAGAGTCTTCTAACACCTACCACAACTCTACCATAGACTCTCTGCAATGCATCTCCCTACTCTGGGCACTTTGGCTGGCCTCCATCCCTGGAATGCTCTCCCTCCTCATCTCCACTGCCAGACTTTCCTGGCTGACTTCAGATCTCAGATAAAACCCCATCTTCTCCAAGAACCTTTTCCTAATCCCTCTTAATTCTAGCACCTACTTTCTGTTAGTTATTTCTAATGTATATAACCTGTTTGGATATTGTTGTTTGCATGTTGTTTCCCCCATTAGACTGAGGTCTCTGAGAGTAGGAACTATATTTTACCTTTCTTTATATCTCCAGTGCTTAACACTCTGCCTCAGGCAGATATTGGGTACTTAATAAATGCTTGTTGATTGACTGATTTTGTGTTGAAGTGTTTGCTTCCTCTGCTCAATAGCCCCATGCTATAACCAATCCTTATAACCAAGTGAGAAATCAGAAGATTCCTTCTAGATTTTGTCTCCCTGTGTCCTGCAGTGGACTGTGTCTAGAATATGCAGAGTCCTTGACCTTCAGACTGTTCTGGCCTTTGAGTGAGCTGAACCTCTAGAGATGTCCCAGAGGGATCCAGTAGTACTTGAGATGGTTAGCAGATTTAATTACTCTGTTGAGTATCTGTTTTGTTTTTCTTCTGACCTTTGATTTTATCAGGGTAGGGAGCTAAGGAAACTTTTTCCCCACTTGCAGACCAGACATTTATAGTCTTAGTAAATTACCTGGAGGTATTGAATTTGTCCTTTGCTCATGGTTACAAAGCTAGCACAGATCAGCTGTAAAACTTGAACCAAGACCTACCTGACTCTAAGACTGACCCACTATCCTCTATAACTCTCTGCCTCTACAAAAACTATGGCTATTCATTATAGGACATTATTTAGAAATTATTACAATCAATAGTTTTAAAAAATATTCAAGGTGATAAATAGAGCACCAGTCCTGGAGTTAGGAGGACCTGAGTTCAAATGTAGCCTCAGACGCTTGACACACTTACTAGCAGTGTGACCTTGGGCAAGTCACTTAACCTCAATTGCCTTGCCTTCCCCCATTCAAAAAAAACAATTCAAGGTGCCTCAGATCTTGTAGGACACTGTGCTTCTTTATCAGTCTTACATCCGATTACACAAATAGTGTCTGCATCCACTATACTAAGTTACATGAGTACAAAGGCTGAATGTTATCTTGACTTTGCATATCCTCCAGGACACAGTTGGCACTTAATAAATGTTTGTGGTTTCTATTGCTGTCCTTTCCTTTACAAGACTGAGTTCCATGGGATGAGGACAGATGGATAAATCTGAGTCTTATTTACCTTTTTTTTCTTCCAAAACTCAGCCATTATTCAACTTAGTGGTAGATTGAATAAATAAAGTGAGAGGTGGGCAGGATTTGGTCAGCTCCCACCCTTGTTCCTCCCAAACCAATGGCCCCGGTTTGATTTCTGGTCAGGGGACCAAAAAAATGATGATGAGGTATAGGGTTAGTGGTACTCGAGACCCCAAAATACCAACACGCCAGGTCCTGCCAAATGAATTTGACTCAAGCCTTCTTTCAGCCAAAGAAAAGCAAAGTTTATTAGAGATTCGCCATATTGGGTAGACTCTTAAGGAGCCTCAGTATCTATGATGCTTGTATTGGACAAGTGGGCCAGAATAATCTGACAAAGAGTGAGTCTGCACTAGATAATTCTCTGGTGCTCTCGGATCTTATGGAGGCAAGATGGGCTCTTATATGTAGAAAGGTTGTGGGAGGAATCTAGGGGTGATCTAGGGGAGGAGTTTGGGGAGGGTCTTCAGGAGAAGTCAAATGAAGTCTCACTCCAGAGATGAGAGATTAAGGGTGGAAGGTAGCTGGAGGCTACCTGGAGATGAGATAATGGAGGGTTTGGGAGGATCAAGGGTGGGAGCTAGCTGGACAAAGGAGGGCAAGGCTAGTAACAGAGGTTTGGGCCAGCCACAATGAAAGGCTTATGGCCTCAGGCAAATGCCTAATCAAATGGGAAGATTCAGAGTTCAAGGAGGTTCCCAGAGCCTGTACCTCAATCAGTTATTATACATAGTTCTTTCTTCCTCTACTTACTTCACTCTGTATCAGTTAAAATAAATCTTCCCCAGTTTTCCTGAGTCTTTCCCTCTTGTCCTTTCTTACAGTACAATACTATTCCATTATCTTCATTTACCAGAATTTGTTCAGTCACTCTCCAGTTGATGTGACGGGGTACAAGCTCTGGGAACCCCCTTGAACTCTTCTTGAATCTTCCCACTTGGTGAAGCATTTGCCTGAGGCCATAAGCTTTCATTATCACTAGGCTCAAATATCTATTACTCTTAACCTAGCCTAGCCCTCCATTGTCCAGCTATTTCCCACCCTTGATCCTATCAAAATATCTATACCCAAATCTGTTACCCTTAAACTAGCCTAGCCCTCCACCATCTGTCATCTCCTCATAGCCTTCAGTTATTTCCCGCCCTTAATCCCATTCCTGGAGTCTGATCTCAGTTTCTTCAAGATCCTCCTTAGACTCCTCCTCAAGACCCTCCCCAAACCCCTTCTCTAGGCCACCTCTAGATCCCTCTCACAGTCTTTCTGTATATAAGATCCATCTTGCCTCCCTGAAGCTGGTGAGATTCAATCTAACTCAGACTCACTCTGTGTCAGATTATTCTGGCCTGCTTATCAATACAAGGGCACAAATACTTAGGCTCCTTAAGAGTCTACCCATTATGGTGAATCTTTAATAAGCTTTGTTTTATTTTGGCCGAGAGAAGTCTTGAATTCATTTGGCCAGACCCAGTATGTCAATATTTTGGGTCTCGAGCACCCCTAAGCCTCTAAACCTCAACAGATGGGTACCCATTTTATTTTCAATTTATCTGATATAACAGTAAGGTTTACTATAAATATTTTCATGCTTATTGTTCCTTTCTTTTTTTTAAATCTCATTAGGGGTATATGCCTAGTAGTAATGCTAACTCTTCCCTTACTTAGAAAATATTTATTGAGTTGAATTATGTAAGTACATTATTTAACTATTCAAATAGTTCTCATTTTACATTTACTTGGTTGTCATATGTCTTCTTCAGATTGTTGGGATCCAAAAGAAACAAGTATTATAGAATCACAAAATTTCAGAGTTGAATGGAATCTCAGAGATTGACTAGTCCAACTCATATTGGAACAGGAATCCTCTCAACAACATTTTCAACAGGTAGCAGATATCAGGCCCTCTCTTGAAGACTTTTAGTGCAAAGGAACTTACTACCTCCAAAGGCAATAATGAATCAACTAGATTTCAGCAGATCTAGGATAAACCTTTTGCACTTACAAGTACTTGAGGAGAATGGGTTCATGGAAGTTTAGGAGTATTGGAGTTGCAGGAAGGAAATGTATTAAAAGTATAACCATAACAGTGGGGGGGGGGGGGTAGAACCAATTAAGAAAGGTAAATGCAACTAGCTTAGAAATTCTCTTGCAAAGTGGAATTCTAAAAAAAAAAAAAGAAACACTGTGATTTAGCAAGTAAACGAGAAAAACTAAGCCAGGATAAGGAAAATAAGAAAGAGAAGAGAAGGGGTGAAATTTATACAAGAAGGCATTAGAGGTGGGAGAGAGAAGGAATGAAGAGTAGTAAGGAAGAAAGATAGAAGGAGAGGGCATGGAGTAAAGTGAGTACAAAATTTGCCAGTGATGGGTATTGTGCAACCAGCAAAAGGGAGAAGAAACTCAGCTCTGCCTCAGGACTGTCCCCCCGAACACAGAACACATCTGGTCTTCTTAAATATACAAGTAAATATACAATCTCAACTTGAGATTCACAATGCATATGAAAACCAGTGGGACAAAAACAGCTTCAAGTTTGTTTTTTTTTCTGACACTTGAAGTTAACTTGATTCAGTCCACATCACAAATGCTAAAGTGAAATAAATGGTCAATCCATTTTGAAATATCAAGTGAGGAAAAACTGAGCTGTATTCCATATTCAGTCCCAAATGGTACTAGATTTCTACCCCATCCCCACATTTTCACATTTAATTCTCACATTTCACATTTAACTAAGCAAAATCAACAGACACAGTGACCCAGTCTTAACACGTATGTATCATTCTAAATCGGAATTATCTGTTCTCTGGAACAAAAACTGACCATTTAATTTTTGTTGTGGTTATTCAGTCATATCTGACTGTTTTCTTCGCAAAGATAATGAAGTAGTTTTCCATTTCCTTTTCCAGCTTATTTTACAGATGAGGAAACTGAGGCAAACAGGGTTTAGTGAATTGCCTAGGGTCACACAGCTAGTAAGTATCTGAGGCCACTTTGAACTTGGGAAGATGAATCTTCCTGACTTCAGGACTGGTCCTCCATCCACTGTACCATTTAGCTGCCCCCAGGTAAATTATAATTTACCCAGAGTCCATCTTCCTTCTACTGTTCTTTATGTTTACATGACTATAGTCATTAGGTATATTGAACAATTAGGTGACACAGTACATAGAACACTGGGGTCAGGATAGATGGAAACCTGAGTTCAAGTTCTGCCTCAGACATTTACTAGCAGTGTAACTCTGGGAAAATGACTTTAACTTTCTGTGCCTCAGTTTCTTCATCTGTAAAAGGGGGATAATAATGACACCTACCTCCTAGGTAGGGAGTAATTGTTGTAATTATCAAATGAGATAACAGGCAAAACACTTTGTAAACCTTAAAGCACTATCAAAATGCTAGCTATTTTTATTGTTCTTTTGGTTCTGCTAACTTCACTCTGTATCAGTTCATATAAACCTTCCCTAGTATCTTTTAATTCTTCACATTTCTCTTTTTATAGCACAATAAAATTCCATTACATTAATAAACATCTTCAAACCTGAGTTTCCTCATCTGTAAAATGGGAGTCTGTGTTACTATCAGTAAAATAAGATTTGAAAATTAAGTTGGAAGCAGATTATAGAGGGCTTGGACCAAGCTAAGGAGATTATATATTATTCTCTAGGCACTAGGGAGCCATTGAAGGTGCTTTAGTAGAGAAATGACATGATTAGACTTCATTAAGAAGATTACTTTGCCAGTGGAAGATGAATTGGAGGAGGAAGAGAGTCAGAAAAAACTAATGAGAGAAAGACCGCAACTATATGGAAAGATGTATTCACTAACACTCTTCTTCATTCATTGAGGTTTGTTCTACAAAAAACCTCAGACTAACTATGATCCTTTCCTAAAGTAAAGAATGCCTGTGCTCTGGGTGGCCTATAGTAGGCTGTTGAGAAGTGGAGTGAAACTTTGTTTAGGATCCCTCCCACCCCCCAATTTGGAAGGAAGGATAAATTGGCCAGTGGCCAGGCTGAAGTTTATCTTTGTTTAGCAATGCCCTTCTTAAGAGATAATGCAAATTAATAGTGAAAACAACATTCCTGGATGAGAACAAAGGGTTTTCCAGCACCCTCACTTCAGAAGCACCGGCTTATTTACAAACAATTGATATGCTAATTACAAATCGGTCTTATCTATTGCTAAGGACTCCTGCTAGGCAACACTTAGTTGGCCTAGTTCTAATTACTCCTGCATGCACTAGAAAGAAGTAAGGTTGTCTTCTTTCTAAAAGTTCTAATTCATTCTTTTCCTGGTCTTGTCTCTAGCTAGTTTGAATTAGTGAATCTTATTTGTGGGCTTTTCACTCTTAACAATGGCCTGGGAACACTTTCCTTGCTTTCTTGCATTACCTAGAAGTCTCTTGGGAGCATAGATTTAGGTCTGGAAGCGATATCTATGTTTTATCTAGTCAAACCTGTCAGCAGTTCCAAAGCAATCAGGGAAATGACTTTATGTTTCTTTTGTTTATGACTTGTATTTGCTTAATCTTTGGGCATATTTTCCCCTGGTAGAATATAAGCTTCTTGAAGGAAGAGATTGTTTTCATTTTTGCTTTTGTATCTCCATCACCTAGTACATTTCCTGTCACATAGCAGTTTCTCAATGTTTAGTAAAGTGAATTGAAATGGAAACCTAGAGAGGTGAAATGATTTGAAGCCAAAATCAAATTTTCTGAGTACACAAAGTCCAGTGCTCTTTCCATTATACCTCCTTTTTTTTTTAAACCAAGTCTACTATTTTATCTTTACTTGGAATGAAGGTCAATTAAGAATGAAGTGGTTTTTAATCAGTTGGTCCCAGCCCAGATTCAATCCATGATCTTTCATTTTCAAATGTCAGTGGGGGACTGACCCTACTTGGTTTTCGGAGTTTTTTTGGTCTTTTTGGAGGGGGGAAGGCAGGGCAGTTGGAGTTAAGTGA
This sequence comes from Pseudochirops corinnae, assembly GCA_028646515.1. Classification (NCBI taxonomy): domain Eukaryota; kingdom Metazoa; phylum Chordata; class Mammalia; order Diprotodontia; family Pseudocheiridae; genus Pseudochirops; species Pseudochirops corinnae. The sequence goes on from CM053591.1 coordinate 91,653,889, forward strand.
CTTGCCCAAGGTCACACAGCTAGTAAGTGTTCAGATCAGGTCCTCCTGACTCCAGGGCCGGTGCTCTATTCTCTGTGCCACCTAGCTGCCCCTGATCTACTTGTAAAAAACATGTACTGCCAGTCCTCTTGTAATATTACACTTAAACATTCAACGGAAAGTTTGGATAAATCATTCAGCCTCTTAAGATCTGAATTTTCTCATATGTAAAGTGACATGGTTGATGATATTTTAAAGTTCCGGGCAACTCTAACATTTTGTGATTTTATGTGGTTTGATGCTAAAACCATTGGATTGGGACCGAGCGTATCTGGGTTTAGATCCAACTGTCACTAAAACTGCTGTGTGACCTTGCTTCATGAACCTCTGGTCCTCAGCTTCTCATCCGTGAAAGGAGGGGAATGAACTAAAGTGACCTCTAAGCTCCGTCCAGCCTGGGTCTAAGATCTGATCTGATCTAGTGATGGCTACCAGATGGCTACCTTAGCCTTGACTTTTTTTTCTTTTGGAATGAGTCAGAATTTTATGCTTTGATGACATGAACTATAAAGCTGGGCTGAATAGATAAATACAGTTACATTCCTTCATATAAACCTTGAAAGTACTGGGTTAGTCCAAGGTAGACAGCTGGGGCACCCTGACCAGACTGAATCAGAAATGTTCATTCATATGTGTTCCAAGTGGCCCAAATTGCTACTTTTCTAGGCTACATTTGACCCAGTGACTAATGGGTTTAGTGTCATTCCAACCCTTCTGGGCTTTTGCTTCATTCCTTTTTGTGGCTGAGCTAGTCTCATTTTATAGGTTCATAAATGATATGCCATATTATAAGCATCATCGTTCATTGTATTCAAAGTTAAGAGTGTATGGAGAACTGTTTCAAACTGTGATTGTTTATAGGAAGGAATATGCGCTGCTTTCAAATGAATTATTCTAAATTACTACTGTATCCTAACAATTATTTTTCTGTAATAAAACCCTAAATCTTTAACAAGCCTTTAATATATCTCATTATGTTCCCTCCTACCAAAGGCAAAACCTTTTCATGGATAAACTAATGATTAGTTGGAAAAACAAAGTGACAGATACTACATGCTACAAAGTACACTGATAAATTAATATTTGATTTTTTTTTTCTTTAATGGGTTCTTCCTCAGAGAGAGGCTGAATGGTGAACTCTTGTTGAGCATGTCATAGAAAGGATTACTGGCCAAATATAGGTTGGGTAAGATTAACTTAGCTTTTATGTTCCATTTCTCTTTGCCCATGTAGATTTAAGTGAAAGGGACATTAAAAGTAGATGTCTATTTGATTGTGTGTTCATGTTGTTGTTGTTGTTTACACGTAGGTCCTTTCCCCCTTCTTCCCTTATTGGAACAAAGAGAAAACATTTCCAAATTTATATCTATAGTAAAAATTGAAGACGCATAAGAAATAGGGGAAAATTTTTAGAGTATGGTCCAAATCAATCCTTAGTGTTGGGTTCTGTTGAAGATCTCCAATGAGGAGGAATGAAGGAAAAGCATATTTGGGTATTAATTTATTGGTGTACTTTTGTAGCATGTACAATAATCTGTCACACTGCTTTTCCAATTAATCGTTATTATATGAAAGAAAGGTAGGAGAGAATGTGAGATATATTTTTTCAGCATGAATTGTTAAATTTATACACAGCTACAAAAATCATTCCCACTGTGAAATGTTATTTGAATGTCAAGATGTTAAATTATTAACAAGATTTTTAATCTTGTTAATTAATTACTATTACTTACAAGCCTGATCCAAAGTAGAAAAAAACCCCAACAATTGCAGCAAACTTTTAGATACATCAGGGCAAAAAAACCATAATTCTTTCTTACTGAAATAGGTATAATTGAGAGAAAATATTTTTTTTCCCTAAAGTATCTGGATATCTATTTTAATGAATATTTTAATAAATTAAATTATTTAAGTAAAACTATGTATACCCTTTGATCTGGCAATAGCACTGTATTCCAAAGAAATTAAAAAAAAAAAAAGAAAAGAAAAGGACCTACTTGTATAAAAATATTTATAGCAGTTTTTTTTGTGGTAACTAAGAACTGGAAATCAAGTGGATGCCCATCCATTGGAGAATGGCTGAACAAGCTGTGGTATATAATTGTGATGGAATATTATTGTGCTATAAATGACAAACAGGATGATTTCAGAAAGCCTGGAGACTTACATGAACTGAGGCAAAGTGAAGTGAGAAGAACCAGGAGAACGTTGTACATAGTAATAACAATATTGTATGAAGAAGAACTGTGAATGACTGCTTTTCTCAGCAATACAACGGTCCAAGACAATTCCAAAGGACTCATGATAGTTAATATGTGCTATCCTCCTCCAGAGAAAGAACTGGTGTTGTCTGAATACAGACTGAAGCATACTGTTTTTCATTTTCTTCCTTTTTTTTCATTTATCTTCTTGTACAAGATCAATAATATGTAAATGTTTTACATGATTTCACATGTATAAACTATATTGGATTGCTTACCATCTCATGGAGGGGGAGGGTAGAGTGGGAAGCAGAGACAGAATTTGGAACTCAAAACTTAAAAAAATCCACAAAATTGTTTTAACATGTAATTGGGGGAAAATATTATTTAAAAGAAAAATAAAGACACAGAACACTTCCAAAAAAAAAAAAAGAGAGATGACAGAGTCAGCATAAAAAAGTCTTGACAGGCTAAAATAATAGGCTACATCTGATAGGATAAAATGTGAAGCCTTATGTAGGTTAAAAAAAATCAGCTGCTTACGTATGGAATGGTGGATATGGAATGAAATAAAAGCTCGTGTGTATATATTCATTCATTCATTTTTATTTATTTATTTATTTGCTTGGCTGTTTGTTTGTTTTTAAAGATAAAGGGGTTGGGCAAACCAGCCTGTAAGCTCTCAAACTCTTTCCTAGCTTGACCTCTGTGATCCTCATACAATCTGGTATGTGTTTACAGTCAATATAATACACTATTCTGATTGATTCAATCAACCAACATTTTTAAAAGCACCTACCTTGTCAGTGTCAGTGTCAGTGTCAAGTGCTAGGAATACAAAGAAAGGCAAATATAGCCCCTGCTCAAAGTCGAATTAGACTAAATTTAGGCTCTTTTTTTTTTTAAACTAAGTTGACTGTTTGGTTTGTGAGGACATTTCTTAAGAGGGTCCATACTGTAGAAGGAGAGAGAGAGTCCCCATAACCTCAGAACTGGTGCATGGGAGGGCTATTGATCAGCAAAAAGTGAGGTTCTGGATACAGCCAAGGATGAGCTTAACTCTAATTCCCCTCCCACTTGTGTTTCTTGCTTTGCCATTTCATAAATCTTTCCTGAGAGAGAAGTCTATAGCACATACAAAAGAAAAAAGAATCAGAAACAAACCAGTTCCTGTCATCTCTGTTGATTTTTCACTTAGTAGACTTCTTTATGGATTAAAAAACTTTTTTTTCTGCTTCTTGTAAAGCACTGTTCATTGAAGCTTGGCCAATAGATGGTATCATTCTTTCCAGAGTCTATGCTATGGGAGGCCTATGGAAGCATATCTGCTCAGGGCATTCATGCAAATTATTACTTACTGCCCTATATGCTCATAAATTAATAGCTTCTCTGTGGATGAAAAACAGAAATTAGACAACCATTAAGGTTGAACAATGTATAAAGAATATTAAATATTAATATATGAAATGAAAAAATATTGCAAGAGATATCAGTAGATATGCCAAAAGCATAACAAGGCAAACCTAAGAATGCAAATAATAAAAACATGTTTTCAGCTAGATATTCTGGATGGTTTAGTATTCAAATTAAAGTTTGTTTTTCCTTTTCAGGAAAAACAAAACAAAGTATTTACTGTTGTTGTCATATTGTATGAGAGTTCATTTTCATACCCAGAACAAAAACAAATTTAAGTTAGAAAAAAATGCCAAGGCTTTTTTGCTGATGTACTTTAAAGAAACATTTCTTTGTAATATTAAAAATAAGCCCTCTGAATATTTAGAAAATATTTATTATCAGTTGGCAATGGATTTTCCAAAATAACTGGAATCTTAATAAATAATTATAAAGCTAGCATGTGAATTTTAATGACTTTTGCTAGCAGTCACTATAAAATTGGAATGGAAATTGGTTGAAGAATATACTTGATGATAGCATGGAAAAGAATAGACTCTTGCTCTCCAGGATGAGTGGACATGGTTGCTGGTCTTTAGCAATAAGGATGTAGGAGAAAAAAGCCTTCTCGACTATATATTCCCTATGTAGTATGTTATGCTTTCATTCAGTTTAAGTGGTTATAAAAGACTCCTGGACTGTGTCTACCTAAAGACCTACAATGAGCAAAGTTACCAATTTGCTAAACTAATCCCATAGGAAGGACATATAATATTTCTGCTTTGGGGCAGTGTACTGGGAAAAAATACTGGGATCCCAGAGAAATGAATTTTGTTTTCATCTTTGCCATTAACTAATTGTATGATTTTTGGCCAATCATTTAACTTCTCCGTGAACCAAGTTCCTTTAAGGGATTACTTTTTATTCTAATCTTAACAAACACCAAATGAAATTAACATTTCCATACACAAATATAGGGATTAAATGTAAAATCTCAAATAACTTTTTATTACATATAGTTTGTTTTTCTTTTTAAAGATGAAGAGATATCTATATATAAATATATATGTATATACATATAGGTTATAAATATATGTGGTATATATATATACACACACATACACACATATATCTCTTATGTTAAATATGTAACTTTCAAAGCTGTCTTGGTTGTGTTTAAAATAGTCAATAAACATTTATTAAGCATTTATGTGCCAGAAAGTATGCTAAGTACTTGTGTGCCAGTGCAATATTTACAGCACCAACCGTAACTATAAATAGTCCCATATAGCACTTGATCACAAAATATAACAGATTCTCCACATAGAAGACAGAAGCAAAGCATTTATTTGAACACCAGAAAACTGAATCCTAAAACCAGTAAGCTGATTCTATCATAGTAGCAAAGAACTTAATAAGCCATAACAACACTGTGAGCTGCAGCATCCTTTAGTCTTCCTACAAACCAATATTAGATCAATATTTACTCATGAACTTCTCCATCTCCTTGCCCACGGTGGTGTTGGGAAGATACCTAGGATCATATATTTAGAACTCAAAGGCACCTTAGAGGTCATCTAGTTGGTTTTACTGATGATGCAGCAGAGGCCAAAAGAGATGAAGTACCCAGGGTTATAAGGGTACTAAAAAATAGAGCCGTAATTTGAACCCAGGTCCTCTTACTCTGCTTCTACTGCTCTTTCCACTATACACTAAGCTGCCTCATCAGACAATGTTGCAGATGTAAAACCTCTTATAAATTTTAAGTGCTGTATGTGTCAGCTCTTATTGTTATGGTATTATTATAATAGTTATAATTATTAAAATTGTTAAAGGCCATGAAATCACTTTGAATAGTTTAATGTTAAGTCAGTGTTGCTGATCTGAACCATCCCCGTCACTGGAAGTCTGTTACTAGCAAGCTAAGATATTAGTAAATAACCTTTGTACAGAAGGCTTTAGCTGGTTCCTTCAGTATCTCTAGGGGGATATAGTAACTAGAGTCAGTGATTCGTAGGGGCTGCCTTGTCTTTTTATTGCTGATGGCCTGGGAAGGTATGCCCACAGTAGTTAATTCAACAAGCAGTTATTAAACCCCTACTACATGCAAGGTGTTAGTTCAGCTTCAGGGAATACGATGACCAAAACTTTCTAAGATTATAAATTGCTGGAGAAGACACTAGTGGATCTGCAGTGGTGGAGGGAGTTTCCTCATCTGAGAGTTCCCTATAACAAAGAAATCAGAGACTCAGTCCCTATCCCTATGTTTCTCAAAGATCCTTTCCCCATTTAGGAGAGTGGCTGGACATAAAAAATGAAGATTCTTGACCTATTGAAGCACACACACCTTTTTTTGTTTTGTTTTCATTTCACTTTTATTTTCACTCTAATGTCATATTTACTCCTGTGCCATAAGTTTTTGTTTCTTTAGTTTCTTCTGGGATGTCTTTTTCTTTTGAGCAACCTCCTCTTCTGATTTAAGAACAATCTGTTGCTTTTCAATAAGTATCACTTCAATATGTCAAGGAGAACTCACGTATGGGTTGATTCGACCATGAGCCCTGTGAAGTTGCATTTTGGGAGCCTTGTTAACCTGGATATGCTCAATGAAAAGAGAATCCACATCGAAACCCTTCAGTTCTGCATTATTCTCTGCATTTTTAAGCATATGCAGTAAGAATTCAGAGCTCTTTTTGGACTACTGACCCTGCGTCCAACCCCATTGCTTAGCCTGGGCACACCTGCCAACTCCACCATTCTATCGATAGAAGGGAACATGTTGTTTCTTCAATGTGACATCTTTCAAATACTTGGTAGCTTTTCAGATATGCATGCCCTTGATAGCTTGGGCTGTTTCACAGGTGTTCATGAAGTAGACCCGGAGATTTGAACCCCCTGACTTGTATGATTTTGTGGGGTTCTCTGGATCAAGTACCTCATTATTTTAAATGATTATGTAGGACAGCTCAAGGAAAGAGCCATGTGTACTTTTAAGAAAAGTTTCAGAACAAAACCTTCAGACTTTGTCCTCAAAAGAACTCAGAAATGATTCTAGAATAAGATGATGGGGGAAACCCTCTTACATGGTTGCAAATTTTCCAGAGACTACAAAGAATGGGCATAGTGAGATCAAAGCTTTTTGGAGTTCTTGGAGTTGGAATATCACCTTTTAACACTGTTACCTAAGGTGAGTCACTTAAACTTTTCTGAGTCTTAGTTTCTTTTTTTTGCTTTTTTTTTTTTGGAGGGAGGAAGGCAGGGCAATTGGGGTTAAGTGTCTTGCCCAAGGTCATATGGCTATTAAGTGTGTAAAGTGTCTGAGATCACATCTGAACTCAGGTCCTTCTGACTTTAGGGCTGGTGCTCTATTCCCTGGACCATCTTAGTTTCTTAATGCGTGAAAAAGGGCCAACAATATTTGTAGCATCTTCTTCCCAGGGTTGCTGTAAAGAATGTGCTTTGTAAACCTTGAAACACTATATAAAATGTAATTCATTATTCTCTGTTTCATAAAACATGGTATTTAACTGACCTTGTGATTTCTTTGTTACAGGGAACTCTCAGATGAGGAAACTAACTCCCTCCACCATTGCACATCCACTAGTATCTTCTCCAGCAATTTGCAATCTTAGATAGCTGCCTGGAAAAATTGAGAATTTAAGTGACTTGCCCAGAGTAACACAACTAGTTATAAATGGATCTAGAATCCAAGTCCTCTTGGCCCTGAGGTTAGCTTGTTGACAATTATGCCAGGTTGGATTAAAATTTGTTTTACTTTAAAGATTTAGGAGGAAACTTTCATGCTCTCCTTTGAGGCATTCTGAGATGAATTCAGGGTATCTTAAAAATGGGCATAGAAAATATTAACCTAGAGGCAGCTAGGTGGCCCTGGAGTCAGGAGAACCTAAGTTCAAATCAGGCCTCAGACACTTAACACTTTCTAGCTGTGTGACCTTGGGCAAGTCACTTAACTCCAATTGCCCTGCTCTCCCCCCTCCAAAAAAAAAAAAAAGAAAAATATTAGCCTAATTAACTTTGAGGGGACTAAGCTCAATGACAGCAATGATAGCAGACCTTCTTCAGGTTGCCCTAGAATGCCCCCAAAGCATCCTGTTGTCACAGGACCATTTGGAGCCCCATCTCTTGCACCTGAAATGCAAATTCCATTATTTGCAAATTGGAATGTCCCAGAGTTGTTGTCAGACAACCAGGTAGCTTTGTGGATGCAGTGAAGCCACTGCATCTTGTTAGCTATGCTTCACCTACCTGCCACCAGCAAGGAAACTGGGCAGAGTTGGTTCAGCACAGAGTTAAAGTGAGACTATTAAAAAACCAAAACCAAAACCTACCCCAGACTGGAGAGTTATGCTAAATAAACTTTCCTAAGCATTTGAACTGTTGTTGCAAAAAAAAAAAACCAAAACAACAAAACCCAGTGACAACTAACAGTTCAAATGGCCATGGAAGTCATTATCCATGGATTTAGTTATGTCAAAGCAGACTGTCACAGCTGCTCTGAACAACTGTGAGATCTCTCAACACGCACAACGGGAGCAATTCTGTACAACAACATTCTTTAGGGAGGCACAAGGAGGCAAATTTCCATTCATCTTCCTGTCACTTATTCTGTTTGAATCTCTTAGTCAACTTTTTAAAAGAATTGCCCATTCAGAGAATGCTTCTAGTCCTAAATGAGAGGAAATGGGAATTAGGAAGAAGAGCTGTAAGAAAGAGGACTCCATCGCCCAGAGTCTATGGGGTTAATTTATGAAACAGGAACTAAATGGTTTCTCTCTGGAATCGTTTGGTGCTTTCTAAGAAAGGCATATATGTGTATGTGTGTGTTGAATCAGAGGGAGAAAGGATGGCTTGGGAAGGTGTGGAGTAGTTAAGGAGGGAGAACTTGAAAAGTTGTTTGGGGTAGATAATTCTCTTCCCAGTGTGGGTAACCCTTTAATGGGTCTTTACCTAAACAAAAGGTTGATTCCATTAATTTAGTCAGGTAAAATTAAAAGTAAAATCTGAACTGATCTAGGTTGCTTTGCTAAATTTATAATTCAGTTCAGTCACAATGTTCCTAGGAAGACCAAGGAGAGTGTATAAACAATGGCATGAAGAGGCAGAGTTGTGAAGAGAAAAAGATTCAGTCTGCCCACCTATAGCTGTTAAATAGTAAATACCAGTTTACCACCATTATCCATTTACTCGGTATCCCGGTCTGTTCCATCAGCATTGAGACTTAATGGAAGGTTTCTTACAAGTATCAGACAGTCCAGCAAGGCATAAAGTCATAGCTCTTTATCATTGTATATTTCTACTCACAAATAAAAAGGTCCAAGGCCTAAAAAGAGATATCTTTGGGTAAGTGTAGATTAGAAAAGGGCAATGAGAGAAAAATACCACCCAGGAGATCCCTAGGCCTCAGATTTGATGGTTTTTAGGCCAGGAAGAAAAGAAGGCTGAAGGGGGTGGGTCAGAAATGGTCCAGAAGATGCACTTTGGATTATGTATCATAATAGAACCAGAAATACAGCCCCTACTCACTGGTCATGGCCACCTATATTTGACACCCATGTAAGGTGATGAGCCAGACCTTAGATCCATATATGAGTATGTAAGATTCTGTCAAATTCCACTATGACAGCAGCTATGTCAGTCTTTTCCTTAGAAGACAAATTAGGGAGAATCTAGTGCAATCATCTAATTTTCCAGGCAAAGAAACCAAGACCCAAGAAGGATAGAGGGACTTGCCCAAAATTACTCATCTAGTTAAGTAGCAAAACCAAAGGCTGGGACATAGACCTTTTGGCTCCTTGTGGATACCTCGTCGCCATACCAGCCTCCATAGGAGGCAGCGTAGTTCAAGGGAATCAGAGGACTTGAGTTAAAATCTGACCTCTGCCATTTATAACCTTGAGCTGGGAGCAAATCATTTGACTTCTCTGGGACTCAGTGCCTTTATTTGTAAAATGAAGAAGTAGGAATAGGTGGCCTTTGAGACCCCCTCTAGTGCTAAATCTATGATGACAGGGGGCATTGGGAGGGGACTGAGTGTTGAAGTTAAATTCAAATGGCACCCCAAGGTTCAGAGCATTGCACATTTTTTTTTAAAAACAAATCAAGGAAGTTGCTGTTGTATAAAGCAGTGAGTGGGTAACTTGAATCCAAAGGGTTCAGGGATCCCCCTCCCCTTAGTTGAAATGAGCTTGGCTCTCTTGCCTAACTGATGCTTTAGTAAATAGCCTCTTCTTTAAAAGACAAGTGAAAACACAGATACAAATTAATGCAAGAAGAAGGGCCCCAATTGTCCATTTGTGTTGCATTACAAACTGCTTAGCAAAAGCCACTCAGCATGCTTCAATCATTCCATTTTCCCTTTCCTTTTCACTCATTACATTCATTATTGGTCACAAAAGACTGCTCACAAAACAGCTAGTGATTTTAATTTAATGCATCCTTTCTAAAACCTGCAGGGAAATTAAAGAAGGGAGCTACCTGGGGAGGAATGGGACATGGGAAATGGGGTTGGGCACATCTGAGGCTTTAAATGCTAATAGCCCAACATTTCCCAAATATTCAGCCAGAACTGACCCTAGACAGATTGGGAGGGCTGAAATCATTAGGTTGCAAATTAAGTCAAATTGATACAAGGCCTTTTCTCACTATTGCCTCCTGAGCTATTTGATCCAGGCTGGTAAGTGACCTCTCAATCTGACCAGTCCAATATTGCCAACCTATAACTAGACCCCAGAAGTGACTTGCCAAGCATCCAAAGCAATCACTCCACCAGGCGACTTTATTATTATTTTTCTTGGCTTCACATCAGGAAATCTCGCGGTATTGAGTTAAAACATTAGCAAGCGTCCTCATGGAGCAATAGAAATTGAATCTGACTGAGTACAGATGGTTGTACCTATGAATGACTCTCTACCCCTCCCTAACAAAATGGTAATTTCAGGTCAGGTCAGAAGGAGCACAGAGGAAGAAAAAGCCACACTGATCTGGCGACTGGCAAGAAGGCATGCTTTTAATCTAGTCACAGGATGCAAATCTAGTTATTTTAACTTCCTAAAGAATATATCAACTTAATAGTGTGACAGGAGAAATAACAAGGAAAATTAGAGTCCGATAATTAATAGCCCAAATAAAAAGGCTCTATTCTTTGGGCCTAAATAATTTCCCTTCCCACTCTCACCGCCACAGAATTCCTGCCCTTTATTTGATGCCATTTGTGCAGGCCTAATTGTTTTAGAGTGGGTCATCCTCTCAGATTCTTTGGATCTTCTCTATCCTGCTGTACACTCCATAAATTTCTCTTCTTCATTTCCTCTCTTCTAATGACCGTAAACCTATTTTTTTTCTAACTTCATCATCACAATAAGGCCCGAGGCCCATGATTATCCTACTCACCTTCCAATTCACCAATATCCCTGGTGTTTTGCATAGAATTCAGGACAATGCTTCGGGCTGAAGCCTCACTAGCAATTTATACAACGCCAAGACATTCCACCAACTCCTGAGGCATTCTTCTCTTGATTGGAGTCTGGTATCCAGTTTGCTTTCTTCAGATACTGAGCTTTATTTCCAGGGTCAGAGAATTCAGAATGAAATTTGTTTCAGAGTAGGATGAGAATATTAAAGAAAAAAACCCCAACAAAAACTGCTTCTTGTTAGCAGATCCAAGACGGAAGCTTCTTTTCTTTTCTCTAACCCATCTTCCCAGGAGAATATTCTCAGCAGGTGAAGAGAAAAATATTTTTTTTCTTCTAAATTGTGGTTCATCCATGCAACTATAATTTCAGTAATTCTCATCACCTCTTGCTTAGACTATTGAAGCTGTATCCTAATTGGTGTCTCTGCCTTCAGTCCACTCTCCAATTCATCCTCCACACACCTCCAAGCATGCGTCTGATCATATCATTTGCCTTGACCTAGAAGCTTCAGTGGCTACCTACTAACTTGAGGCTAAAATTAGAACTCCTCTCTGGCATTTATTGACTCCAAGCTATCTTTCTAGTTGGATTTCATATTACTCCCTCCATTAATCAATAAGTATTTATTAAGCAGGCAGCTAGATGGTGCAGTGCTAGGCCTATAGTCAAGAAGATTCATATTCCCGAGTTCAAATCTGGCCTTGGACACTTACTAGCTTTGTGACCCTGGGCAAATCACTTCACTCTGTTTTCCTCAGTTTCCTCATCTGTAAAATGAACTAGAAAAGGAAATGGCAAACTCCTCCAGTATCATTGCCAAGAAAACCCCAAATGGGGTCACCAAGAGTCAGACACAATGGAACAACAATAACATTTATTAAGTACTTAAGATACAAGTACAAAGGATGAAACAATCCCTACTTGCAATGAACTTATATTCTAAGGAATGAGACAAGAAGAACCTAAAAATAAATACAACATAGATATAAAGTGAATAAAAATGCAAAATAGTTAAATACATGGTAGTTTGGGGAAGGCACTAGTAATTGGGGATGAGGATTAGAGAAACACTTTATGTGGAAGATGGTGTTTGAGATGTATCTTAATGGAAGGTCAAAGGTCTTGTGCATATACAGTGGATCTCCCTCAAGGACAGACCATTGGAGATTACTTACAATTAAGGGGTGTGGTATAGATGAAACATCAGTTCTTGGGATCCTACCTTACTTCAAGCGAGCTTGGATTAAGGAGCAAAGGCTTCAGAGAAGAGAGATGTGTGTCTGGAAAGGAAAAGGTGGTGAATAGTGTCAAGTGCTGCAAATATGTGGAGATAGATTAGAACTAAGAAAACGCTATCAGATTTGACAAGAGAATATTGATAAATTTGAATATAGCAGTTTCAGTTGAGTGATTAGGTCTAAAGCCAGATTGAAAAGGGTTAAAGAGTGAATGAGAAGAGAGAGGAAGTTGTGATGGTAAATATAGATGGTTGTTTCAAAGAATTTGAGGAGGGAGGAAAGATGTAGGATCATAGCTTGAGAGAATGGTACAGTCTAGTGAAGTTTTTTTTTTTAATATAGGGAGACCAACATGTTTGAGGGCAGTAGGGGAGGAATCAGTAAATAGGGAGAGGTTACAGATTTTAGAAAGGAAGGATGAGTGAAGATGCAATCTGTTGGACAAGATGGCAATGGATTTGAGCAAGTGTACCTGTAGATGGATTGGTCTTGACAGGAAGAAAAGCCAGCCTTTTTCAAAGATGAGGGCAGGGGAAAGGAGAAGAGTATGGGAGATGATGTCAAGGGGGTTTGAGATAAAGAGACTGGAAGAAGAGGGGAGTAGATGTGATCTACATTTTAACTATTTTGACTGGTTAAAATTCAATCCCTGAGCGCATTTTAATCACCTAATAATGGCAAGCTGTATCAGCAATTCAGTATTCACAATGCCTACAGCAACTATAAGTATGCTGATATGGTTATTAATCACAAAATGTAACAGGTTCTCTACATTGGAAATATAGCTAGAGCATTTATTCAAATACCAGAAAACTGAGTCCCAAAACCAGAAAGTCAAAGCCAACACAGTAATTATGAAGTTGCCACATGTAGTTAAAGTAGTAAACACCCACATTCCCAAGCCTTCAAAACAGGACAGGCTACCTCAGGCAAAGATCCTCCTCTCCTCACTCACGACAATTGCTCAGCGTCCAGGCAGCTTGCTCCCAGCAGCTCCAGCCCCCCATCAGTTCCCATCCCTGCCAGTCATTAGCAGGAGTCCTTAGCAGAGATTCTGGCTGGCTCAAAGAAAAAGGAGTTCCCGCTGCAGTCGCTGCCGCTGCTTCCAGTGACCACTGCTCAGACGCTAGCTTGGTTCTGGCTTTCTCTTGCTCCACCCCTTCCTGCTACATCAGCAAGTTCAAGAAGCATGGAAGATCTTCAAATTCCAGCATCATTGCACAAGCATATATAAATCTTTAAGATTTTCGAAGTGCTTTACAAATGTTATCTCATTTTATCCTCATAACAACCCTGGGAGGTAGATGCTATTATTATATCCCATTTTACAATTGAGGAAACTGAGATAGACAGAGGTTAAGTGAATTGCTTAAGTGACATAGTAAGTGTCCAGGGTCGCATTTGAATTCAAGTCTTTCTGAATTGTTTCTTTACCCTGCTTTTGGTCCCTTGCTATGTATCTCTGACAGTGCCTCTCACTTCAAGCGCTCTGTCTCGCTATCTTTCTTCTCTCTCCTTCCTTCCCTTCATGACCTACTTTTGGCTTCAACCCAGGTATCAGCAGATGAGACAAGGCAGCAGAGTGGAAGCAGGAGAAAGAATATTTGGTGATGAAGTAGGAGCAGAGAGCGAGAGGGAGAGGGTGATGTCGGGCCCTTCTTGGCGCTAATGAAATCCAGTGAGATAGGTCGTCACCTGCTCTACCTTCCTGACTTTCATCACTACACTTGTCTCCATTTAATGCTTCTCTACTCTGCCACACAGGAACAGGGTCAGGGTCTGAGGACCTGCCTCTTGCCAGCACATTTGGTGATGACAGAGTTGATAGCCCCCTAGCAGTGTTTAGACAAAATGCAGAAAGTAAGGGGAGGAATCAAATGAAAGCAGGAGCAACATTTCCAGTTCAAATATGGAATATGCAAGACGTGTTCACTGACCCTGGGTAAATCATTTCTGGGGGGCTCTTCTGTTTTTTTGTGTTTTTATTTTTTTGTTTTTTGGAGGGGGTAAGGCAGGGCAATTGGGGTTAAGTGACTTGCCCAGGGTCGTACAGCTAGTAAGTGTTAAGTGTCTGAGTTTGGATGTGAACTCAGGCCCTCCTGACTCCAGGGCCTGTGCTCTATCCACTGCATCACCTAGCAGCCCCTGGGGACTCTTCTTCATGTCTGAAGTGGAGATGACAATAATTTACTATCATAGGACCATGAATTTAGAGCTAGAAGGGACCTTTTAGTCTATTCACTTTACTGAAGAAGGAACTGAGAGATGAAGTGCTTTGCCCAGGGTCACATAGCTAATAAGTGGCTAGAGTAGAATTTGAACCCAGATCTTCCTGAGTCTAAATCCAGTGATCCATCTACTACTCTTTATTGTTGAGTTGTTTCAGTTGTGTCCAACTCTTCATGACCCCATTTGGGGTTTTCTTGGCAAAGATACTGGAGTAGTTTGCCATTTCCTTCTGCAGCTCATTTTACAGATGAGGAACTGAAGCAAATAGGATTAAGTGACTTGCCCAGGGTCACATAGCTAGTAAGTGTCCAAGACTAGATTTGAACTTGGGATGATGAGTCTTCCTGATTTTAGGGCAGGAACTCTATCCATTACACCACCTAGTTGCCCATCTATTACTCCATATTGCTGCTAATCCTAGCAGGTTTCTGGGAGCAGAATTATTGCTTAAAATTAAATCAAAGGTAATAGGGTTTTTTTTTAACTTACTATAAATTATCTGTAGCAGAGTTTTATACTTGAGACTTATGTGAGTTTAATGATAATTTCTGCTATTTTAATTTTTATTTCCCCCTGTGGTGGGATTTGTTAACAAAGAACTTACTTAAATAGTGCAATGGGCTTGGTCTTCAGTGGTTATCCAAGAGTGGTCTGCTCATATTCATAACTGTGTGACTTTTTAGAAGAGGATCCTGGTTAGTTAAAGGTGGCATCAGATATACTGTTTGGTATAATTCCAAAGGCTGAACAATTTGCTATTCCTTCAGGATTAGGCTTAAGCCATTTTCATTTTAAAAAATGAAAAATTATGTCCTTTTAAAATTGATTTCCAATTTTGCTTCTTTATATAGTTTTCCTTTTTATTTAACTACATAGTTAAATCCAGGATTGTTTATGTTACAGTCATCTCTCAGCATCCATATTAATTTTCAATGACATTATAAATATTTAATGATAGATATTTGGCATACAATCACAAATGTGAAAATTAGAAACCAAAATAAAGTTGAATAATTATTGGAACTACTTGAGGACTTAATTAAGGAGGCTGGGGGATTAGAAATCAAATTTAAATGGGGCCAAGAGGCAAAATGAAGAGCTTCAAACGTTTCTAGAATTAAATATCACTTTTTAATGAAATAATTATAATAATTTGAGTAAATTTGCCAATATCCTTGCTCCCCCTCGCTCTAGAAAGACATCATTTACTCTGCCGAGAACTCGGATCCAAAGAGGACTCTTGAGTTTTCCACCAGTCTGAATTCTACCACAGTATCAGAATCATCAGATGCAGGGACCAGAGAGATTTTCCCCCCAGGGGCCAGAGCAGAATTGCTTCCTACAAAAGACCTGCCTGTATTTTCTTTGGTCTGTTTTTTACATATTTTGAGTGATGAAACCTCTACTACTTCCCTTGAGAATCTGTTTCACATTATAATAGTTTTCACAGTCAGGGCCTCAAATCTGTGCCCCCTTTTCCCTCCCCCCAGGCTCTGGTTGGTTAGGGGATAAAACTTAAAGGTTTTTAGAACAGCGATTTGGTAAGAATATTAGGGAGGGGGGCCTTTAAATTTTTTAAAAAATTATTACTATCAGAGTAGCCTGATGGTCGTGACACAAAGAACAGTAATTTCCTAAAAGATTTGATTTCATTACTGTAGAATTGGGGTGTGTCAGGATAGAGAGAGAGTAGAAAACTTGGGAAGCCCAGGCTTATAGGGGTGACTCCTGGCTTTACATAGGGTTACCTCAGTGTAAAGAGTGCTAAACACGTACTAGATTCTCAGTGAATATTTATTTGGTGATAGAGTGAATGAATGGTCATATTCCTTGGTAAATCTTATTTGGTTAATTCCCCAAACAGTCTTTGCCCCTGGAGGGCCTTCGCCCCTGTGAGGATCAGTTGAGATAATATTTGCAAAATATATGTAGTAACATTTGTAAAAATTGTAAAATTTCTTTTTTAAATGTTCTTCTTCTTATGTTATGAACTTAGTAATTCTAAGTTAACGTTTACAAAGCACTTTAAAGCCCTTTATACATATTCTCTCATTTGATCTTTACGATAGCTCTATGAGGTAAGCATTATTATTATTCACATTTCACAGATTAGGATTGAACTACTACTGTGGAGTCACGGATAAAAGGGGGCTTCTTGTGGTTTGTACCAGCTCTGACCTTCATCTACTGACCAAAAACTGATGCTGCCTCATGGTATTTGCCAAAAGACATGGCTAGTTTGATTCTTCAGAGACGCACCCTTAAAAAGGAGTAATTTTGGTCGTCTCAGACCCTACCCTGCTGTTCCTTGGCAATATGGATTGGAAATGTAAAATGGAGAGCAAGAAGCAAAGGATGCCTCTATCTGTGACTAGCATTTCTCCCTGATCCTAGAGGATCTACCATAGTTAGAGAAGTGACATGAAGAAAGAGTACTGGATTTGGTTTCAGATTCCATCTCAGCTCCTGCCTGTGTGAACTTGGAAAAATCACTTGAGGTTTCTGGGTCTCCATTTCTTCTTCTGTCAAATAAAGAGGTAAATTAGATGACCTCTGGAGTCCTTATTGTTGTAAATATTGTAATCTTATGAACAGTGGTAGTTGAAGAGTAAGGAAGAGAGGTAGCAGTGGGCATATCAGCTGCTAGGTGTCACAGTGGATAGGGTTCCAGGCATGGAGTCAGGAAGACCTGAGTCCAAACCTGGCCTCAGACATTTACTAGCTGTGTAATCCTTGATAAATAACTTAACCTTTGTTTGCCTGGGGTTTTTTTCATCTGTAAAATGGGGACAATAATAGTAATCCTCTCAGTGTTGTAAGGATGAGTTGAGATAATATTTGTAAAATTTCTTTTAAAAATGTTCTTCCTCTTATGTTATGAATTTAATAATACTAAGTTAACATTTACAAAGCACTTTAAAACCCTTTACATATATTCTCTCATTTCATCTTCACAATAGCTCTATGAAGTAAGAATTATTATTATCCCCATTTCACAGATAAGGAAACTGAATCTAAGAAAGGTTAAGTGATTTGCCTACGATCAACAATCAAAAAAGAGGCTTGAACATGAAACTGAGAACTTCTGTTATATCCAGTTTTTTTAAAGTGTATATTAAATGTAACAAGGTAGTGACAAAATTGCCCTGTTTGTGTCCCCTTCTGAACTTTTTCTTCTGTGTATTTTTAAATAGTTTATTGATCCTTCCTTCCTTCCTTCCTTCCTTCCTTCCT
>CM053591.1:91672154-91714438 GCA_028646515.1 Pseudochirops corinnae
CCTGCCTTTTGTGGTTAAACTCTGAGAAAACTATCTACAATAAATCTTCTACTTTCTCTCTTCTTAATCCCCTACAATCTGACTTCTGACTGTCTTTCCACTGAAACCATTCTTTCCCCAGTTACCAGTGATCTCTTAATTGCCAAATCCAATGACCTTTTCTCAATCCTCAATCTTTTTTGATCTTCCTGAAGCTTTTGGTACTGTTGATCATCCTTTCGTCCTTGATATTTTCTTCTCTCTAGGTTTTTGAGATACTACTCTCTCCTGATTCTCCTCCTATCTATCAGACCACTTCTTCTCAGTCTCCTTTGCTGAATCTTCAAACAGGTCAATGAACTCAGTTTTGTGTATTTCAGATTTAACAGCTGTCAGGACATAAAGATGGATCTAAGCAGCATGCAGTTGGAAATGAGAAGAGAAGGGGTACAACAGTGTCAGATGCTATAGAGGAAACCAGAGAAGCCAGAAGGCAAAGATCAGGTGAGAGAGCAAGAAGGATGAAGGTTGAGAAAAGGCCATGAATTTGGGCAATTAAGAGATAATTAGTAACTTTAGGCAGAGCAGTTTCAGTTGAATGGTGAGACTTGAAGCTAAAATTCAAATGTATGAGAAATGAACAAGAAGAGACCCATTGATTGGGAAATGACTTAACAAGAATATGTATGTAATATAAAAATACTACATGGTAAGAAATTACAAATATGAAGAATTTAGAGAAACTTGAGAAAACTTGTATTAACTAATGCAGAACAAAAAAGCAGAATTGTAAGAACAATATATACAGGTACAGTTGTATAAGTGAGAACAATATTGAAGGCAAATAAAATAATCGTTACAATGACCAATTTCACTGGTCTCTGGGAGAAGAGATGATAATACATTCTCCCTCAACTATCTGTGGATTATCCTTTCCTCTGTTTCCTAAGGCAAATTCTTTAATCTCCCTTAGTAATATGATATGATATGATATGATACAATACAATACAGTATAATATATACAATATATGTATATATGTGTGTATATCTGTCATCTGTATAGCAACTCATTCTGAAGATTGAGCCTAACTCTAACTTCCCACCTCTCTCCAACACATACACACACACACACACACACACGCACACACACACACACACACACACACACGCTATTCTAGTCTCTAGATGGGTTTAGATGGGTCTCAACCCACCAAATCTTTGTGACCCCTGTGAGGTCAAGTTAGCATCCCTGTACTAGAGTTGCTAACTCACCTCCCCCAGCTTGTATACTTGTGTGTAGATGTTTGAGGCAGCAGGTTTTATTATGTCATTTTTTTGGATTTTATCTCTTATGAACTTCTGGGCATCTGTCTCCTCTGTGATTCTTTGTCCTATGTTGAAGTATTTTCTGTCATATCTGGGTTTGTCTATTCAGACAGATGGATTGCTGCCTTCCCTTTATTTTCCCTTTTTTGATTAGAGAGAACATGAAGGTCAATTTAAGTCATCATAATTATTGGCATGAATGTGCTCACCTCCATCATCAACATTAATACTATTGCTATTTGTAATAACAATTGGGCAAATGGCCTGTTTAACCTAGGAAATGAAGACTTAGGGGAAAGTTTTCTAATTGTACATCCAGTGTTCTTCTCACTACAACAGCTGCCCCCCCCCCCCCAATTCCACGTAGGAAGAATTGGCAGTTTCCTCATTCATGAGGGCAGAGACCATGTCTTTGTGTCTCCCCCCATACCTGGCCCAATGCTTTTAAATCAGTAAGTACTTAATAAATGTTTATGAGACTGATATTTTTGAAGTTCAGTGATATTCAGGCTGTTACAAAAGTTGTAGTGCTATTTTAAGCTTAAATATATTAAAGATATGAAGCTATTAGAATAACTAACATATAAGAAAAAGAGATTAAATCTTACAACTGCATTAAGACTTTTGGGACAATCTGTGCATAATTAAATATATTCAAGTCACAGGTTTATAATACAGACAATAAGTGGGTATTTGGGAAAGGGAAAAAGAGTAATATGGGTTGGAGTTTGCAGAATCATAGTTATCTAGTTCTGTAAGAGGCCTTGGAAATCATTTAGTCCATCTCCCTCAGGGAAGGGAATGTCATTTCCTAGAAGGTATGTTGAGTTTGGAATCAAATAAAGGATATCAGTTTGAATCCTCACTCAGTGAACAAATTTCCACTTAACCCTCACAAAAGGAAAAAGTGACCTGCCTAAGGTCACACAATGTTTTTGATATTTGCTAAGTACTAGATGGCATAGTGGATAGAACACTTGTCTTGGAAACAGGGAGATTCATCTTCCTGAGTTCAAATCTGGCCTCAGACACCTACTAGCTGTGTGACTCTGGACAAGTCACTTACCCCTGTCTGCCTCAGTTTCCTCATTTGTAAAATAAGCTGGAGAAGGAAATGCCAAACCACTCTAGTATCTCTGCTAAGAAAACCCCAAATGGGCTCATGCACATTTGGACATGATTGAAAAAAGTGAACAGCAACGACCAATGGGCCAGGTACCATAGGCTCTGGGAATACAAATGCAAACACAACTGTCTAAGGTCACAGCAGTAATTTTATATTCCTAGTTTTCATTTTCGTCTTCTATAAAATGATAGGGTTGACCTAGATGACCTCTACGTTTCCTTCTAGATCTATGGTCTCTCATTTTTCAGATGAAGAAACAGAGACCAATAGAGATGAGATGATAGGCCAACATCACCAAGCAATGTTGGGGTTTTTATTCCTGCTCTCTAACTCTAAAAACTAAGTGCTCTTCCTCGTACTTCATATTGCTTCCAGTACAGGATTCAAGAAGGATATTGTCCTTGAAGGATGAATAAGATCTAGAGAACTGAAGAAGAGATAGAGACCTGGCAAGAATAGGGCATGCCAACCCTTAAAAGATAGAAGAAAACAAGTAGGTAAACTCCAATAATCCAAAAAGAAAAGTTGGGGGCTGGGGAGAGGAGAGCAAAACATGAAGTGTGCAATAAGCCTGACCTCCTGCCCACTCCTTCCAGGTGCTGACTATTTTTTCCAGGTGGGTTCTTTCTCTGCTTGACTCTGATATTATAAGAGCCTCCCCTACTTTGACATTCCCATCATGAGGATATGCAGAATAAAACACATTTATGAAATGTTGATTGTCTCCACCCAGTTTTTCTGAATTTTCAAGTCTGTCCTTCACTTTCCTGCTTTTGATCCTCAGTTTTGAGGGACTATGGGAAAGAGGTAAGAAAATGTCCTCAGAAAACAAAAACGGTATTTTCAGAATTCCACTCTGCTGCTTTCAGACTATTTCCATCAACCCTCTTATTCATTTTGATTTATTTCTATCCATAAGCAGACTAATGCTTTTCTATGCTTTTATTGTTCATCAAGAATAGGCCTTCTATTGGAGAAAAATAATGTCTCTACGACCACCACTTTGCTCAATGCAGATCTTCATTAATCTGCAGCCCCAGTACAGGCTTTTAGCAGCAAGCACTTTTGATGGGAATTGAATTTGATACTGCATTATGGTTGTAGGGCTTCTTACAATAGACTGTGTTCTTTTCTGTGTCTGTGCACAATCAGAGAGACCCAATTAAATAATTTGGTGCAATAATAGAGAACAAAAGAGTATGAGGGCTTAAAGTGAGGGCTTCAGCATTTGTATTCTGCCTTTCCTATATCATGTTAATTAATTTGCCTCAAAACCAAAGGAAATAACACAATGTGAAACAGCAGAGCTCATCTACAACATGGAGACCCTTTAAGTGCAGATACCAGACCAAATCAACACTTTAACAAAAGAACATTCTTTACATTTCCATAAGAAAAAAATAAAGTTGCCTCTAATGCTAATATTGAATGATTTTCAGATTAGGATGGGAACTACTAAAGTTATAGCTTTCTTAACAATGGGGGGAAATAAAATTTTAGGAGAACTCAGTTAAAAGTCATGTGATAACATCTCCAAGTAAAACTTTCTTTTTTTGGGGGGGAAGAGGGAGATCTGGACCTATGAATTCCCAGAAGGGAAACTTCCTCCCCTGATGCAGATTGGCAACTTCTTCATAAATTTACAGTTTTAGAGAGTTGCTTGGGGACAGGAGAGATAAAGAAACTTGTCCAAAGTCACCAGATAATGATGTCAGAGGTGATATTAAGGCCAGTCTGCTACCTACTATGTTACAATGCCTCACAAGTAAATAGTGTAACTCAGTTAGTGCCCATATAATGGGTAAAATTAATTCATATTTATATGATCTATTGACCATATTCAATGTTATGTAGAGGAATTTTAGCATCCTTCCTGAGGCTATGTAAAAAAATGTCAGTGGAATTCCCTCTTAACAATGTGCTGAAGACAGCTATGAAAGAGAGGTAAGATGGTTTGCCCAAAGTCACACTAGTAGTTTGTGCAAGAGGTGGGAACACAAGTCCTCTGACTCTAAATCCAATTATTTTTCTAGTATTTCTGTGGCTTCTCTTGCTATTATTGGGAGAATCCCTCAACCTCTATTTGTGTTTATGAGTTGACTCTCCAGAGGATAGATGCTACCTTAGGCTCTAGGTAATCTTGTGGGTCTATATTCCTAAAAGTATGTAATTTGAGAGCCTGTTTTCCTATCAGCAATCAGTCAGGAGACTCAATTAGTTCTTAACAGAGGCATTTAATCAGATGGTACAGCACAAGCAGTAGTTACAAAACATTTACCCTCCCACAAATATACAAAGTGTTTGAGTACAATGATAGTAAAACACGCATGTAGGATAAAGTATGGCAAAGTCAGCTTATAACTCCTACAGGACCTTGAAGTCTTTTTTTCTTCTTCTTAGAGTCTCTGTGAAGCTCCCCTTGGGAGGGGTGACTCTATTGAACTGGCTGCCCAGCTGCATTTCCAAGGTCTGCTCCTCTCTATATTCTGATTATCTTCTCTGCTGCCAGAGATCCTGGTCCTTGAAGCCTCTTTGCCTTGTGATTTGCTCTCTGTAACTGTCTATGGAGTATGTGTCTCTGCTCCCTATTGGATATAATGTCTCCTGCAGATACAGTAGCTCCTTTCAAAGCTACATGAAAGATACAGGAGAGAAAGAGGCAAAAGAAATTATCTTATCCCTCCTGAAGGGGGTCACCTCTCCAGGCAGCTCCCAGTTTATAATCTTTTCTATTCTACAACATCTGAAGTTAGTTTTGGATTTACCTATTAAAAGCCCCAAAGGCATAGCTAATTTGCTTGCTTAGTCAATTGAATTGTTCTCCCTTTGACTAAGAGAGCTGTTTCTTTCTCATAAAAGGATCATAGAATGTTACATCTTTTAACACCTTACAACTTCATCATATTTTATGACTACATCAAATAGAAGGAGGGAAGGATCTTATGTTACTATTACATCTTCTGCTGCTACAACTACCACCACCTCTGCCACCATCACCACCACCACCACCACCACTACTCCTACTCCTACTCCTACTCCATCTGCCCCCAAGTTGGAATTTTATTCTAGTCAGAAGTT
The DNA here is from genome assembly GCA_028646515.1 of Pseudochirops corinnae. Lineage (NCBI taxonomy): Eukaryota > Metazoa > Chordata > Mammalia > Diprotodontia > Pseudocheiridae > Pseudochirops > Pseudochirops corinnae. Next base: position 91,677,664 of record CM053591.1, read on the forward strand.
GCAACATAAAATTTGCATAAGGATCTATGATTGGATGGATGTGTGTATGGATGGGTGTTGAGACACAACTGAGAAAGGAATAAGTGCTTGGGTAAGGAGCAATGAGTGGAGAGTAAAATGATAAAACTAGAAAGTCCTACTACCTTCCTGGCCACAGATACCATATTTATCAGGTGGAATATCATCTTCATATCTAATTTCTCCCCTTTGAGTTAATTCAGTTTTTATAAATTAAAAAAAAATTAATATAAGGAAGGAAAAAGTAATGGAAAAGAATTCTGTAATTTTTTTTAAATAGGGAAAAACTCATTTGCAAAGGAAAAGAGCCTTTCCTAAATATTCATGTTAGGTTTATTTAAACCTAAGGTATGCTTGTAAAGTGCAATGAATTGAATTTTCAAAGTTTTGTTGCTCTAGCATGCAGCTCTAACTTTATTAATAATTATTATAATGATGCTATATATAATATATATGATATATAATAATGACTTTTGTGTAACACTTTTAAAAAGATTTGCAAAGTACTCAAGAAATCCTATGGGGGTAGATAATCAATTATTCCCATTTTGTAATGAAGAAAATTGAGACTATGAGAGTTCAAGTGATTTGCCTATGATCAAGATGATTGCCTATGTGTATACACACACATACACACACACACACACACACAAATTGATTTAGTGGAGATGAAAGTACAAAAGGAAGGATCTCATAGACTTGTACTTAAACCAAACCTTGAAGGTGGTTAGATAATCCAAGAAGTAGAAGTGAGAAGAAAGAGGATTCCAGGAATGGGAAAAGATTATGAAAAGGCACAGAGATGAAATGTCATGTACCAATACAGCAAACAGATGATCTTTGCTAAAACATAGAAAGCATAAAGGGGATTAATGTTGTATCAGTTCACAATGACAGACAAGAGACAGATTTTGAAAGTATTTAAATATGAGAGGAGTAAATATTTTTTCCTACAGTCAATAGGGAGCCAACAACATTTCTTGAACAAAAGAGTTTCATGCTCATACCTGTAAGGCCAAACTCTAGCAGCTTTTCAGAAGAATGCTAATGTGAACAGCTTTTAAGGTTCTGATTACACAGTATAGTGAACACTCTATTCTATAACAAATCAAAGCAAAACATTCACAGTAAATCAAAGTGCAGCATTCACAATGTTACAACTTATCACAGAAAATCAAAATATAGCATTCACAACAACTTATCACAGAAAATGGCCACATAGTTTCCACCACAGTGGTCACAAAGTTTTCAACAAGAACAATCATTTAATAACTTGATCATTCAGTCATACTTAAGGAGGTTTGCCTCCTCAAGGAACACAAAGTACAATAGTGAAAATTCTCCACTCATGGGGCACACTAAGTTAACTCAAGTCACTTATTCAGTCATCAATCACTAAGTACAATCATTTAGTCAATCAATAATTATATCAACTCAATCATTTAATCATCCTTCATCATTTACTATTCAATCATAAGAAAACACACAGATCCTCCACCTCTAGGTCACTAGTAAATTTACAGTTTCTCAGTCAGTACACAGTATCCAAGTAAAGTCTTCTTTCAGTTTGACTCAGGTGGTTTCTTGGATTCCCTGGATCCCTTCCATGGTCCCAGATCCTACCTTCATTCACCAAACTGTCACCTGGGTTCAAGGGCAGACAGCTCCCAGGTTCTTGTCCAGCTCTCCATGCAGTCTCTGTTCCACACTGAAGCTCACAGCATCCAGTCCACCCCAAATCCTTCATAGTCTCTGTTCCTGAGAAGTCAAGGTTCAACAAAACCACAAACAAATTCATACAAAATACCAGCATCACAATCATGTTTCCTCAGTCTTTTGGCAGCTCCAGCTGGCCCTCAGAATCAGCAGAAGTTTCAGCTGATTCCCAGAATCCAAATCACTTCATCTAGGTTTTCAAAATCAAAATCATTCTCTTCAGCCTGGGGATGGGAGGTATGGGATGGGGTGGCTTTCCTCTTCAGCCTCCCTGGTGGCAGCAGTTTCTGCCTCCACAGAGTTTGCCCCAAGAAGATCTGTCTCTCCCTCTCTGGGTTTTTCCTTATATGCAGTATTGCCCCCTCCCTGTTCAGCCCCTTCCTGTTCCATCAGCAATAGAAGACAAGAGTTCATGCCTTCTGTTTCTTTAACAGAGGCTTAATCTGAACTAGGTGCTAAGTACCTCTTAGCTTAGCAGTACAGAAGGAACTTTAAATCTCATTACTGTTACAATAACTAAACTTTAAGAATATGAATTTATTAATTTGGCAACTGGTAGAAGATATATTGGAGAAGGGGTAGACAGGAGACAGGGAGACCAATTAGGAGGTTATTGAAGTAATGCAGGTGAGTAGTAATGACAACATGAACTAAGGAGGTGGCTATGGGACTAGAGATAAAGAAATGATTGCAATGGATATTGTAGAGGTAAAATAGACAAGACTTAGGAACTGGTTGGATAGGGGTTGTGGTAAAGGAGAGTGAAGCATTGAGGTTTACGCTGAGGATATTTTCCCTATTGCCCATAGTTCTTCTGACATCATTGGTGGTCAGACAACTCCATCAGTACCAGAAGCTAAACTGACCCAGGAATCAGTCTGTTCCTTGTTTCTGAAGGTTTTCTCTAGTTTATTTCCAATTTCTATCAGGCTGTTATTTGATTTTTCCACTCACACAAGTTATAAATGAAAAAAGTTCTGTGCTGTTTTATTGTCACAAGAGTAATGACTGGAATTTCCCTCAGTCATTTATATTGCTTACCAATAGGATAGTTGGAGAGGATGGAAGGTAGAGAGAAGGAAGTGAAGCTAGGAGGACCAATGCAAACATGGTCCCAACCTTCATATGGAGAAATGGAGGCTGTATTGTTTCTATAGTAGGGGAGTTTTGTTCCAAAGTATATTGCTTTTTTTATTTTTATTTTTTGCTTTTTGGAGGGCAATTGGGGTTAAGTGACATGCCCAAGGTCACACGGCTAGTTTTGTGTGTGTGTGTGTGTGTGTGTGTGTGTGTGTGTGTGTGTGTGAAGTGTCTGAGGCCGGATTTGAACTCAGGTCCTCCTGACTCCAGGGCCAGTGCTCTATTCACTGTGCCACCTAGCTGCCCCCAAAGTATATTGTTTATCTATTATAAATAGATATGAGGGAATGAGTTTTACTTTTGTCTTTGAATACTTAGCATTCAGCACTTTGTGTGGCAGATAGTAGGTGTTTAATACTTGTTAATTAAATGAATGGAAGAAGAAATAATCGTGACAAAAGCTTCTCAAGCTAAAAGAATTAAGTAATAAAATTCATTTGTAGCTTCTAGTTTTGTTTTGTTTTTAGCCTGGATGTATGATTTTATTTGTGTGAGGAATTCCTGATGTAGAACTTTCCTTCTCTAAAACAGATGAGCAACTCTTCTGTATCTTGTCATTTTATGGAGTTGCCTGGTGGCATGGAAAGGTTAAGTGAGTTGCCCATGGTCACATAATGAGTATATGTCAGAGGGAGGATCTTCATGCCATACTCCTCTCAGTTTTAAAAAACATATAAATATAAGGAAAGTTGTTTCATAACACATTGACAGACATAGAAAATACTGACCAGCTTGACCACCAATGGGGAGCCCTCTACAAAGTTAAGTGGGGATTTCATAATATGTCTAAGTTATGTTTCCTGAGCTCAATTTGAGTGGAAGAAAGGATTTCCATCCCACCCCAGTCCCCAATTTTGGTATCAAATCTGTCATTTTGCTGTGGGGGATCAGTAAGCAAGAATCGGATAGAACTTACACAGAATAGGTTCTTCATAAATGTTTATTGAATTGCCTTGAGCTGAATTGAATTAATTGAATTGATAGTCAACAGATTTTTTTTTCTTTTGGGCATCTTTTTGGGATTAATTTTAATTTCATTTTTTCTCAATTACATGTAAACAAAAAAATGTCAAGTTCACTTAAAGAATTTGATTACATATTTTATCCTTTCCTCCCCTATCCTTTTCTTGAAAAGGCAAGCAGTTTAATATAGAGTATACATGTGCAGTTATGCAAAACATTTCCATATCTGTCATGTTGCAAAGGAAAATAAAGAGCAACTCCCCCCCCCCCACAAATAAGTATGCTTCAATCTGCATTCAGACTCCATCAGTTCTTTTTCTGGAGGTGGCTGGTATTTTCCATCATAAAAACTTTGGATTATTTTAGATTATTGTATTGCTGACAATAGCTAAGTCATTCACAGCTGATCAATATTGCTGTTACTATATGCCACGTACTCCTGGTTCTGCTCACTTTTCTTTGTATCAGTTAAATGTAAGTCTTTCCAGGTTTTCCTGAAATCATCCCGCTTATTATTTCTTACAGTACAATAGTATTCCAACACGATCATATACTATGACTTGTTCAACCATTCCCTGATTGATGGACATCCCTTCAATTTCCAATTCTTTGCTACTATGAAAAGAGCTGCTATAAATATTTTTATTGTTTGATCTTTTGTTCTTTTCCTTGTTCTTTGATCTCTTTGGGATACAAATCTAGTAGTGGTATTGTTCCGTGAAAGAGTATACACAGTTTTATAGCTCTTTGAGCTTGGTCTGGGACCAGAATGATTTGGATTTAAGGCTGGTTTTTAAGAGAAAAAATGAAAGCAAGAAAAGAAAATTTTCAGAAATTAAAACTCACATTCTCTTTGGGAAGAGCACACATAAGTATGGGTTTGATACCCTATGTGGAGAAAGGAGAGAGAGAGAGAGAGAGAGAGAGAGAGAGAGAGAGAGAGAGAGAGAGAGGAGAAGAAGGAAGGAAGGAAGAAAGAAAGAAAAGAGAAGAAAAGAAGTATTGTTCAGTTGGAAGTTTTGTCTCTAGTGGAGAGTTCCTTCTCTACCCAAAGAGATTGCCGTTTGTCCTTTGTTCTTGAAGAGGACCTTGACATCAGGGAGGTAACACCATGGCATACAAGTGAATTGGATTTAAGTGAGGCAGGGCTGTGCAAAGTCACCAGCCTCACTTTTTCCTCCAGAGCTATCTGGAGTCAGTGGCTAGATATGGATCAGGACAACTGGAGATGGTCCAGAATGCACTTGGCCTTTTCAAGCTAAAGTCTTTAAAATAGATCTTAGTTTGATTGAAGCCACACCCATTCAGTCCTAATTGGCCCAGAATGAATGCAAATAACAATTGTTTCTAGTTCTGCCAGAAATCCTGAGGGTCTTCCCCTTCCAGATGTAATTTTTTTTTAAAGAGGCCATAATTTTTTTTGCCTTATTTTTATTAAGCCTTAATTGATGAATAGGTGCTGCCTCAGTTAAAATGAGGCCCGTTAATCACCTTAGCTTGAAAAGGCCAAGATCCCCCACCGCATCCTGGGCCATGTCCAATTGTCCTAATCCATATCTGGCCCCTGGACTCAGATGGCTCTGAAGGAGAAAGTGAGGCTGGTGACTTTGCACAGCTCTCCCTCACTTAAATCTAATTTACTTGCAAGTCTTGGCATCACCCTCCTGATGTCAAGGGCCTCTTTGAGAATGAAGGACAAACAGCAGCAAGCAAGCCAGCCCTTTGAATACAGTTTCAAAGTACTCTCCAGAATGGTTGGATCAGTTCACAACTCCACCAATAGTGTATTAGTGTTCTATTTTTCTACATCCCTTCCTACGTATGTACTTGGTCTGAGAAAGATCAGGGTATTTTGAAATGGATTGTAAATTCATTATGAATGAACAGCATCATAGCAAAGCTAAAAAAAATTTAAATATAATTGTAGGAGGCCATATGAAGGAAAGCATAGTGGGTTAACTCCTCTGTCTGTTGTGATCAGGCCATAGATAAGCCATAGAGCATCCAAGGAAGGGTGGTCCTGTGGATTTAATTATCAGCTCTATATAGATTATTCCCAGTTCTAAATATTTATCCCTGTTCTCTCTGCTGAGAGCCAGTCCTATGTTACTCACTATCTTTTTGACATTTTCAACTGAATGTCCCATGGGCATCTAAACTCAACTATTCCAAAACAGAATCAATTATTCTTCCTGTCTCAAAACAAACAAAAACAAAACAAAATCCCCCAACTATACTCCTCTTCCTATCTTCTCTGTTTCTGTTGAGTGAACTATTATCTTTCTACTGGCTCAGGTTTGTAAATCTAGAGTCATTCTCAACACTTCACTCTCAGATCTCACAGCCAATTCTGCCTCTACATTTCTTACTTTCATTACTCTCCTTCCATTTTCATGGTCAATGATGTAGGTCAGGCTCTCATCCTAATTGGCTCCCCTTCTTCAAACCTTTGGTCTCCCTAATGTTTTCCTTATATATTGACCAATTGGATATTCCTAAATCTGACCATGTCACTACCCTTCTCAAGGAGCTTGAGGGGTTCTCTGTTGGCTGTGGGATAAAATACAAGATCTGTATGGCATTTAAAACCTTTCACATTTTGACTTCACATCTTTACAAGATACTACATATTCCCATCTTTCATGCACTCTACATTCCAGTCAAACTGACTTACTCATTGCTCCCAAGACAAGCCATGTCTTACGTCTGTGCCTTTGCATAGACTGTTACCCATGCCTGCAATTCACTCTCTTGTCATCTTAGAATGTCCAGCTCCCTTCAAATTTCAGATCCAGGGACACTTCCTACTCCTCTCCATTGTTAGAACCCTGCCCTCTCCAAAATGACTTCTCATTTACTTACATAGGTCACTAGGTAGGGATGTAGAATGAGCACCAGGACTGGAATCCAGGAGACCTGAGCTTGAACCCTGCCTTGGACAGTTCATGACCATGAGATTCTGGGCACATCATTTAATTTCTGTCAGCCTCAGTTTCCTCTTTGAAAAATAGTTATGATAATAAGTACCTACACCCCAGGATTGTTGTGAAGATCAAATGAGATAACATACATAAGGTGCTTTCCGAACCTTAAAGGGCTATACAGAGCCTAGCTAATATTATTTTTGTCTTTATACATATTATTCCATTCTCCTCCCACCCCCAGTAGAGTGGTAAGCTGCTTCAGGAGAGGGACTATTTTGTTTTAGATCTGCACTCACAGCTCTTAGAGCAGTTCCTGGCTCATGTTTATTTGTTTTTGTTTAGATTAAGGTTGTAGGGTGTGTGTGTGTGTGTGTGTGTGTGTGTGTGTGTGTGTGTGTGTGTGTGTGTGTGTGTGTGTATCTTTTGGGTCATTGGTATAAGGAAATGTGAATGAGGAAGCTCCCTCTACTAATGCAAATAAAAAAGTATTCAGCTACTCATTGTCTTAAGAGAAGTGCTTGGGACAGAAGAGGAGAGTGTGAACACAGGTTCACACATCTGGTATATGTCAGTCAAGATTTTAACCCAGCTCTTTCTGATTATTCATGTTCTTGGAACATAGCAGGTAAATAATAAATGCTTGTTGAATGAATGATCAGGATGTTGAAGGGCCTTAAGATTATGACATAGGAGAATCAGTTGAAGGATGTTTATCCTGGAGATGAGAACACTTAAGGAAAACATGATAGCAATATTTAAGAATTGAAAGGGCTGCCCATTATGTAAAACAGATTAGATTTGTCCTTCTACATTCAAGAGGACTAAATGAAGAGTAGTGGGTGGAAGGCGCAGAAAGGCAAATTTTAAGCTTGATGCAAAGAAAAACTTCCTAACAATTAGAGCTATATAAAATCAGAAAGAGCTGCCTAAGGAGACAGTGAGTTCTCTAAGCCTTCAAGAAAATATTCAGCAGAGAATTTGGGTGTGTTATAAAGGGGGTTCTTATTTAGTTATGGATTGTACTCTAATGTCCCTTCCAACTTTCATGTTTCTGATGGAGTGATTCTATGGTCTCCATTACTCTAAGCATCCTGGTCATCCTCTTGTACACACACTCTGGCTTATCAATAATCCTTCTTATGATGTGGCACATAGAACTGAGCACAGTACTCCAAGTTCTCATAATACAACCTAGGATTGAATCTGGTAGAACCTGATGGTGAGATTGCAGAAATTGACCAATATGACATTTTATTAATACACCTATCTTCACCATGCCTAAGGCTTCAAATGAGCAGTTTTTAGAAGCTTCATTCTACCAGGAAACCAAGCAAAAGGAAAGAAAATAGGATGTGATTTTTGATCCAATGGCTTATCTGCTGAACTTGAACCACACAGTCTTCAAAGACCTTGATCATCTCTGCTTTTTTTTTTTTTTTAAGGATTGATTGAAAATCTGTGTTCTTGTCAAACATTCACATTTTTAATGGAAAAATAGATTAGTTTTGTAAGATGTGTGTGTGTGTGTGTGTGTGTGTACATGTGGGCATACACCACACACATATGTTTGGGAATTGCAAACCAATTTTTTACTTTTCAGTATCTCAAATTCCAGCCTTTTCTTTCATTGCTAATTTTTGACAAATGCCCTTGGGAAATTTGATCTAGTATTCCTTAACATATAAATTGTGTCCTCCCACTTGCTTGAAGCATACTTTCTTTGTTTAAGTCTTAGAACTTGAGGAATACATTTTTGGGTGACTTTACCACAGTGTTCTTTTCTAATGGCATCTGGTGTATTTTCTCAATCTGTACATTTCCCCCTCCCCCCCCCCCCAATACTTTTTGGCATCTTTTCTCATATAATTTCCTGAAATATAGTATTCAGAATGTTTGTTTCATCATGCTTTTTCTGGGAGACCAATAATTCTCAAATTGTTTTGAAAAGCTGTCTTCAAGGTTAAGTGCCTTGTTTGTATGAATCTTAACTATTCTTTCAATTTTTCTGCCTTTTTATTTAGCTTTGATATTCGTTGTTCTTTCTTTGCCATTTTCTTTTTAAGAATATCTACTACTTTATTTGAGGTTTCTACTGTTCTAAATCAACAGCTCCCTTTTTTGTTTCTTTTTCAAATTTTTCTTTAAGAGCTCTAATTTTTCTTTCCCGTACTTAACTTTAAAAATTATACTTTTACTACACTCTAAAGAGTCTTGAGCTTTTTAAAAATCTGCATTTCTGAGGAGAAGGGGTTAGTTATAGCAGTATTATTCCTTTCGTCTAGAGATTTTTCCTTACTTTCTTTTACTCCAATGTATTTATTCATTTTATAATAAATTATAATTTTTTTTTACTAATTTCTTCAGTCTCTTATGATTTTTTTATGGAAGTCTTTCTATGTGAGGTTCCCTCCTATCTTTTTTCTTTTCAATTGCTTTATTTAATTTAGCCCATCCTTGCTGTTTTGGGGTCATGGAGGCATGAGGGACTTAGAATATGAATACTGAGCATCATTTCTGGAAGTCCCCTGGATCATACAATTTTCACCAAATTGTCATCTACCATTTCTCTTCATTCACTTTTTAAAATATAATAAAATAATCACCAATTCAATTATATTGAAGGAACAATCATACAAGAGAATTTCTCTGCTTAAAGTATATTATTTCCAAGAGTATACATTGCTATTGACATGTACCTTAAAGTCAGAGTTTCCTAAACATAAATGAATGAGATCCTACCATCTTTATACTGTGTTCATTTTATAATTAGAACAATCAGAATTCTGAAGTGTGTGACCCTCAACCCTCATTTACTTGTTGCATTAATCAAAGCAATGATACATTCTCTGTCTTTTAAAAATATGCTCCAAACACTCAATCACCATTATTCTATTCATAGTTAGCAAATATTTATTGTCTACCATAGGCAGGCACTGTGCAAGGTACCTAGATATAAAAATAGAAAATCATATAGTTCCTGCCCTCAAGAAGCTTAACATCTAATGGGGCAAAGGGATGTAATAAACATGTACAAAATAACTTTAATACATGCTAGAAAGTGGTAAGTCGGTAGGAAGGAGGGATAAGAGATTAGGAAGGGAGGGTTCATTTCCAGCTGTTATTAATTTTCATAACATCCCAGAGACAAAAGGTTTGTGTTATTATAGATAAGGACAGGCAAGTGTTAGTGCCTAAGTGACTTTTCTGAGATTCTTCCACAGTAGAGGTGGCCCTGCTGTGTTCCCAGGCAAATGTTCTACCCCCTAGGCCATACTGCTTCTGTTGGATGCTGCCAGTTGGTTACTCTCAGCACTAGCTGCCTGGATAGACTCCAGGATAGAGTAAAGCCATCATTACTTATCAGGCCATTTGGGAGTCCTTGCAAGCTATCGTTATTAGTGCTGTCCATTTTGGTGGTTCTTCAGCCCATAATTGAAATAAACGAGGCATGCCGTTGTTACATTACATTTCTGATTTCCTCATGAGAGGATGAAAACAGATGAATGTGGAATGGTTTGCTCAGACCTCCTTAAATGCCTAACCATAAGTTACTCTGCAAGGGGGGGTGTGGGGTGGGAAGTAGGCAGAATCTGCATTTCCTTATATTCTCAATTAATTCAGTCTAAAAGTATCACTCTTATTCAGCAGCAGTTAAAATAGGCTGTGATGAGAGCATGACAATTTTCAGCTAAACTAGAGGATAATTAGAAATGCCCTGTAGCAGGCAAGTCAGTGCTTCAATTTATTTGCTGTTTATTACCAAGTCCCTGCCCCTTGGGTGTAATGACTGTAAAGCAGCACCTGCAACTTCCCCGGGTTTGATTTAGTGCCGTAAATGGTGCTCAGAGAGTAGATTAAGCTGGAATGTGATCAAACCTTATTTGCAATCCGATTATACAAACTGCTCCTTGCACTGACCAGATTGAAGTAATTTCCCTATAGAAACGTTACACTCACTTTGGTGTAAAAATGATTAACATTTGCTGACTGTAGGTCAGCCTTTCACTTCCAGTGTAATCCTTTATCAGGCAATGTGCCCATCTTTTTTCTTATGTTTGTCACATCCGTGGACTGTGCGGTATTTAACCAATGCATATCATCAAGACCCAATTTGGGAAAATTCTAAGTCACCTCACAGATTTTTTTTTGATGATGAATGATTACAATAAATAAACACTCCCCCCCCCCATTAAGCAGATTAATCATATGGGTTACCCCCTCCACTCACACCCCATGTTGATTGTTCAATGTTATTGACTTGCTTAATGGTCTAATAGAGAACTCTTATGGACCACCAAAGAAATTTCCATATTCTCTTGGAAAAGGCAATTGAGGTACTTAAAAGCAAGTAGTCCACAATCATTGCAGGAACCTTAGGTGGTTATGATTTATGGGCACCTGCATGAATCATTGAGCCATCCTGTATTTCTTTCAAGAAGTGTTTAAATACTGACTGCCACTACTAATTCTTTTTCTCTTAAATAATCATCGACATAAGACTTTTGGGTTCCCAATAGTTCTCTCTCTCTCTCACTCTCTCTCTGTCTCTCTGTCTGTCTGTCTCTCTGTCTCTCTCTTTCTCTCTCTCTCTCCCCTCTCATTTTTTTTTTACTTTAAAAATTTTTGTATCATATCATGGTTTCTGGATGAGCAAACAGTTTCTTTTACAATTAGCCCCTGGTAATGAAATGCAACCAAAGACACGCTCAACACTGAAAGCATACACTTGGCTCCCCACATATTTTTGTGACAATCAAAGAAATATTTGAGTCTGAAATTCATTATCATAGCCTCACTCCAATACCCGCAATAACATGTTTTGTTGTACAACATATTTAAGCTGATTTTCTTCAGACATTTTAGGCTTAACCCTTTGAAGGCTACAAACACAATATAAATATCTTCCCAGGCTTTGACTGGGGAAATTGAAAAATGCCAGGGCATTGCAGGTTAATTGTCTGGAGGTTGGGAGGGGGGAGGGGGATGCATTTCTAAGTGGTTTAAAAAAGATGCAGCAGCATTGAGTAAAAAGAGAAAGATCCAGGTAAATTCCTGGGCTGTGGCTTTTTTGGGGGGGGGGAGGAGGGTTAAGGAAGAGGGAAGGTGAAACCCAAATGCTATCATTTACAAAAGAAGAGTATAGGTGCCGATTTAAATGATGGGCTTCCTTTTGTGTGTCCTTCCTGATATAAAATGCCATTTAGATTTCTCAAGGTCAGGAAGATACAGGGGAACAAAACCCACGTCATTTTCTGTCATGTGGTTGTTCTTATTTGGAATTGACAGTACATACAATACATAGGAAATGACATCAGGTACTTATAGAGCTCAGTTCCTGCTCCAGTTCCGAGGTCCGTACCTTCTTCCTTCTTTCTTTTCCAGAGCTCAGAGGGCATTTGCTTGGTAAAATGTATAGTTACTGAGGGCCGAACCTGACCCATCCCAAATGATATGTGTTTGTGTGTGTGTGTGTGTCTGTGTGTGTGTTCTCTAATAGTGAACCACTAAGGCTAGCATATCAAAAGCTAGGAAAATGCCACCTTATTATATCTACAATATGTGTGCTTCCCTGTGGTTTATAAAGGGAATGTTGTATTATGAAATGTGAAAAAGAACACGGTTTAATTAAAATAAAGTTAAAAGGGACAGATTAACACTTCATGATTGAAATTAATTCTGCCTGTTATATTTCTTAAGGAAAAAAAAGTCTCAGTCCATTTGCTTTTGGATTCTGATAAATTAGACCCACAGTATATACATCATTACATGGAAGTTTATGAGTACAGGACCCTCATGAGTCACATCTGTGTTTATAGATCTCTCTCAGCTGGTCAAAGACTTTGGTCATTTTACCAGGTCATTATTGTTATTTAGTATCTGAATCCTAAGTCACTGTAAACTTAGTCCTATGGCAAGAAACATGGCAGAACAGCAGAAGTTGAGTTTATTTTATTCTTTTGACCACTGACACAATAAAATTTTTATTTTTTCCAGGGCAAAAGGGAAGATCAGGTTGTGGGAAAGGACCATGAATTTGTGGGCCTGTTTCAGTATCTAATACTATTAACAAATTTTGAGTTTTAGTCAGCATCCCCGCATGAAATGAAGACTGATAATCACAGGTATCCTGGAGCAATCCAATCCTGGATAATCACAGCCAGTTCTGGAGCAAAGTAAACACAAATACTTGAAAAAGAATGGAATAAGCAAGCCATAACTAACATATATGACCCAGCTTCCAACTCTTTTTCTTTTTAAATCATCCCTTACATCAGTCTTCTATCAACTCATGATTTAATGACTACCATGGCTTTTTTAGGGACATCTTAGCATTTTTACCTGTCTCCTTAGCTAAAGAGATCTTTTCAAGAAAAAACTATACTCATAGAGTTGGAAAAGAAAAATAATAATATGTATCAATGCTCATCCTGGAAAAACCATCATTCGTGGCTCCTTCCTGAAAATCCCCAATTACTCAAATGCTACATGAATATTTTCTGTAGATCTATTGATTTATTTGTCAATTACCTCACCTTCAGAGAGAAAGCAAGGGGTGTGACAAGAGGCTAAATTTGTCTCAAATGTGACAGTTCTGAAAATGCCCAACAAATCTTTGCATTAAATAGAGGGTCTGTTTCTACTCCAATAACCCAACCCTAAGGGCCTTTTGGTTCATGTTATATGTTTTACAAAGTGTGCTGATGAGCTAATTTTGTAATACCCCATTAAAAACAAATGGCACATACATCTTTCCCTACTAATAAGAACTTGTAGTCAAATGTTACAAAAAGCACTGTTTTGGGACAACATCTATGAATTATTTCGAACAGTCTAAGGTCTGATACAGTCTGCCAAACACGATTGGTTTGTATACTGTTTGAAATGTTGTACCTATCCTGACCAGGAGAACGTTTCCCACAACCAAACTAAAAAAAAATATAGATTTTTTTTTTTCATTTTAAAGATTACTTATATTGATGCTTTATCAATTCTTGGCCCTCTTTGGCCTCTTTGCCTTCTGTGATTGTTTCAAATTAGTATGGACTGCCTCTGCTCTCTTAACACTCTGGCATAATCACAAAGGAACATTCAATAGTAATTTCTCTCACTGTTTGAAATATGGCTTCAATCTGTGCATCTGTGTTGATGGGGCATCTAAGGGAATGGATTGGTCTTACTTTGAACATAAACTTTCGATTAGGTCCCTTATAAAGTCTGAAGAGAACACTGAATCCATCCTGGGAGTTGATCCAATAAAATGCTTTGGCCTCCATCTAATTTTTTGAGCCCCTGTCTCTCCTGTGACAGCCAATATGTGAACAATAACAAAATTTATAAAACATTCTGCACATAAATAGCCTGTGTAATTTTTCCCCCTTGATAACCCAGGGCTGGCTCATCATTTTTCATGGCTGGTCCAGATTCCTCTCTGAGAAGAAGAAGCACCAAGAAGCAGGGGCTGATTTTCAGGGAATGAAACACTACTGTTCTCCTTGTTTCGTTTTTCTGACGGGCATAACATGATGTTGCTAGATGTGTCATGCTGGCATCTCAAACGAGGCTCATAGAGAATTATATGAAGAAAACAAAGGAAAGTAGAGATGACAAACAATTATTTGGATGTTAGAAGGTAAGCCCTAGTGAAAGCAAGGCTTAGTCTGACTTCTTACCTGACTTGACTTTCTCTCACATGCCATGAGTTAACACATTTAGCCCAATTAAAGAAAAACAGTCACCCAAACAATGACAGAAGTGCAAAACCACATTTTCTTATTACCACCGGACAATCCTTGCCATAAGAATTCTTCCAAACAAGCATCATGGGTGTTTTCTTATTTCCCAGTACCACAGAGAATGCGGTAATGTGGTCTCCCCTATGATGTATAATTAAATGCAGGTGGCCCCAAACCACTGAAATTCTGTTTACCTGCTTCAGAATGGAAAAGTTTTTAGGAATAACTTCAAAAGATCTTCTTTTAACTTCTCAACCAGAAAGCTTGGTTTTCCCCCGAGGTTTCCATGCGGTTTTCTTTTAACCACAGTTGTAGATTTTGTTTTGCTTGCTGCACATTTAAATCTCTGTGGTACACAGGCATGCATGTGTATGTATGTGAATAACCCAAATTTTGGTGTTTACTATGGAATTTCTGTTGCAATCACGTTTTAATCCTGCAACTAAGCTTTTGACAATTCTCTGAAAAGTGCTTACCTTGTGTTAGTGATCCCAACCTGGAAATTCGACCCTTCTTTGTGGTTGTGATACGCAACAGAATGAAAAGGGCAATAGTAACATACTTGGAGTGGCAGGTTTTAACACACCTCACTAATGCTTCTACTAGTGGGGAAATTCAGGTGGCTTTTAAAAGTCAATCTGGAGATCAAACCTGAAGTATTTATTCTGATTTTTCTCTTTGTTTAAAAATTTTCCTTTTTAGTAAGCAGGAAATCTTGGAAGTTCCTGGTATTATAACTAATGAGATCATTTGACAAAGTAGGACAAAATGCAATCTTTGAGGTAAAGTGAGAAGCATCAAATAATGTGGTAGAAAGAGTATTTGACTTAAAATTTCGGGACTGAATTCATAATCAACAGAGCACTATCTCTTTTGGAATATGTCTTGCATATAGCTTTATGGGGCCATTTATCAGGAAGAGTCACAATAATGGCAAACACTAAGCTTTTTATTTTAAATTAGATTTTTGTGATTTGATACTAATGGGTTTGAAAGTACCAGCTTCAGTTAGGCACCCTGTGACAGCAGGCACTATCCAGTTTTCCTTTCACTGGGCAACAACTCTGCCAGTTTAGTGCCCTTTCTTCTTAGTTCTCATCTCTGTTTTTCCATCCTTGATGGCGTTTCTGAAACATGAACTTGTCATGATCCCAAATCAATTACTTTTCCCCTCCTGCCAGTGGTGAGGCTCTGGAATATTTAGAGAAGAGATGTGGGTCAGGATATGAAAACTCTGTTGTTAATATCACTGAGATTATAGCAAGACTGAGATAGAGAGACAGAAAACTTCCTCTGTGTACTAAGCCCAAAGGAAATTCTGTAGCTGGGGTTTGAGGTGGTCAATCAAGGCCCACAGATCCAGAAATAAAACAGATTTTATTGGTCAACTGGTCCAAACCCCTAATTTTATAAATGAGGAAATAATATTAAAGATAACATTAACTGGGGCGGCTAGATGGTGCAGTAAATAGAGCACTGGCCCTGGAGTCAAGAGGACCTGAGTTCAAATGCGGCCTCAGACACTTAACACTTAATAGTTGTGTGACCTTGGGCAAGTCACCTAACCCCAATTGCCCTGCCTTCCCCCCCCAAAAAAAGCAAAACAAAAACAAAAAAAAAAAAAAAGATAATAGTAATCTTTATATAGCATGTTAAGGTTTTCAAAATATTTTACATGTTTAATCTCATCTGATCCTCACAACAACCCTCTGAGGTAGATACTATTATTATCCCTACTTAATAGATGAGAAAACTGAGACAGAGGTTTAAGTGACTTATCCAAGGTCACACAACTACTGAGCGTCTGAGGCAGGATATGAACTGAGGTCTTCCTGAATCCAGCCTCAGCATTGTGTGTATGACTATTAGTTGCCATGGCTAAGTGACTTGCATAAGGTCCTATAGGTCCTAAGTGGCAGAGCAAGGGTTATTAGAACTCAGGTCCTCTGTTTACAATTTCAGGAGTCTCCACTGTACCACAACTCCTCTCATTGCTTGAAAGTAGCCAACTGCTGTTGAGCAATGCCAATTTGCAGAATAATTGAAAAAAAAAAAAAACTATGGTCCTGCAAAGATTTCCATCCCTATTTCCATCCATGCTAGTGTTCCCGATCAACAGAACATCAGGGCAGGTTGTAGCTCCATAGCTCATTCACCAAGATAAATGAAGTCCCAAGAAATGTATCCAAAAAGTAATAGCAAAGAAAGCAATTTGGGCCAGCCTGACTTACCTGAGTCTGTGGTGAAACGATATGAGGCAAGAAACAGTCAAACCCTTAACATTTTAACACCATGTTTTTTCCATCTCATTTTTCACAAGACACACAAAATAAAGTGAGAAATGTGTGGGGCCCTAGAAAGCCAACTCTCAATTACTAGCATCCACTGTCATTTTCATTTGGCTATTAAATGAATCATGTGATTATTCTTCCAGCAGATTATTTTCCTAATTATATTTTTTTCTCCAGCTAACATCGACACTTTTGAATAGCGGAAGTGAAACGAAGAGGAGAAGATGATCTAGAACAAGAGTTTTTAGTCTGGGGTCCACAAACTTAAATTCTTTTTTGAAAACTGTATTGCAATATTATTGGTTTCATTGTAATCCTATTATATACTTATTAATATTATTTTGAAAAGTGATCCAGAGGCTTCAACCAGATTGCCAAAGGGCTCCATCACACACACATATGCACACAGAGTCAAGAATCCCTAATCTAGAAGCTTAATTTAATTTTTTTAAAAATTAGCCATAGATATCCTGGAAATTTTATTGCAATATGTATGGGGCACACCTCATAATATGACTTCAGTTAGCTTACTTACATTCAGTTTATAAATGGCAAGTCTGGAGTTAGCTGAGTGTCTCTGAGTTACTCTTAAAGGTTCCCAGAGGAGCTTTAACATTCCCCTGGGTATCTCCTGTATTATCTCTGTAGTGAAAAGGTATGGTGACAGAGGGCCAGTTTGATTGACTGTCCATAGTCACAGTGATTTGACTGGATGTGATCTCATTTTATTTGATTTAATTCAATTTATCAAATACTTATTGAAAGCCCTCTATGTGCAAGGCAAGAGTTAGTATGCTACAGTGGTATAAAGAAAGGGTTGGCCTTGGAATAAGAAAGACCTGGCTTCAAGACCCATTTTTGACACATATTAACTGGTTGTCAATTACCCTCTCCCAGCTTCAGTTAAAAAAGACAAAAAGGTTTCATTTTTATCAATGCCTTTTGTTTCTACAAGACATTACTTTTGACTGTGTTTCTCTTCTCTTCTATCCAAAAAACTAAAGAGAAAAAAAGAAAGAGAAGTAAAAAGTTCAGAAAACCCAAGCAACATTTTGCCCATGTTTGACAAAATATTTAATATTCCACTCTCACAGTTCCCTACTTTTGCGTTAAAGGGGGGAAGGTATGTTTTCCTAACTCTTCCCAGGAGGTAAGCTTGGTCTAATTTACAGTGTTATGTCATGGTTTTTGTTTCTTTCTGTTTTTAAAAAATCATGTATATTGTTTTTCCTGGTTCTGCTTACTATACTCTGCATCTGATCATCTGAGTTCCCATGCTTCTCTGAATTCCCTAAAATTGTATTTGATTTGTTGATTTGCATCATTGAAGGGAGTTTCTAGGCCAGAGTTCCTTACACTGATAAAATCAGAGATCAGGATCCTTTCCCTCAACTCTTCCAAAAATGAAAAAAAGCAAAAATAAAAACAAAAACCCAACAACCTTCCTTTCCCTCAATCTAATATGGAAAAATGATAGATGGATATATATATATATATATATATATAGATAGATAGATAGATAGATAGATGATGGACGGACAGACGGATGGACAGAGACACAGATACACACAAACATGATCCAGCATAGAAGGTGATAAGGACAAAAGAGATGTCAAGACAAAACTATTCAAAGAAGTAGAAATCATGTTCACCTAAAGGGATCAAGGAGGTTTCTAGAAGAAAGTCCTTGTTTTGTGTCTTGTCTTATGACAAAGAAGGAAAAGATGTTATTTAATCATTTTCAATTGTGCCCAAGTCTTTGTGACCCCGTTTAAGGTTTTCTTGGCAAAGATACTGGAGTGGTTTGTCATTTCCTTCTCTAGCTCATTTTACAGATGAGGAAACTGATGCAAGCATGGTTAAATGAGTTGCCCAGGGTGACACAGCCTAGTGTCTGAAGCCAGATTTGAACTCCCGTCCTTCTGATTCCAGGGTCAGTGCTCTATGCACGGTGCCACCTTGCTACCCTCAGGGAAAGAGATATTCCAAGCATGAAGATGGCTGGTACAAGCACAGAGAGGGGGAGGGATGAGATCAGGAGATCACTAATAAACCAGTGCAGCCCGAATTTAGAGCAGGAGAAAGGGTAAAGAGTGAAGTGAATACAGAGCTAGAGCTGGAATCAAGAAGACCTAGTTTCACATCCCACCTCAGATACTTATTAAATGTCAGTTCAATTTTCTAGATCTCAGCTCATCATCTCTAAAATGGAAGACAGGCTGAGATGACTTACAAATCTATGGTGCTATGATGATGAAGAAACAAGATTGTAAAGGTAGGTCACAGTCAGACTAGAAATCCTTCAGATAACAACAACAATTATATAATAATAATTATTATATAGTACCTACTATGTGCAGTCACTATGCTAAGTGCTTTACTTTTATTATCTCATTTGACCCTCACAACAACTCTGGGAAGTACAATTTATAGATAAAGAAACTGAAATACCAAAGGTCACACAGGTTGTAATGTTTTAAGGTTGTATTAGAACTACATTGTGGGAGGTTAGGGGTGTAGCACCCTTCAATCTGGAAAATCAGATTGCATGTAAATGACCCTCCCTTTGTACCAGAGAAGTTTAAGTTATCGTATTAAAAAAGAAAATATGTTGCTATCATTTAACTATATGATTATATACTTATAGATTATATAGTTATATATATAATATATATCATATTATTATGCATATATTTATACATTTCTGAGTTTCTAAACTTCTTCTATGTCATCTTTGTGTGTCATCTACAGCTTCTGCAAAACTCCCCCAAAATTCCCATTTAAGTTCTTGGGCCAACCCATGATATATGGAAACTATGATGGGGAAAGTAGCAATGTAGGGATAACTATATTCAAATCTTCCTGATTCTAGACCCAGTACTTCAATCACTGTACCACCTCCAAAGACAACCTTAGAAAGTTTAAATTTATACTATTGGCAATAGAGAATCACTCAAGGTTTTGAACAGGGAGGTAACTTGATTATGCCTGTGCATTAAGATTACTCTAACAGAGCTGTGAAGGATGAATTGAAGGATGGAGAGACAAGAGACAGGGGGATCAGTTAGGAAGCTATTACAATAGTCTAGACAAGAGGCAATGAGGACCCAAGCTAGGGTGCTAGGGAGTGGAAAGGAGGAGAAGTTTGTAAGACATTAGACTTGACAAGATTTGACAGTTGATTAGACCTTCAGTCAGTAAAAGAGGAATATGTAAGGCTCAAATGTGACCTACAGGTTTGAAGCTACCAGAAGAATGTCAGAATCATCCACAAAAATAAGGAAGTCAGAAGGAGAAATGGGTTTTTGAGAGAAGATGATAAATTAATTCTAGGACACACTGAATGTGTGGTACTGGTGTTGTTTGTCCTTCTGGAAGAGGACCATGACATCAAGGAGGTGATGCCATGACATATAAGTGAATTGGATTTAAGTGAGAGAGGGCTGTGCAAGGTCACCAGCCTCACTTTATCCTTCAGAGCCAAATGGATCCAGTGGCCAGATATAGATCAGGATGACTGGAAATGGCCTTTTGGTGCCGGTGTGGTATTCAGGTGGAGATATCTGGGAGGTACTTAGAAATTCTGAACTGGACCTCAGAGGAATGGACAGAGCTAGAGATATAGATTTGGGTATCATCTATATAGAGATAGTTATTGAAACCATGAGAGATGAGACTGCCAAATGGGAGAGTCTACAGAGAGAAAAACAAAAGGGTCAAGGACAGAGCCTTAGGTGATTCCTTTTGTTTAAGATGCAGGGGGAAGAATGGAAAAAATGTGAAGGAGGTAGTCAGAAAAGCAGGTGAACAAAGATTTAATACAGTCAAAGAAAGAGAGAGCATAAAGAAAGAAAAAGTGGCCAACAGTGTCAAATGTGGCATTCTGTTAAAAGAGGAAAAGGACAGAGAAAACCATCTCAAGAAAGCTGACGGGCAATGTGGTCTACTGTGAAGAACACCAAGTCTAGAGCAGCAGGATATTTAGGTCACTAGGGGCAAGTAACTAAGCCTCTTGGGAGCTATATGCCTTTCAGAAGGTACTGACCTTCTACCTGCATTGGTAGAGGGTGTTTCCTTACCTGGAAGGTCCCTTTACAAATGAAATCATAGGTGTAGGGGCGGCTAGGTGGCACGGTGAATACAGCACCAGCCCTGGAGTCAGGAGGACCTGAGTTCAAATCACTCAGACACTTGACATACTTACTAGCCATGTGACTTTGGGCAAGTCACTTAACCCTAATTGCCCTCCAAAAAGCAAATAATAATAATAATTAAAAAAAAAAGAAATCACAGGTCTAGACCCTATCCCTGTCTCCTTCACAAGAAGTTGCATGACTTCTCTGTTTCCATTCTAGAGATGAAAACAAAGATAAAAGAATGGCCAGCAAGTTCCATACCAAAATAGAAGGTTCTTCAAACTGTTCCAAGGTCTACACTCTAATCAGATTTCCATGATGTCAGCAGGAAGTGACTTTTTAAGGCACATTGCTTAAACAGACCCCAAATACTTTCAGTCCAAAAATTTGCACTTGAAGGACTCTTCCCCTTCCATTTCCTAGGTTTTGCACTGCAAATGGGTTAAAGAATCTGGGTGAATTTTTTTTGGGAGAGCTAGATTCTTTAAACATTAGATGTGAAAGAGTCAAGATTGGGGAAAAAAAACAGTATAATTTGTTTTTACTCCTTAATTTTGCTAAGCACTCAGTGTAGTTCCTTGCACACAGTCGGCATTTTATCCATGTTTGCTAAATTGGGTGCCTCCTCAGTTCTCTTTAAATATTTCTCTCCTTCTTTTGACCCCTTCTCCCACCTTTAATGTGCCTAACCCCATACTACTTAGGTCTCACCACTCCAAAAGCTCTTCCTTCTTCCCCATGAAAAATTATTTGTCTTTTTCCTGGATATTGAGTGGCAGCTAGTTGATTTGAATAAATTGATAACAATACATTAAATGCCTACCTTGCTTTATATTTACACAATAATTTCCCATATATTATCTCACATGATTCTCCCAGTCACTCTGAATGGTAAATAATGACCATTTTATAAGTGGGAGTATTAAGTTTTGGAGAGATGAAATTGTCCACATTCATACAAGTAAGACTTTTCACAGAGAGAATTCAACACAAAGTCACTGATTCCAGGCCCAGGTAGGACTTGAGAGATCCTATACCATGCCACCTTTTTTCTGCTCAGTAGACATTAGCAAATGCCAATAAATTAAGGTGCACCCATTCCAGGTGACATCTTTGATTTTTAACGTGAGTGCAGATGGTATTATGACACAAGCACTGTATTTGGAATTAGAAGACTTGAGTTTGAACTCTGTCTCTGCTATTTACTAGCTCTGTGGCCTTGGGTAATCACTTCATCTTTCTGGCCTCAATTTTAACATCTATAATATGAATAGATGATTACTACAAGACAAAGATCACTATTGAAATGAACTCTGTCACTGGGAAACAAATAATGGTTGCAGAGAAGAGATAATGAAATTCACTTCCTTCCTTTTGATAGAGAGGTGGGTGGCTACAGGGGCAGAATATTGTAGACATTGTCAGAGAGATCACTGAATTGGATGTTTTTGCTTTAACTGTTTTTCTTTGTAACATGGGAGGGTATAATTTGAGTAGGGAGAAGGGGGCTATTTTCAGAAATGATGCTAATGTAAAACCAAAAAACATTAATAAAATTTATTTTAAAACAAACCAAAATATAAAATGAATGACCCCCTAATTCTAAATCCTATGATCATCATTAGAGTGAAAGAATGCCAAAGAGCGGACTCTCCATTGCCCGAACTCCAGGTGCCGCAACAGGCTTAAATCACACCCCATGAAGAACTGTGTATTTGTACCAGGTTGCTGCAATTCCATGAGATATGGGTTGCCCAGGCTTTTTCAGAAGATACTGGTGATAAAAGTTTTTATTCAGAAGATACTGCTGGCCAAGCGATACTATCCTCCAGACTTTCAGTGGGCTCACTTCTCTTTCTGGTGTCTCAGAAAACTACCCCGAGGGAAAAGTCTCTCACTCTCCTACCCTGGTCCTTGAGAAACGTTCTCATCTGGGCCTGTAGCCCTATTTCTTCTTAATGGGGGCCAGAAGAGGAGAGCCTCCTACTCTTCTCATTCAAGGTGTGGGTGGCTGAGGGAAGCTCAAGAGAGCAAGGCATGCGAGGTGTTTGTCAGGGCATGCTCCCTTGTTGAGGCACGCTCCTTGGCTCTGACCTGCCTTCTCCACTTGCCATCCTCAGCCATACATGCTTTTTAGCCAGGCTGGGGCCCCGGGGGTTAGGCCAGAGAAGACATCCCAAGGCAGAGCCACTTGAACCAGACACTGGGGGAGCAGCATCCCCCTGTCCCCTACCCACGTTGGGCATCCTCATGTTCAGCACACCATCTCCATCTCCATAGGTGTGATGATTCTCCAGTGACTTCCCTCCACCCCTATCTCACAAGTGAGGCTGAACAACCTCTTTTGACTTAGTGGGATATGATAGGAGTAAGCTAAAAAACCTCTCCACTCTTTCAGTTTATTTATAAACTTCCAAGAAGAGATAAAGTTCCATACAGTCTCTTTACCATCAATGTGTAGACAACAAGGCCAGGTAAAGGGCAGCCTATAAACTGGGGCAACATTTCCTGTTACTTATTTGGCTTCTCAGACAAGGCACAAGACAAGAATGGGGAAAATAAAATGAAAACGACTTGAATCAGAGTTTCTGACAGATCAACGTCAAAATTAAACCTACTAAGTGAACAAACAAAATAACCCCCGGGGAATTTAAAATGAAAACAGACTTGTTGAAATACCAAATCCCATCTATGAGATCGTAGTGTTAAAAATCAACCAAGCATGAAGAATAAATGTTTCACTATCTCCTACATAAATAAAGTGATCATCTCATGATAGTTTAGAGAAGCCTGGTAAGACATATGTGAACTAAGGCAGAGAGAAGTGTGCAAAACTAGAAGAACAATTTACACAGTGACCACAATAACAGAAAGGAAAGCAACATTGCATGACTACAGATGTCTGGGCAGTGCAGGGACCGAGTACCATTTCAGAAGACACCTTTGTGTAGGGAGTTTGTGGACGATACTTGAGAAATGAGGGAGAAGCTTTCAGATATGGCCTTTGGTTTCAGATATTGCTTACTCCTCCTTATTTGTCACAAAGGAGAATGGGGGGGGGGGGGATTGGGAGCAGATATTAAGAAGTGACAATGATTTTTTCAAGCATCAATAAGCTAATTTTTAAAAACAGCTGATATCTCACTAAAGCCTTCTTGACATTCACAGAATTCTAGATGTCAGAAAGAGAAAAGACCCATCTGATTTTTTAAAAATTTAATTTTTGTTTTTCTCAATTACACGTAAACAAAAGTTTTTAACTTAAAAAAAAATTTCAAGCTCTAAATTCTCTCCCTCTTTCCATCTTCTCTCTCCTCCTTGAGGAGGCAAGCAGTTTGATAATAGATTATGCATGTGTAGTCATGCAAAACATTTCCATATTAGTCATGTTGCAAAAGATAGCACAGATCAAAATATAGGAATAAAAAAGAATATAAAAAAGTATGCATCAACCTGCATTCATACACCATCACTTTTTTCTCTGGAGGTGGCTAGCGTTTTTTCATCATAAATCCTGTGGATTGTCTTGGATCATTGTATTACTGAGAACAGCTAAGTCATTCACAGTTGATCATTATGCAACATTGTGGTTACTGTGTACAATGTTCTTCTGTTTCTGTTAATTTCATGTAAGTCTTCCCATATTTTTCCGAAACCATCCTCTTCATTTCTTATAGCACAATAGTATTCCATTACAGTCATATACAATTTGTCCAGTCATTCCCCAATTGATGGGCATCCTCTCAATTTCCAATTCTTTGCTACCACAAAAAGAATTGCTATAAATATTTTTGTATGTAGAGGTCCTTTTCCTTTTGGGCACAGAACTAATAATGATATTGCCAGGTCAAAGTATATGCCCTTTGGGCATAATTCCAAATTACTCTCCAGAATGGTTGGATCAGTTCACAACTCCACCAACACTGCATTAGTGTCCTAATTTTCCCACATCCTTTCCAACATTTGTCATTTTCCTTTTCTGTCATATTAGCCAAACTAAAGTGGTACCTCAGGGATGTTTTAATTTGCATTTCTCTAATCCATAATCTGATAATGATTTAGAGTATTTTTAAAATATGACTAGGGATAGCTTTGATTTCTTCTTCTGAAAACGGCCTGTTCTTATCCTTTAACCTTTTGCCATTTGGGGAATGACTCATATTCTTTTAAATCCCATCTGATCATCCATTTCAAACACTTTTTAACTCTCAATTCAATGGGGCATAGATATGGAGGAAAAGAGATTCACAGTGACCTGCCTAAGTCAGTAAGTAGCATAGCCAGAAGTCAAACACAGATCCTTTGACTCTAAATCCAGATTCTTTTCCTTATACTATGTACTATCTTCAATTCAATTCCTCCAACATTTAGAAGGCTTTCACCTCAGTTTTTCTTAACTTCTTTGCATCACAGAATCTTTTGGCAATCTAATGAAGTCTATGGACCTTTTCTCTGAATGTCATTGAATGTACAAAATAAAGTACAGAGACTGACAAAAAGAAACCAATTATACGGAAATGTTATCAAATTAAAAAAAAAAACCCACAGACTCTAAGATCCTCTTTTCTTTAGTACGCAGAACACTGTGCTAGACCATTGGTGAGATGCTGAATTTGTCTAAGACATGGTCCTGCCTTCATGAAGCTTACCTTTTAGCAGGGGATATGACACAGATACAAAAGGGAAGGAAAGGGAATTGACCTTTATTAAGTACCTACTATGGGATATCATTGTGCTAAGCACTTTAGAGATATTATCTCATTTGAGATAACTATAGCACAAGGCAATACATGGTAAATGCAGAAGAAATCCACAGGCAGTGAGATCTGATGGGAAAATATCATTTCCTTTTGGAATATCAAAGGAGGTCTCATAGGGGATATGGCTTTACAAATGAGTTTTAAACTATCAGAAGGAATTCTGTAGTTGGAGAGGTGAGGTTTCTGGGTACAACTTAAAAGTTTATAGCTACTCAGAGTCATGCCTTATTT
Organism: Pseudochirops corinnae; assembly: GCA_028646515.1. Lineage (NCBI taxonomy): Eukaryota > Metazoa > Chordata > Mammalia > Diprotodontia > Pseudocheiridae > Pseudochirops > Pseudochirops corinnae. The sequence goes on from CM053591.1 coordinate 91,703,576, forward strand.
CTTGTTGTATAACTCTCTAACGTGGTACATATAGTACAACAAAGAATTGAATATAGAACCAGGAAGACGTGGGGCTAGAGATCATCTAGTCAAGTTCACTCATTTTGCAGATGAGGCTAAGTGACTTGTCCAGGGTCATACACATACATAAGGCAAGGTAGCATTTAGTAAACCCTTATTGTGTGCCAGGCCCTATGCTAATAATTTTGCAGGGAGATCAGAATTTGAATCTATGTCCCATGACTTGACATTCTTTCCATTGCATAATTTACTGTCTCCATATAGTAATTATTTAATAATAATAATAATAAACTTGTTGAATTAATGCAGACTTGCCTGTAATGACAGTGCCCCTACCATTTCGGGTGACAACAGAAAACTCTTCTTAATAGGGCATCATGATTCCACCCAGTGGGCCAGGCAAGAGTTTCTATGGGCAGAATCTCCTTCCCCAATCCCACTTCCACTCCCCCAAAAGAGGCAGACACAAGCTAGTAGACAAAACGCTTCATTGTCCTCCTTGCCCCTCGGTTAAACGGGTGGAGAATCTTTATCACTGAATGTTTAGGCAGCTCATGACAGTTATTCTAAATTTTTTTCTTTCTTAGATTCTTCCCATTACTTCATCCCCTCTAGTGTTTGTAACTTTCATGCATTTGTTGAATATCTGTCATTCAGTCAGCAGGTTTTTATTGAGCACCCACAAAGTACACAGCTCGATGCTTATGAGGTGCTTGTCCTTTCTTAGCCAAGTCGTATTGTATATTTAGCTCTTTTATTTTTTCTGTGTAAACCAACATCTTCATTCCTTTCATCAGGCTTATTCTGTCCTGGATTGCATCCAACTTTTCTACATCTTTACGAGACCCTGCCCTGCCCAAACTGAAGACTGTGTTCCAAATTCAGCCTCCCTGGGGGTAAGAGATGTTAGGACACCTTTCTCTCAAAGAATCCCATAATCACTAGATCTCACAGCTGAAATGAATCTGAGATTTCATTCTAATCTAACCTATACTCCAACAGGAAACTCCTCTATCAAATCCATAGTAAGTGGTCATCCATTGTCTACTTATGTACATTTTCACTCAGAAAGTCAGTTGTCCACCATTTACCTGCATAGCCTTGAATAGTCCTTCTGTATTCTTCTCCACACAGACCATATCTGGAATATTATGTAAAGTGCTGGGTGCCAACCTTTACGGATTGTCCAGAGCAGGTGAGGGTTTTGGAGACTGCCAAGGATTAGCAGAAGGAAATTAGAATGTTTAGACTGGAAGTGATGAATGTATGTGACTTATTCTGTATGGTTCCAGAAACCAGAACTAGGATCTGTGGTAGAAATTGTAAAGTGGTTCTATTTCAGCTATGTACCCTGAAAAGAAAACATGCCTACTCATCTCTATTACATATTTTTAAAGGTTTGATGGTCTTTCTTTCAAACTTCCTTCTCTGTCCTACATTCTTCAACTCTCCAACATCGTGACACAGGTTAGGATTCTCCTTCGTGTCAGATTTCCTCTTTGTTTTTACTTCAAAGAATTTTTCCAAATTTTTCAAGGTATACTTCCTTCCACTTTAATAAGTGGAGAGAGAGAGCAGAGAGGTATGATGCCAACCCTTTCATTTTTCTCTAAGAGAGAAACCAAGCTATATTTTGCATACAGTTGTATATGCATACATACATGTGCACATGCACACAGATGTATATGCACACATACATGTGCACATGCACACAGCTGCATATGCACACATACATGTGCACATGCACACAGATATATGCATACATGCATGTGCACATGCACACAGATATATATGCATACATACATGTGCACACGCACACAGATGTGTGTATGCATACATGTGCACATGCACACACATATGAAGAACTATTATTTGGCACTGGTAGGAACTCTCAGGATTTTCCAGAATCCTGGAAAATTCATCCTGCCAAGCCATACATACTAGTATTGAAATCTTTAGTTATTCTCATCGTCAAGTCTTGTAGAAAACTTCTCGTTCGTAATTCTGAGGACTTTGTTTCTTTATCATTTGCTCCTCACCTTTTGGGGGTATTTTACTCAATTTTGCAATCTTGCAATATTATGCTACTGGCCTAATTAAGCTAAATGTCAAACCAAAGCCTTTTTCTTGGTCTCTCTGTAGCTTTAGACACTGCTGATCACCCTCTTCTCTTGAATACCGTCTCTTCTCTAGGTTTTTATGACATTGCCCTGTCCTGGTTCTCCTCCTACTTACCTTACTATTCTTTCCTTTGATGGATTTTCATCCAGTCATTTCCCCTAACCATTGGTATGTCCCTAAGGGTCTGTCCTCTGTTCTCCCTTGGTACTGTCTCACTTAGTGATTTCATCAGCTTTCATGCACTCAATTATTATCTCTATACAGATGATGTCTCCTAATCTCTAGTTTTGCATCACCAATTGCCTATTGTACCTTTTGAATTAGATGTCTTACAGACATCTTAAATTTAACATATCCAAAACTGAACTCATTATCTTTCCCTCAACCCTTGTGCTTGTTGGCTGACTGATTTTTTTTTCTAGTATCATTGTTTTTAAGGTAACTCCATTCTACTCAATGTCTATTTTCATTTGATTTTCCTAGAATCATGAATTAGAGGCAAACTAAGGAAGTCAGCCCATTTAACCTCCCATCCAACACAGGAATTCCTTTTATAACATCCCTGACAGATGATTTTCCAAGCTCTTCTTGAATATCATTTCTAGTGATGGTGTACTTATTGTCTCACAAGATAGTTCGTTTTGTTTTCAGGCCGCTCTGTTAGGAAGTACCTTCTTACATTAGGCTGAAATCTGCCTCCCTGTAAATTCTAGACATTGGAACTTAATTAACTCCTTTAACTTCTCTCGAATCAAGATAAAGTCAGTATCTTTTCATATTATAGCCATTTCAATATTTATTTATTTGCTTTTTGGAGGGCAATTGAGGTTAAGTGACTTGCCCAAGGTCACATGGCTAGTTTTTGTGTTAAGGGTCTGAGGTCGGTTTTGAACTCAGGTCCTCCTGATTCCAGGGTTGGTGCTCTATTCACTGTGCCACCTAGCCACCCACATTTCAACATTTAAAGATAGCTATTGTTTCCCTTCAAGATTTCATTTTTCTAGTTTAAATGTTCTTTAAACATGATTACCAGCTCCTTCACCATCTACTCACTCTTCTTTGTATATTCTAGTTTGTCAATATCTCCCTTAAAATTTGGTGCACAGAACAGAATGGAACAGAATACTTCAGAAATGAGCTGACCAGCACAGATCTTCCTTATTCCAAACACTATATTTATGTTCCTAAAAGCCTTTTAGAGAACCAGGTCACATGGTTGAAAAGGCACTGAACATGTCAACAAATGACCATACTAGACACATAATTATGTACAACCTTTTTAACTTCTCTGAGTCTCAATTTCCTTATCTGTTAAAAGAATCTAATAGCACTTATTGCACCTCCTTCCCAGTGTTATTATGAGAAAAGTGTTTTATAAATCTTCAAGCACTATAGAAGTCTGAGCTATTGTTGTTACTATCTTTATTATCAATGTTAGTGGCATATTGAAGGTATTATACTTGTTCCTACCCTGTTTAAACATTCTACTAATAAGTTGATTGTGAACAAAGAAGGCATGCTTTTCACATTCACATATGCCATAAAATTGGGAGAGATAGCTAACAGGCTGGATGACAAACAACATTCAAAAAGATCTTGACAGGTTTAAAAAAATGGGCCAAAACTAATACGATGAAATTCGGTCAGGATAAATGTAAAGCCTTGAATTTAGAATATTTATCAGTTGTGATTTCCTCTGATTTATTGTCCTCAAGTATTGCAAAATGAAAACATTCTAAGAATGATGGAAAGGTCCAAAGATATTTTAGGATCACTGAATCATAAAAATCTCAGTGTTGGAAGGGACTCCAAAAGTCATCCAATCTAACCCATGCCTGGACTGCAATCTGCTTTACAGCATCAAGGAATCACCTGGTTGGTTGTTGTTCTTTGTGCTTGAAGAGGACCAAAATGACAACACTATGTTGGGTCAAAGTATGGTGTGTGCAACTGTGGCTGATCAAACCAATATGAGCTCAGAAGGCTCTACTACAGATCAGGCACAAATAGTCCATATGAACATTTGGAGTGGAGATGTCTCTAAATTCATACATCTTGAGTTTCTTTTGAGCTACTGCAATTCTGCTTTGCTCCTAGAGAATAGCACCTTCTTTGATGCAGACACACCATGCTGGGCAGGCCTGTGCCAGTGTCTCCCATGTCTTATAATCAATTTTAAAATTCTTCAGAGAGACCTTGAAACTGTCCTTGTACTGTTTCTTCTGACCTTTTGCCTTTTGTGAGTTCTCTGTAAAATAGTCTTTTAGGCATACATGTACTTGGCATTCAAACCAGCCCATTAGAGTTACGCTCTTTGCAATACAGTTTGAATGCTTGGCAATTTAGTTGGAGTAAGTGTCCAGTATCTTATCTCGCAGGTAATCTTCAGAATCTTCCTAAGACAATTCAAATGGAAGTGATTCGGTTTCCTGGCGTGGCGCTGGTAGACTGTCCAGGCTTCACAGGCATACAACAATGAGGTTAGCACCCCATTTCTGTAGACCTTCAGTTTGGTAGGCAGCCTAATACCTCTTCTCTCCCATACTTTTTACTTCAGAGTGTTTCAGACACTGAGCTAAGTAATCACCTAGTACTAAATAATCACCTTGAATACTTCTGTTGATGGGGAACTCAAATCACTGGACAGTTCTAACAGCAATGAACTTTTTCCTTATACACTGACCCAAATTGAAATCAGCTATATTATTATCTATGCTATATTGCTGCTTGAGAGACAATGCATTTGATACCATGGCTGGATACTGAGCAAAGGAAATCTTGGTTCAAACTGCACACCTGACAACAGCAGACCAGTGAGTTTGATATCAATTTCCAATAAGAGGCATATCCCTAAAACTTAAATGCCAATTAAGCTAACTAACAAGATGTTCTATGCCCTAATACCTTTATCAGATGAAAACAACTCTTTGATTAAGTTACAGAATGAATCACAGCATGTAAACTAGGCACAAATAGAATGGAAAGAGATACCACATAGAACACATTGAAGAGAATCAGCTACAATGGAGGAAAAAAATCAATTAATATTTGCAAAATGCTTAGCACAATGCCTGGCATATAGTAGGTGTTTAATAAATGTTTATTTTCTCTCTGTCTCTGTGTCTGTCTGTCTTTCTGTTTCTCTGCCTTTGTGTCTGTATCTCTGTCTCTGTTTCTGTCTTTCTCTGTCTCTGTCTCTCTCTTTCTCTTTCTCTGTCTCTCTCTCTCTCTCTCATTTGGACAAAACAACAAGCCAGTTAGGACTTCAGCATTCCAAAAACAGACCAGCCTCCTAGGGCAAAAATCCCAGCTAAATCTATGAGAAGGAATTGATTTCAAGGAGGAAAGAGTCTCTCCCTCCCCTGCTCCTTGACCAAAGGATGATTTTGGGAACTTCAAAAGGTCAGAAAATTTGACCTTCCCTTTGATGTCAGTTGAAGTGCTTCCAAAGCAGCAGTGGTTGATGGCTGCATCATACTTAATCTTTGTGTCTTCCTCTGTGCCTAACAAGGTGCTCTGCATGCATTAAACATTTGTTGAAGTTGAGGTTAACAAAAAAGGAAAATATTAATTTGACATGATTCCTAGTGAAATTATGCTAGCTTCCAATGATTCACCATATTTTATCCTAAATGCTCACAAATCATATATTTGCTAATCTATTCCACAATTTTGCCAGAAGTTGACATAAAGGTCACTACGCTAGAGTTGTTAGATTCCACTTTTTTCCACCTTTGAAAATCAGAACATTTACTTTTCTCCATTCTTCTAACATTCCTCCAGTTCTCCCTAATTTCTCATGGCAGTGATTCCAAAACCAGATGTCCATATTCTTTCAGTACTTTCAGATGCACTTAGTGGGGCCTCGAAACTCAAACTCAGAGGTGCTAGGTTCTCTGGTATGCTCTCTTCCCTATTAGTGAATTTAATAGGCAATTAGTGAACCACAAGAAATGTTACCTGTCAATGGTGTGTAAGGTGGGTAAGGTAGCATAACTTATTGGATGTCCCGAGAACATAGTAATTTTCTTACTGTCTCAGGCCCTCAGTGAACACAGACACATAAACCATTACCAGTAGACCATGACACTCTTCACCCCCAACCACCCTGACCATCTGTTTACCATCTGTCCTGCTTCTGCACAAGTAGATAGTACTTCCCCATGCCCCCCCCAGAAGGTCTGTCAACTCCATTATGAGTCCAATTACTATCCCTGTAACTTCTCAAACCTAAATAACCTTGCTTGACTAACACTTCTTTATATCTTTGGCCTCTCCTATTAGAATGATGTGTTCATTGAGAGCAGAGACTGACTTGCTTTTTGGGAGGTAGTGTGTACAAGAGCACTGGTCATGGATGACTAAAAGGCCTTAGAGCTTACAAAGCCATATTCAGAAAAAAAATATTCTCTTCAATAAATATGTCTGGTAACATCTCAAAGATAAATATTTTAATAACCTATATACATCACACTCAGCAAACTGGCAAAAATAAAAAAAAAAGATAGGAATAGTCAATATTGGAGGAGAGTTTGTGGAAAGAGGGGTACCTTAATGCATTTGTTGGTAGAACCATTAATTAGTACAGCCAATCTGGAAAGGAATTTGGAATTATGCAGATAAGGTGGCTAAAATGCCATACCTTCTGAACCCAGAGATTCTACTATTAGGTATCTACTCCAAGGAGATCATTGATAAAAGTAAAGACTTCATGTAGAATAAAATATAACAACTTTTTTCTGATAGCTAAAAATTAGCATCAAAATAGATGCCCATCAATTGGGGAATGGATAAATGAATTGAGGCCAATTAATGTAATGTAATGTTACCATGCTATAAAAAACAACAACAAATAAGATGAATATCGAGAAGTATGGAAAGAGTAACATGAACTCTATAAAGCAAAGTAAGCAAGGTCAGGAAAACCATATATACAATAACTACAACAATGTAAATGGAGAGAACAATCACAAAATGATAGCAAATGAATGTTGCAAAATTACGAAGACTGTGCTGGGTCCCCCAAAAAGAAATATGAGAAGGCAACTCCCTCCCATTCCTTGGTAAAGTCTTTAGATATGGAACATTCCATAAAATGTCAAGTTTTTTTGATGTATTGATCAATTTTGCTATTTTTTTCTCTTCTTACTCTTTTTTTTTCTTTTTTCAAAGTTCTTTATTATAAGGGGAAGAGGAAAGGGCACGGGTGTATATGTAAGTAATGTAAAAACAGAAGATATTTTGAAAGCCCATATGGTCTGAGTCACTGTTTCTTAAAATGCTGCCATTTTGTTTTACATTTATGTTATCATTAATGTCAAGGAAGTCTCTCTGGAAAAGAATAATGGTTATAGTGTTGGTCTCAGAGTCAAGAAAACCTGGGTTTAACTCCTACATCTAACACATACTGGTTATGTAACTTTGGGCAAGTAATTTAACCTTTCAGATTCTTGGGCAAATTTTTAAGACTGTAAGGTCTATATAAAGTGCTAATCTTCCTCATGGTGGATTCTTTACACTGATGATATCACAGGTTCAATTTTTTAAAAAGTTATCAAAAATGGGATTTGAACTAAGAACTTAGGGCCCCCAAACCAATTCTTTTTACTGTACATCACTTTTTAGGAGGTACTAGCGTACCTCCTAAAAAGTGCTTCTATCCCTGTCTTCAAGAGATACAGATTAGGCATTCGCCATGGAGGGTCATTCTTTCTAAAACGCTTTTTCTGGGTCAGTAGGATCCTATATTTTCTCCTCTTCAGAGGTTTTGGATTCCTCCATAGTTTAACTAGCTACTAAAAGATGTTTTAAAAATATATAAACAGATGTCTCCCATAAATCTCACAACTCTTAGTTTGTAATAAACATAAAAATCACTTATATGTCTTCTTCCAGCATGCATGGGAAAAATGGTCATGACAAATGAAATTTTTAACTGCTCTTAATCCTTCCAAGAAGTTCATAGATCTTAACCTATATTGTGGTTGATTCTCCCCTGGAGAAGGGCCACCACAGCCTTATGCTGGATGAATAGCCTGCAAAGTTTATGGAAAGTATTGGAGACAAATGTCTCAGACACTATGCTTAACTCAGCACACATTCAAATCTTCATTGCTGTCTTCCTCTAGGCCTCACACTAGGCAACTGGCCATCCTTAAAGGGCCAGAGAGCTTTATACTTTCCTTTCCTTAAGTAAGCAGGAGACTAACAAAGAATGTCATTATTCTATTTCCTTGAATTTCAGGGTCAATACCTTGAAATTAAACATATTAATCTAACACTCTTCAATTAGCCTTTGTATTTCCTGGGGTTGGATAATGACTTTAAGTTTTGGGGAGTGTTTTTAAAAAAAATCAATATATTCTTGAATACTCAATGACTTCAGTGAAAAGGTAGACATAGGATAGACAATAAAAACACACTTACTCAGGATTATGAAACAAAAGCAGCCAAATTCTTAGAGAATGAATTGAATATGTATGTGTACTATATGCTCTGTACTTATTCTTCCCACCCTCACTCTTACTGGCAACCTGACTCCCTCAACACCCCTGCTACACCTCCCTTCAGGGTTCTAAGGATATCTGAGGAGTTATATCTTTCTAGTGATACCTGAGCTCATGAACCCCAACCAGTGTGTGTACTGTCTCTTCCCTACCCCGTCGATATAATTTTATCAGTTAGACTCAATTAGCTTTTAGAAAGGGGTTTTTACTAAAATTGTACAGAAATAACAATTATAACAGAGTCTATGACACACTCTCCTACCAGTACATATCAGGTTCAAAGGAAAGTGGGATCAGGCTTAGAGATCACGCATAGCGTAGGCTTAGCTCATAGCCTCATGATTGCTGGAAGTCATTTCTCTTCTTCATGGAGGGTACTCATCAAATTCCCTTTGAGCAGTTTCTCTACTGGGACTACTTGAAACCTCTAACCCTTAGTATGTCTATTTTGTGCTCAAAGCCCAAAACAGATATTTTATCAACAATTCTAGGAGGTGCTACAAGGATTAGAGCCAGGATAGGAAGTTCAAAGTCCTCAGACCCTCCAAAGTTTACAAAATCCTTCTTTGCTCAAGGAAGAGGGAAGGGGCTTGACTGGAGGCTTCTACTACTAACCTGCCAGGTGCTTGAATCTTCCAGTTTCTGAACTGTCTTAGTATTTTATAGACAACCCATAGGACATGACCAAATTTCTCCAAGCAACGTGAATACACTTCTTGTGCAGTTTGCTCCCTTTTACCCATTGCTTTTCAAGGTCTCCTAAATAAAATTGATAAAAGAGTTTTCCCATTCAGTTTAAAGACTATGACAAATTGATTCAGTAGAGGTTTTGTTCATACCTAGTGGACTGCTCTTATCTGGCAAAAGTACCAGGATTTAGCATCTTGTCACTTGCTTCAAGTGGTATGGAGTAATTAATTGAATCATCTTGGGAATGTGAAGTAGTAGGATTTTAGAGCTGGAATGGCCTTGGATATTATCTGGTCTAATACTTTCATTTTTCTTATATGAGGAGACTTGAGGCCCTTAGAGGCAAAGTGGTTTTACCCAAAGTTACACAGGTATCAAGTGTCCAAGATGGCAAAGCCAGCTCTCTTGATTTTAAGACCTGAATTCATAGTAGATGTGGTAGACACTACATCACCCTTCCTCTACAGAAGATGTGTAGTTTTTTCAATGATATCTATTTGTCTCCAAAGCTAAGGTGACATAGATGTCTAAATTGTGGTCGTAGAGATCATGCCTGTTCCTTTCCCACCATGAATGTCACCCCCTCTTTTTTCTTCCACTTCATCTCAAATATTCTACTCTATTATCTCCTCCTTGAGTCTTATATTGGATGAAGAGATGGCCCTTCCTCATACACAGGCCAACTTTTCTAAGTGTACCCTTAATCCCACTAAACAGATTGCCCCCCTTTTCTTCCTTACTCCCACTCCATTCTTCAATCATTTCTTATTCATTGGACCCTCCCTGCTGCCTACAAACACTTCCATGTCTGCTGCAGACATGGAGTTTAAAAATTCCTCACATGATTTGACCATCACCACTAACAATCATGTTTATTATCTTTGAGAAAACCATCTGTACTCATTGCTTTTGCTTCTCTTCTCTCCTTTCTTCTTGATTGCTTTTAAACCCCCTGAAATTTGCCTTCTGATCTAATCATTCAACTGAAACTCCCCTCTTCAAAGATCACTTCATTGCCAATGCTAATGACCTTTTCTCAGTCCTTACCCTTCATCTCATTGCAGCATTATGCACTGTTGATCATTTCCTCTCTAGGTTTTCATGACTCTGTTCTTTCCTGCTCCTTTTCAGTCTCTTTTGTGGGATGCTTGTCCACATTACGCCTACATGGTAGGCTCTATTCTGGATCCTCTTAACTTTTTCCTTGATACTCTTTCCCTTGGTGAGCTCATCTGCTCCCATGGGTTCAATGATCATCTTTATGCAGATGACTCCCAGCTCTATATCCACCTTTGTAACAGCAAGCACCCTAGCATACCCAGAATGGCTGCTGGCACAGGTTCTTCGATCTGCTTTACTAAAGGAAAGCAACTTTAAAGGGGTCAACAATCTTTAATTAAACATATCTATCTATCTATGATCTATCTATCTATGTGTGTGTGTCTATATATGTGTGTGTGTGTGTGTGTGTGTGTGTATGTGTGTAGTGTGTGTGTGTGTGTGTGTGGGTGTGGGTGTGGGTGTG
>CM053591.1:91714938-91738024 GCA_028646515.1 Pseudochirops corinnae
TTTCTACAGTAATAGAGAAGGTGGGAATGGGGGAGAGTTTAGTGATAAAGATAATGAGTTCTGTTTTAAATATATTTAATTTCAGATGTCTACCGAAAATCCATTTTGAGATGTCTAAAGGGCAATTGGATATGCAAGACTGGAGGTCAGCAAAGAGAATGGGGAAGGATAGGTAGATTGAGAAACATTAGCATAGAGATGGTAATTAAATCCATGTGTACTGATGAGAAACATGTGTAAACATATATATGTATATATAGTTGCACATATAATATGTGTATAATACACATACAGATATATGTACACATATATCACTTTGTTAGAAATATTATTACAAGGATAAAATGAGATAATACATTACAAAAAGCTTTATAATCCATAAAATGCTATAAAATATGAACTTAATTCCAAACATCTTCAGAAAAGAGGGGTCCTTTTCTTTCATAGTCTAAATGAAGTATGAGGGATACTTGGGTAGTATTTATTCTTAAAGATACCAGAATATAAAAAGAATAAATTTCTACCTTTTGGGGTTAATTAATAAATCTCCAGAAATTAGTGTATGTGCATGTATGTTTGTTTTTTCGATTGTCAAATTATCCCTGCTGGGGAGAAATACCAGTGGTTTAAGTATTAGTGTTTGAAAGCTGGCTCTCTTCTTCCATATAGACACCATATTTTGGTAGTAAGAACGCTGTTACAAACTACCTTCAATTCTCTTAGACTTGATGGGATAATCAAAGTGCAAAGATCAGTCCCCAAATAGCTTCAGAGACTACAAATGACCATATAAAAAGAACTCAATTGTATAAAATATCCCCCCATGTGCCATGTGTACAGACATCCATGAAATATCTAAAATATAAGACTCTACATTAATCTACATGCCCAATGGGCATTATTTTCCCCTTCAAGTATTCCTGAACTAAGGGGTCCCCTGAGAGTACAGGGGAGCTAAGCTGTTCTACATTTTTTTTTAAACTGCCTGCATTTCATTCCTGTGGATAGAGCTAGAGCTCAAGACCAGTCTAAATCTATACCTCATTAAAAGACGGTACCCATATATTATTTTCCTCTTTTAGTGTTCTTCTGCGCATTCTTCAGTTGTGTAATGGTAATGGTAATTTGTTTGTTGTGTTTTTGCTTTTTGGAGGGCAATTGGGGCTGACTTGCCCAGGATCACATGGCTATTTTTGTGTTAAGTGAGGTCACATTTGAACTCAGGTCCTCCTAACTCCAGGGCTGGTGTTCTATTCACTGCTCCACCTAGCCGCCCTGTCTCTTTTGTTTGTTTGTTTTGTTTTTGCTTTTTGGATGGTAATGGTAATTTGAAGATGTTTTGCTTCTGTCTTCTATATGGAGAATCTGTTATATTTTGTGATTGAGCACTATGCTTGCAAATTTGCAGTGGCTGTCAGCGCTGTGAATATTGTGCTGGCATTACAGTTCAGTTGTGGAACAGTGAGGCAGAAATAATGTTCTGCCACTCAGTTCCCACTGGCTGTGTGACTTTGGATAATTCATCTGACCTTGGTCCTTCAGGTTTTTCATTTGTAAAATTAGGGTGTTGGACCAGTTGGAATTGTTGAAGAGGTCAGGCATTAGCCAACCAATCCATCACAAGCATTTATTGAATACTTGGTATTTGTGAAGCATTATATTAGGCACAAGGAAAACAGAGACAAAGATGTAAATAGTCCCTACTCTCAAGGAACTTAGTCTAGACAGAAGAGACAGTGGTATGTATACACTTGTATGCATACACATGTGTGTATATTTGCATGTACATGTGTGTATACATATAAAGGGGTATGTATAAAATGTTTGCATGCATATACATATATTATACATACATATATGTGTGCATATGTGTGTGTGATTGGGGGGAAGGTTCTGGGAAACAGTCAAGAATGGCTTCACATAGAAAGTGGCTTTGAGCTGAGCCTTGAAGGAAATTGGTACTTCTGAGAGATGAGAGTGAGAAAGAAGTACATACCAGGAACAGAGGACAGTCATTGCAAACATACAGGAGTGGGAGATAGAACATGGTATAGGAGCAGTCCAGTTTGACTGAACCATAGTGCAACTGGGAAAACACGTCCACAATAACTAAGTAGAGGGTTGTTGATGTTGTTCCATTGTGTCCTTCTTTACATGACCCCATTTGGGGTTTTGTTGACTAAAATACTGGAGTGGTTTGCCATTGCCTTTTCTGGCTCATTTTGCTGATGAGGAAACTGAGGCAAGCAGGGTTCCATTTTTCCTGAGATTTAATTGTCATGGGACTTCTCACAGTTTTTCCATGACTTAATAGCCTGTCTTCATGAGTTGTCATGACCAAAAATAGATAGATACATAGATAGAAAAATGAAATGCTCATCAGGCAAGAGCCTTCTTCCTTCCAGTGTTGAGATTCTCCAAATGTAGTCTGATATAAAATGATGACCAAATGATGGTCTTTACAAGGTGGACATGCACTCCATTTCCAAATCTTTCTAGTTTGGTAGGTCCTTTCAGAGTTTATCTCTCAGATTTTATCTCTGCTGAGCTAACCTTTGAAAGCTCAGAGTCAACTTCACATCATGGTGAGGCATCAGCCCAAGATTTTACCTTAGGAGTCAGTAAACTCCTATAAGACCAAAGTTGGGGAGGAAATTACAAAAGGTAAGTAGAAAAGTTAACTATATTCAGCACCTTGGGGAATGCCTCAGGCATTAAAAGATTGATCCGAGAGAGCTGATATTTCATTGCTTGGAACTGGCTAATGAGGAAAAACATCTTAATAATGTTCTGTTACTGATGAGAACTTTATCTACCCCCAATATAAATAGCACTTTAAATTCTGCTTCTGGTGAGTATAGATGGGAATCTAGGAACATGGAAAGTGTTCAGTAAGTGCTTGTTAGACTACTATCTAGATGTATTCTATATGTATAGATACATATTGGGACAGCTAGGTGGTGCAGTGGATGCCTGGAGTCAGGAAAATCTGAGTTCAAATCAGACCTCAGACACTTACTAGCTGTGTGACTCTACACAAGTCACTTACCCTGTTTGCCTCAATTTCATCATCTGCAAAGTGATCTGGAGAAGGAAATGGCAAACCACTCCAGTATCTTTGCCAAGAAAACCCTGAAGGGGGTCAAGAAGAGTTGAAATGACTGAACCACAAAACATACATCTTACGTATAGAGATTTTCAATACATCAAGGATCACAGACTGTGATGCATCTTTAACCTAGTGAATAATTCTTCCAGTCTTTCTTGAAGCTCAGAGAAATTAAATGGCTTGTTCATCTTTGGGTAAACTAGTAAGTGTCAGAAGCAGGATTTGAAGACAGGTCTTTCTACCTCCATGTCCAGAACTTTATTAGCAGGTAGGCGGTCTGGTGAATAGAGCAAGAGACTTGAAATCAGGGAAACTCAAACACTTACTAGCTGGGTGACCCTGGGCAAGTCACTTAACTTCTTTGTGGGGTGTATGTGTGTGTGTGTGTGTGTGTGTGTGTGTGTGTGTGTGTGTGTGTGTGTGTGTGTAAAATAGTACCTATCTCACAGGGAAGGGATGTAATTTGAATCAAATGAGCTAACATGTGTAAGGTCCTTTGCCAACTTTAAAGCAGTCTATGAATGCTAGTTATTATAAAGCCAGTGACATCATGCTATCTCATTAACAAATATGCTAATATATTAAATAAGATCTATATGTATTATAAGTGGAAAGATGTGTCCTTCCCTTTCTCATTTCTGAAGATTAATATAAAAACAGGATGGAAGGGTCACAGAGTATGCAGTGAGTATTGCTTAAATAAAAGCCACATTTTGTCTTCGGCTAAGATGTGACAAAGTACTTAGGAAAAATACCATTGAATATCAGGGCTTCAAGTGGCCTGAGATTTTCTAAGTCCATGCCTACAGATTGCTGGTAGCGTATCCAGCAGCTTTGCTACGTATTTACTCCGTATTGACAGTAGCCATTATAGATAATGAGCTTCTCCCTACCCCCATTCTAAAACTTTCATCTAAAGCCCCGTACACAATATCCTCAGTAACCTTCATACACGCTGTGCGTACTGAACTAAAGCCTTCCATTTTTTTCCTGAATAGAAACCACTCCTGCCCAGACCTTGTGCAGCTAGGGATTTGAGTGCAATAGACAATTTCAAAGACTGCTCTTTCTTTTTAACAATCAGTGCATTAGGCTAAAATATTCACACGACGGCAGTAGCAACAGAAAAGGTTTGTAGTGTAGTGACAAGGTCCCTCTTTTACCTGGATGTGCAGAATGATGAATGAGCGAGCGTTAGCAGAATATTCTTTTGGCCTTTAGGTGTTACCTTGATCTTCTCGCAGAATGCAAATTGACATTATACCCACATTTCTATGGTATTTATTACTGTGGTCACGATGTGAGGGCTTTTTTTTCAATATGAATAGTGTAAAAGGGGAAACATATTACTGCAAAGAGGCATTATTGTGCAGGGAATGTATAAACAGATGAGAAGAACAGCCCGACATGCTCATAATGGAAACTGAAAGTTCTTCATTTTGTACCGATTGTCTACCCTTCCTTTTTAAACAACCTTCCTTTTTTTCTCGCTATCAATACAAAGTTCTTTTTGGTAAAATGAAGTGCATTCATGCTAGCTGAAAGAAGCTTTTAAAGTTGATCTGTGCCCACACAAAAGAGAGGCAGGGCTGGGGCACATCAGGTTGAGGAAGCAAACTTGGTCAATGTTCATTACTCATAGCTCGACACCCCGAGCCTCCACAGCATTTTGTGAAGAATCAGATAAACTTTCTCTGCGATAAACAACTGAAATAATTTTTCTTAGCTGTCAGGCCCCTTTCTCTGCTTTCGAGCCTGTTCTCACACTCTTCCCAGCTCGTAAAAATCAACCAACCGAGCCAGGCTCTTTGGTCTGATAAATGGGCCCCCTTTCAATCGGTGGCAGGCTTCAGGAAAAAGAGATAATCCTGGATAATGTGGACACAGTTTTCATTTCATGTCACCCAATTAAACTGCAATTATCCGGAGTGCAACAGCAGAAAACCTGGAAAGAATGGCCAGAGAATAAGGAGCTGGGGCTCCCTGGGACTCTTTATACTTCACACATTAGCCTAGATTTGTTCTATTCTGATAATAAAGTGCCAGTCTGAGCACTTAGCAGCACACAGCAAGGGCCGGACCAGCTGCAACCTGTAGCTCCAGGAAAAATACCACTGCAGAGTCTATGGGAAATAGGAGTCTGAGCCTCAGGGCCTTTTTGTGGTTCTAGTATTTGTATCCAGAGCTAGGGTCTGTGTATAGCTCTATGACCAGTATCTATCTATCTATCTATCTATCTATCTATCTATCTATCTATCTATCTCAATATATTTCATAATAATATGACATATTCAGAACATGAAATTTATTGTGATAGATATATAGCACAATCTATATCCCAGTATCCACAGAGAAGGCATCACTTTATTTCCCATGAAGATTCCCAGAAACATGAGAACTAAATGCCCTTTTAGCTGTCATATCAACACTGCATTTAAAAACAACAACAAAGAACCAGTTACTTGGTGGCAAGAGTGTTATGATGGCTAAGTTATTATAAACAGACTTAATAAATCATAGAGATGTGTTGGACTGAGGACTGAATAGATATAAAAACCTAAACAGACAACTAGTTCATCAATTGGGAATTTTTACTTCATTTAAACGTGATGATGTTTGGCCCTATAAAAAAATACAACCATAGGATAGAAAGTAGACAAATGGATCAGTCTTCTTGCATTGATAAATTGTGAGAAGTGCTGGGTAATAAAGAAGAAAGGGGGAGGAGGGGAAGCAAGTAGGAGAAAGACATAAATCTTTCAGTGAAGAGAGTCAAAAAAACCACAAAATTTATTTTTTAAACTTTTAAAAATTAATTAATTAATTTTTAGATTTCAACAGTTTCAGATATTCTCCCCCTCCCTCTCCTTACCCCTTCCCAAGATGGTGTGCAATCTGATACAGGCCCTACTTATGCATTCACGTTGCACATATCTTCAGATTAGTCATGATATAAAGAAGAATTAGCACTAATGGGAAGAACCACAAGAAAGAAGAAATAAAACAAAACAACAAAAGAAAAGGAGAGCAAATGTATTTCATTTGCATTCAGACTCCCAAGTTCTTTCTCTGGATGTGGATGGCGTTTTCCATCACGAGTCTTTTGAAGCTGTCTTAGTTCCTTGCATTGCCGAGAAGAGCGAAGTCAGTCATCGGTTGTTACCATGTACAACATTCTCCTCATTCTTCTCATTTCACTCAGCATCAGTTCATATAAGTCTTTCCAGGTAAAAACACAAAATTAAAGGTGAATATTTAGTACAAATAATCTTGGTTATTTTGTCTAAATGCAATTGAGAGCACATTTTGTAACACAGAAGGGTTCTCTAGGGAAAAATTTTCCTGTGGAGTAAGAATGGTCTTTGACAGGATAGATCCAAAATCTCAAATGAGCATCACTGGTAATGTATAATAATAAAATTAATATTATTGGTTTGCCTCAGAATGGAGTCTATAAAATGATTAAAATCCAAGAATGCAACTAAAAGGCCCTCTGTGGGCAACATCTACATGAAGTTAATCAACAATACTTTTTTACAAAAAAGTATATTTATAAAAATGGAGGATGTTTCCATAATGATATAAGACCAGGGTCATTCCCACTGAAGTAAAAGAAATTTTCTTTAAGGAACCTGGACTTAATGACTGATGCAAATTTTGTAAAGAAATAATTTCATAGGGTAACAGATTTTGAATTGGAAGAGACCTTAGAGACCATCTAGTACAGTCTTCTCATTTTATCCATGAGGAGAATGAAATGACTTGCCCAGATCTCACAGGCCACCAAGTATTCAAGGCAAGACTGATCCCAGGTCTTTCTGACTTCAGGTTCAGCACTTTATCCACAAAGTCATGCTGCCTATGGTAGAAACAGTAGAAACTGTAGAGCTTTATTACTGTAGGTTGCAAAAATTAGTACTAACTAAATAGTTAGAAAGACACACCCAGGAAGACAGAATTCTATGGCAGAAGTTCAGAATGCCTCAGAGGCTGACAGAACAAATCAAACAGACAAATAAATCACAGATAGAAACAGCTAAGTTGCACAGTGGATAGAGCACCACCCCTGAAGTCAGGATGGACCTGGTTGCAAATCTATCCTTAGACACTCACTAGCTGTGTGACCCTAGCCAAGTCACTTAACTCTGATTACTCCCCCACACACGCCCCCAAAAAAAGACTCCACCAAATAAGCACTACTCCGATAGGAACATCATTACAGATAAAACTTGCTTGCAATCTTTTGGACGAGAGCTTGACCCGTAAAAATTTAAGAACAAAGTTTTTAATAGATGTAGCTGTATTGAATAGTTTTCAAATCTTGAAACTTTGGTGGAATTAAAAGCTCTCAACATATAGAGAAAAAGGGAAAACAGTAGAAACTTTAGGATGTGTGGGACTCATCATTTCTGTCATCTTATTTGCTTCTGAAGATGATCTGAGAGAAAACAAAAGATGTGGATTCAAGTGCTAACACTTTAGTTACAAAAGGCATTCATTTTATCCATTTACATCATTGTCCAATTAAATGAAACATGAAAAAAACAATAATAGGATTGCATCTTGTCCCAGGACCATTTTGATTTGAGCAAATATTAGATAAGAACAACAATATTTCAAAGGCAGGGAGCATAGTACAGTGGATAAGGAACCAACTTTGGAAGGAAGAAGAACTGAGTTCAAGTCATTTTTCTGACATAAATAACTATGAGCAAATCACTGAATCTCTCACTGCCCTAAGTAATTCTCTAAGCCCAACATACATCTTAAATCTTAAAGATTCATCAAATACCTTCCTAAAAAGAACTTAGTAGAGCAGCTAGATGGTGGAGTAGAGGGTGGAGTGCCAGGCCTGGAGTCAGGAAGATCTGAGTTCAAATATGGCCTCAGACACATACTAGCTGTGTGACCCTGGGCAAGTCACTTAACCCTGTTTGCCTCAGTTTCCTCATCTGTAAAATGAGGTGGAGAAAGAAAGAAACATCAAACCAGCCCAGTGTCTTTGCCATGAAAACCCCAAATGGGGTCACAGAGAGTCAGACGTGACTAAACAATAACAACAACAAACTTTTAATTAGCTGTTAACCACAAATCAACTAAAAACAGGTAACTTCTTATTTATTTGGCTTCATTTTTATGTTTCTACGTAACATTTGACCATTTAATATTTCTCACCTCTTGTATGAATCAATTCTATCACATTCTTCTCCATTTACTCTATCCTCTTTCCTTTGTAACTCTTCATCATGGAAAGTGACACTCCTTCAGAAAATGGCGGACCAAGATTTGGCTTGAGCTAGAACCACTTATCACATTGATATAACTGCTGCTCTCAGAGATCCAATGGTTCTATGGGGCCTGTTGGCTCTTTCCTCTCCTGTATCAACATCAACAGAAATTCAACAATCACTCCCACCTTCTCCTTCACTCCAGTGTCTCAAGGCATTTTCTCTCCTAGATCTACCAATATTTTGCAATGATTCTCTGAGAGAGGAGCACCATGTGTCCTCTTTTTAACTGGAAAAAGTAGCAGTTAGGAGGCACAGAACATAGAGTGCAGGACTTGTAATCACAAAGATCTGAGTTTGAATTTGGCCTCAGACACTTACTAGCTGTGTGTCCCTGAGTAAGTCATTGAACCTCTTGTTATATCCATTTTCTCATCTGTAAAATGGGAATAATAGTAGCATACCCCTCTCAGGTTGTTGTGAGGATCAGAAGAGTTAACATATGTAAAAGCGCTTTGTAACTTTCACAGTGTGATATGAATGTTAGGTATTAATATAATTGATATTGTTAATAAAAATGTCCCTTCAAAGTCACACAGGAAGCATTAGAGAGAGACATGATATGGAGACGGGTGTTGAAAGGTGCCCTATTCTCCAAAAGTAATAAGGCAATAATCATCCCAGTAATGATGTTAACAACATTAAGCAACATATGGAGTGCCTTTCATCTGAGCTCAAAGCCCTCTACAAATAATGGTCTAGATTTTCATCCTGTGTAGCTTTATGGGAGAATTCCACACAATTACAATAACATAATAATAATATTATAATAATACCTTATGTTTACATAATATCTATCTCTGAGAAACTCAAAGTACTTAGAGATGTTAATCTAATTAATCCCTAGATCCCTGTCAGACAGGTAGAAGGACAGGTAATATTTAATTCAATGCCATTTAGGAAATGATGGGAAAACTAACATTCACCACCTCCCTACCTCTCAGGTATTTTGTGAGCATAAAACAAAAAGATAGAGCAGATTCCAATCCTGTTTAACTATATGAAAGGAAAACAACAATAATAATAGAAGCAAAATTAATAATAATGTTTAGATCACCTTTCATCTGATGAACTCAAAGTACTTTGAAATCATGGGTTGACTCCATATCCTGTGTTGCTCAGTGGGAGAGTTCCCCACACCTCCAAAGCTGCTGAACAAAGGTTGACTGTGTGTGCTGGGATGGAGGTGGGGAGGGTGGGCACAGGGAAAGAACTAACCTACTTATCTTTAGCTCCCCAATGTGGATGAATGAATTTACTGAACACTGTGTACCCAATATGTGCTAAACACTGGGGGATAGAAATGCAAAAGCAAGACTGTCTCAGCTTCAGGGAGCTGACATTCAAATAAGAGGAGACAAAACATATATAGGAAAATGGTGGCTAGGGAGGAGTATTTTGGTTTGAAAAGTCACAGGGATTGTAATTGGAAAAATAGGAGTGTAGACTAATGTACCGTTTCCAATAGCAAGATCTGGTCACATTTCCAGGATGGGAAAGGGGAATGGGGAGGGTATACCCTTGGTTGTGGTGAGAAGACCACAGAGAAGTAAAATGAAGCAGTTCTAGTGAGATACTTCCCTGCCAAGTATATGGGTAATGGAGGAGCCAGGATAGGCGTTCCAGAGCTAAAAGGGTATGGTCCTTCAGGGTATGGTCTCTGGTCCAAGGGTGCTACAGCAAAGTGGCTGGTTAAAAGATAGCTGAGAAGCAAAATATTTGGCATTTTGAATGCAAGGAAGCTGTGATAAGCTAATGGCAATTGATAACAACTCATATTTCTATAGAATTTAGTGATTGGAAAAATGCTTTGCTCACAATACTTGGTGAGAAGGAAAGTAGAAAGAGCTGCTATTCAATTAGATCATTGAAAAATGTACAGTTGACTTTCAATTGTTTGTAGAAATGGAGGCAAGACATAGTACCAACAATCTCAAAAGCCATTTGAAGTTATTTTTTGGCAGGAATCTTTGCATAAGAATTTGTCTGGGCTTCCCTCATACTTCAAGCAAAAATAACAAAGCTACTTTTTTTAGCTTACTTAAGAAGAGCTAGAAAATTGCCCCACTTTCCTATCCTGCCTCCTTGCTCAATTAAATGATCTCTATGGTTTCTCCCAGCTTTAAAATGTAAAATTCTGTGATTGCCTTCTCTCCCCAACAGGCTCCAATCCCATTCTGTTCCAGGGCGGCAGCATGTCTCAGAGAGTAGAATCACAGAATCTCAGAATCTGATGACACCTCCCAGGCCATCTAATCTAACCCACACCTGAACAAAAATCCCTTCTTCATCACACCTACTAAACCTCTAGGCTCCTTTGCTTACAACTTCTTCTCAGTGGGAGTATCAGGTGACAGAACAAAGTCTTTTTGTTTGCATATTCTTGAGCCTGCACCTTCTTTTGCATTTATGCCAACCTAGAACAGATCCTTATCATCTCTTGGGTAGATGGGGCTGGGGGTGGGGCTGGGAAAGGAGGGAATAAGCACTTATTTGGTTCCTACTATGTGCTAAATGCTTTTTACAAATATAATCTCATTTGAGTCTCACAACAAACCCATTTTATAGTTAAGGAAATTGAGGCAAATAGAGTTTTTGTTACTTGTGCTATGACCAAATTTGAACTCAGTTCTTCCAGAATCCTGAATATGGGTGGTTAGGTGGGGCAGTAGATAAAGCACTGAGTTTAAAATCAGGAAGACTCATCTTTGTGAGTTCATCCAGCCTCAGATACTTACTGGTTGTGTGACTCTGGGCAAGTCACTTCACACTGTTGGCCTTAGTTTCTTCATCTGTAAAATCAGCTGAAGGAGTAAATGGCAAATCACTCCAGAATCTTTGCCAAGAAACCCCCAAAAAGGGGTAACAAAGAGTAATAAAAAACTAAAAATGACTCAACAACTTCCTCTATCTAGGCCCAGCACTTTCTCCACTATCCCACCTCTGCCACTTCTTTGAACACACCATTCTCTGTCCTAGGCATTAACCTTCACAGATCCAGCTCACCTTTGACCTCCTCCATTGAACATCATCCGCAGATGCTAGGTGGTGCAGTGAATAGCGCACCAGCCCTGAAGTCAGGAGGACCTGAGTTCAAATTTGTCTTCAGACACTTAACACTTACTAGCTATGTGACCTTGGGCAAGTCACTTAACCCCAATTGCCCTGTGCTTCCCCCTCCAAAAAAAGCAAAAAAAAAAATTAAAATATAAGCTAAAAATCATCCATTTGCCTAACTGCAGAGATTTCTTTTACTTTTAAACCCTTATGGTATCTATTGTCTAGACATACATTTGTCACATGCACTCTTTTGCGTTGTTATTTAACTATGTGTGTGCTTCTGTTTTGTTTTCCCAAAGAGACAGTAAGGTCCTTGAGGGCAAAGACAGTAACGATTCCCATAGAGTCCAGCCATGTGTTGTTAGATAGACATTTGTTGAACAAATGGAGGGAGGGAGGGATGAGGCTATGGTCTTTCTGGATCAGTGAGAACCTGGGACAGTAGGGTTGGAAAAATGCTTTGTCTCTTCCAGTTTATACTGCATTGCAGGTTTCAGCCTGGGGAAGCCAACAGAGGAGATGAGAAAGTTAGAGAAATTAAGGACAAAGCAACTCTATCTTACAATTTTCAAAGCAGATAAGCAGTTTTCAGATAATGGAGAATTGACTGTATTGCTCCAGGGCCTTTGGTACGGGATAATTAGAGTTCCAGAGTAAAGATAAGGAAGCCCCAGGGCACTGGCATGAGGAAGTTCTTCCCTTTGGTGATCACAATTCCTGCACCTTGCCTTGGGCTCTTCTGCAGACTTGCCCAACTGACTACTACTCCAAGGTAGTAGTGAATGGGCACTCTTCTCCCCAGATCAATCTCCCTCTCCAACCCTGGCAAAGGTGAGGCTCAGTAGGAAATCAGTCACTCTCTCAGCTCCACGTATGGCATCAATAGCCAGACTACCGTCTGCACTACTACCCTACACCCTCCACTCTCGTCCCCCTCCAACTGTTTTTGCCCTCAGGTGAAAGAATTCCTAGTTGGCACTCTGGTTGGCTCACTAAAAGATCCTAAAAATAACAGAATGGAGGAGTTGTGTATTGAGATTTTTGCCATTCCTTTCAACCAATAAACAAACATTTAAAAAATTCCTACTATGTGCCAGGCCCTGTGCTAGGTGCTACGTATACAAGTGTGGAAGGGAAATAGTCCCTGTCCTCAAGAAGCAGGAGTGTATTGGAGAAAACAACACACACATACACGACCACTTATGGAATAAAGATACAAGGTAGTTAGACAGAAAATAGTTAGGGCTGGGTTGGGAAGGGTTCCACAGTAAAAGGGAAGGAAATAAACATTTATTAAACATCTACTGTAAGTAAGGAAGGGGAGCTGGATGGCGCAGTAGATAGAGCGCCTGACCTGGAATCAGGAAGACCTGAGTTCAAATTTGATCCGGGGTGGGGAACCTGCGGCCTGGAGGCCACATGTGGCCCTCTAGGTCCTCAAATGTGGCATTTTGATTGAATCCAAACTTCACAGAACAAATCCCCTTAATAAAAGGATTTGTTCTGTGAAACTTGTGCTCAGTCAAGGACCTAGAAGGACACATTTAGCCTCTAGGCCCAGGTTCCCCACCCCTACCTTAGACACTTACTAACTGTGTGACTCTGGGCAAGTCACTTAACCTCTTTTTGCCTCAGTTTATCATCTGTAAGATGGGGACACACTAGAGAAGGAAATGCCAAAAAAACTCCAAAATGGGATCACGAAGAGTCAGACATGACTGAAGTGACTGAATAGCAACAAGTAGGGCAGGTACTGAATTTCTTTTGAATCCTCACGCAAGGATCAAGGTAAGTATTACCATTAGCCTTATTTTATAGAAGAGAAGGCTAAGCTAGACAGAGATTAAGTGACTTGCCCAGGGTCATATAGCTAGTAAGAGTCTGAGGTAAGATTTGAACTCAGGTCTTCCTGACTCCAGGCCCAACACTATCCAATGCACCACCTAGCTGGTGGCATTTGATTTGTGTCTTGAAGAAAGAGAAGGATTCTATGAGGAGGCAGGGGCACACTATAGGCAGAGAGGAGCAACAATGGAGCCGTATGTGTGAAGAACAGAGAGAAAGCCAGTTTGGTGAGATCAGAGAAGAGAAAAGGGAATACACTGAGGCAGAAGAGGTGTGTAGGGACAAGGCTGTCAATAAATCATAAATTGCGCTTGGCATTTTAATCTCCTTCATGATTCATCTTGTGACCTATGGTTTTAAAAAGCAGTTGAGTCTCAGTGTTTCTATTCAAATGTAAGAAAGGCTTCTCTGTGCCTCAGGTAGTAAAATCAAGTGCCATGGGATGTTGAAATTTAAAATCTTTGCACATCATCTAGTCCAATGTCTTAAGAAATTGAGATTCAGGGAGGTCAGGTAGCCAAGGTCATACAACTAGAAAATGATAGAGGTGCTACTAGAACCCAGGTTTCCTTGTTCTTTCCCCAATTCTCTTTCCGGTACACTAAGTTGCCTCCTTCACAGGAAGCAAAGGGAGTAAGATTAGATATTGTAATTATGAAAATTCTCTATAGAACTGAATTTGTGCTGTCCCACTTAACAAAACCATGTCACTAATTGCGTGTATTTCAGACTTTTATGAGGTTTGTACTTGTGCCAATAAAACTCACTAAGAAACTTTCCCCCATCAAATATGATCCTTCAAATATTGGATTTTCTCATTTTAATTATGACAATTTATTTGTAGAATTGAATTCATATTATCCTTTCAAGCAAGTTAAGTCAAGTCACTAGTGACACAGAATATGGCTTAAGCCATATTCTTTCAACTTAGGCTAATAATAAAAGTAATTTTTAAAAATCTCACATGAATTTTCATCCACTTTTTTGTCTCATTGTCTATGGAAATTAAGTCTATTATAATATAAAAAGCCCTTTCTGACTTTTCTTTTACCAATAAAACAAAAATTTTTTCAATAGGACTGCTTCTAGATATTGTAATTTCCATATGTATCTATAGACCCTGAAGTCTCATTTTTTTCCTCTTCATTATATAATCTTTAACGTGGGGAGGGCGGTTTAATCTGGTGTGCATAAACTTGGTTTAAAAAAATATATTTTTTGACAACTGTATTTCAATATAGTTGGATTCCTTTACAGTCCTATGAATTTTATTTTATGCATTTAAAAACATTACTTTGAGAAGAGGTCCATATGCTTCACCAGACTTCTAGTTGGTCCATGACACACAAAAAGGATTAAGAATCTGTGCTTTAAAGCTTGTTAAGGTATTAAGGAAGTTAGATATTAAAGTCAGGATTCAGGCCATAGTGCAATGAGTAACACCAGGGAAAGACCTGATAAGTTGAATGGAAAGCCTGGAAGATGGGAGAAAATTTAGGCCTTGGTAATTAAAGAGAAAGGCAGTAAAGGATGTGAATTTCAAGGTATTTCTGCAGTTGGGAAATGCGGGGAGCCTATGTGGAGAGAGAATAAATGAGAAGCAAGTAATGTAAATAAGGTCCGAGAACAGAGATAAATAACTGAGTAGGAGTAGGGCAGATTATTGGTGCAGGTCCAAATGGCAAAGTCAGTGGAGGACCAAACAGGCAGGAAGCAGGCATTAGGGATGTTCAGCAGCAGGTTTGGGAGACCCAGTCACAGGAACACTGATATTCAGGTTCAGGATAGATAGTTTTTTCTTCCTTCCTCTCTCTCTTCTTCTCTCCCTCCTTCTTTCCTTCCTTCTCTCCCTTCCTCCTTCCTTTCTTCCTTCTCTCCCTCCCTCTCTCCTTCCTTCCTTCTCTCTCTCTCTCCTTCTTTCCTTTCTTCTCTCTCTCCCTTCCTTCCTTCCTTCTCTCCCTCCCTCCCTTCTTTCCTTCCTTCCTTCTTTCTTTCCTTCCTTCCTTCCTTCCTTCCTTCCTTCCTTCTTTCCTTCCTTCCTTCCCTTCTATTTTCAAATAATACATGATTTATTTTAACATTCATTTTTTAAAAATTTGAGTTCCCAATTCTTTCCCTTCCTCCAGCCCCTCCCCAACCCATTGAGAAGGCAAGCAATATGATATCAATTACATATGTGAAGTAACACAAAACATTTCCTTATTAGCAATGTTGCCAAAAAAAAAAAAGCAAGAAAAGTAAATTAAGTTTAAAAAGCATGCTTTAATCTGCACTCAAGAGTTCATATGCTCTTTCTGGATGGAGATAGCATTTTTCATCATGGATCAATCATATTAAATCATTGTATTGATTAGAGTAGGTAAGTATTTTACAGTTGATCATCTTTATGATATTGCTGTTACTGTGTACAATGTTGTCCTGATTCTTCTCACTTCACTCTGCATTAATTCACAGAGGTCTTCCCAGGTTTTTCTGAAACCATCCTGCTCATCATTTCTTAAAGCACAATAGTATTCTTTCACAATCACATACCACAACTTGTTCAGCCATTCCCCAATTGATGGACATCCCCTTAATTTCCAATTCTTTGCCACCACCAATAAGCTGCTATAAATATTTTTGTACATATAGATCCTTTTCCTTTTTCTCTGATCTCTTTGGGATACAGACCTAGTAGTGTTATAGTGCTGGGTCAAAGGGTATGCATAGTTTTATATTTCTTTGGGTATAGTTCCAAATTGTTTTCCAAAATGGTTGGATCAGTTCCCAACTCCAACAACAGTGCATTAGTCTCCCATTTTTCCCACATCCACTTCATTTTACTTTTCTGTAATGTTAACCAATCTGATAGGTATAAGGTGATACCTCAGAGTTACTTAAATCTGCACTTTCCTAATCAATAGTGATTTAGATAATTTTCTTATATGACTACTGATTGCTTTGATTTCTTCTTCTGAAGACTGCCTGTTCATATCCTGTGACCATTTATCATTTGGGGAATTTATTCTTATAAATTTGGTTTAGTTCCCTACACATTTGAGAAATGAGGCCTTTATCAGAGAAACTTGCTGGAAAATTTTTTCCTAGTTTCCTGCTTTCCTTCTAATTTTGACTGCATTGGTTTTGTTTGTGTAAAATATTTTTAATTTCATATAATCAAAATTATCCATTTTACTTCCCATGATTATCTCTCTCTTTGGTCATAAGTTCTTCACTTATCTATAGATACAACAGGTAAACTTTTCCATCTTCCCTTAATTTGCTTATAATATTACCCTTTATGTCTAAATCATATACTCATTTCAACTTTTACTTAGTTTACTGTGAGAGATGTTGGTCTATGCCTAATTTTTGCCAAACTGTTTTAGTTTTTCCAGCAATTTTTGTCAAATAGTGAGTTCTTGTCCCCAAAGCTTGGATCTTTGGGTTTATTAAACACCAGATTACCACGATCATTTACTACTGTATATTGTGTACTTAATGTATTCCACTGATCTACCTCTATTTCTTAGCCAGTATCAGATAGTTTTTAATGATTACTGTTTTGTAATTATGTTTGAAATCTGGTACTACTAGCCCATTATTTTCATATTTTAAAAAATACATTTCCTTGCTATTCCTAACCTTTTGTTCTTTCAGATGAAATTTTCTTATTATTTTTTTTCTAAAGAGCTAGATTTTATAGAGATAAAATAATTCGTTGGTAGTTTGGTTGGCATGATGCTGAATTAAGTAAATTATCTTTGGTAAAATTATCATTTTTATTATATTGACTTGGATAGCCAGTTTCTTAACAGAAGTATGGTATCAGCAGATTTGCTGCAAGGGAATCAGTGCAGGAACTGATTCTGAGAAGGAGAAAGCTGTTGTATAGCGTAGTGACTTAGTCACAGGGAAATCAGGTGGGCATGCTTAGGAATTTGAGTACCAGAGTTGGTAGAGGGACCAACAATAAGACTGACAGGACACTGGGCCAGTGAGCTACTCACCTTTCTCAAACACTTCCCCCCTCAATACCTTTGCTCAAGCTGTTCCCTACACATGGAATGCTCTTCTTTTCAGCTCAAACCTGTTAAAATCGTTCTTATTTTTCAAGGCCCAGCTCAAATGCCACTTCTTTCAAGAAGTCTTCTCTCCTCAGTTCTTCATTCTCACTGGACATTTTACTCTTGCTTTGCTTAGCACCTTCATCATATTCCATTCTGAATTGTCTCCCTTGACCACCCCCTCCCAGATCCCTTTTATATTCTGTTCTCCCCTCATTGAAATGTAAACTTTTTGAGAGTAGTGACTCTTTTTCTTGTATTTGTATCCCTTGCACTTAGCATAATGCCCAATTAATGTTCTTTCATTCATTCTATCTATCTATCTATCTATCTAATCTATCTATCTATACCCATCGGTCTATACTAGCCATCAATTTATCTATCTATCCATCTTATCTCTATTTATCTATCATTTATCTATAACCTATCTATCATGACATTAGCCCACACATATATAATACTTTATATTTTACAAATGTCTTATTCCTTCTTGGCAGTTCCTCAGTGGCAAGGACCAGCATCTTATTTGTCTGTATCTTGCTTCAGCACCTCGCTTAGTGATATAAGCATAGAAATTACTTTAATAAATGTTTGCTGTGATGAGCATAGATGTGAACTGGGAAACTTTGGAGCTCAAGTTTACACAATAGACACAGCTCCTTCATGAGATCCTAAGTGAGAAATGCTTAGAAGCCTTGGAGACACAAATCTTTGAAGTCTCTGTGAGACTATAGAAGTGTCAATTACAGTTTGTTTCTAGAGTAGACACTGCCTTCAGTGTTCTGAAATGACACTCCATTTCTAGTCGATCAACAATTCTGTGAGAATACCCACTGTGTACAAAGTGTTCAAATAGGTGGCTAGAAGGTAAAGGAAATAGAAGCAAGAACAGAGAGAATAGAAAAAAAAAATAAAAGTAGGGACCCAGATTTTGGAATCCCCCACCCACCTAAAGCAGACCTCTCTGAGTGTAACTCCTGGGGACCTGTGGTCTTTATTTAGACATTTTTGGGGACTAGACCTGTGATTTCACCAATGTAGAGACCTCCTGAGAAGGAAGATCCTCTAGCAATACAGATGGGAACCTACTCAGCAACTTAGAGTGTAAGAGTCTTGCCTGGGGCACCAAGATTCCTATCCCTTCACAAACATCTTCCACATCCTTGGATTCACATTAGTTGGCAACTGAATTATACTCACTTACTTCTCTTCAATCTCAATTGCATCCTTTAGTTGGTAATAGACAGCTGCTCAGGGACTTGGAAATTGTCCAAGTCTTCCCCAAACCGAAGAAAATGGAGACCAGTGGGACACAGCAGGGACTCTGCCTCATCTTGGTGTTTAAAGAGCCCCTTGGGACAGTCTTCAATTCTTTGGGCTAATGTGTTTTCTCAGGAGCATTTAATTCGGAAGATAAGGGGAGAAGGAGAAGGAGGTATGTGTACCATGTGAACCTCTCAGTTACTTAAGTGTGGCAAGTTCATTGGCTTCTAATACACTACTAATCTCCCATAATTTATGTTTAGTCTAAAATGCACCTAGTTTTAATCATATAATTTGAGACAGAAGGATGAGACCAAGGGCCAGGTGGAACTTTTAGAACCAGCCCCTCTCCAAAACCCTTGAGACAAGGAGAATCAATGAAGTCATACTTGGAAGTGGTTGTTGGAGGTGGGGTGTTTCGTTAGGCCCAAATGCTCCTTAAATCCGTATTTGGCCTACAAAACAGCTTGGCCTATAAGGAAACTTCTCCTTGGCCAACTTTATGGTGCATTGAGACAATATTGTGCATAACCTTGAATTCCAGGCCAAGGCATTTGGTCTTTATTCTGTAAACAAAAGGGAGCCACTGAAGGTTTCCTAACACTTCACTGACAGGACCACATCTTTGTATTTGAAGGATTAATTCAGCAGTGCTGGGAAGGATGGATTGGGAGGGATGGAGGGAATTAGAGGCAGGGAAACCAGTTGGTAAATTATTACAATAACAATAATGAGAGTCAAAAGTAGTATTGGGAGTATGAATGGAAAGAAGATGATAGATGTAATTATAGAGGAATAACTGACATAGCTTAATGACATTGAATTTGGATGGTAAGGGAGAAGAAATCAAAGACAATCCCAAGCTTCTCAGCTCAGGTACCTGGGAGAATGAGGTTGCAATGAATAGAAATGCAGAAGACCAGAGAGGGAGCTGGTTTTCAGGGAAACATGAGCAATTTTTATATTTTAGGCATATTTAGTTTGAAACGTAAGGCAAGATGTCCTTCAGGCAGTAAAAGATATAACATCAGAACTCTAGAGAGATGACAAAGTTGAAGGTGCAGATTTGGGGTTATTTGCATAGAAGTGATAGTCGTAATGAATTTGGTCGAGGACAGACCTCATGGGGCAAGAATCCAGTTAAGGTAATTCAGTAAAGATCTAGGGGAAAAAATGGAGCCAAAGAGGTGAGAGAATCAGGACTGCCTAATGTTGGAGAAGCAAAGAGAGAAGTGGATATTAAAAAAAAAACCCAAGATATAGATATTAGATACAATGATTTGTCTTATTACATCATTGCCTAGCTACTTCCACTTCAGTACTCACATATTAAGTGACTGACAGATGAAGTGAATATAAAGTGAGGTGACTGATTTTTAAACAAATATTCTAGAAGTTATAACTCCAGATGAGTTTTGTTTTCCAATCCAATCCATATCTTCTTGGAACCCTGTACACTTATTACAATGCTGCTACTATTGTGCAAAATATTTTTGGACCTTCTCACCTAGAATTGACACAGACACATTTTTTTTTGGAATATCCTCAAAAAGTGACAATCAAATCCACTCTCCTTTTTAAAATGAAGTTTTAGAAATTGCCAAAAGTTATCAGGAAGAAAGGCCAGTGAACAAAATGAATGATCAATTGGATAATAGCTTTGGGCCAAGAAAAATGTACAACTCTAAAGTGATGAAACTAATTGTCTTCTGTGACACAAAAAACTCTATAAAGACAATCCAAAAATATTCTGAGCAATAGTAGCATCCCTGGAATAAATATGTAGCTTTGGAGGAATGGGGAATGGGGGAGGTTTCTACTAAGAAAGAACTGATTTTCAGAGTAGTTTCAATTTTTCAAAACTTCTGTGAATGTTATTGGAAATAAGCACCTCTGAAAGAGATGAGATCTTTTTCTAAATTTTTGTGAGATGGAATTTAATATTTTTAAAAATAACTCTCTACCTGTATTATGAGTGAAATGAAGTTTAGTTTAAGTTTTCTGAGGCAAGGAATGAAGTGCTGAATAAGAGTTAACCCTTCCTTTAAACTCCAGCCTCTGACTCTAGATACCTCAACACAGAAAATAAAATAGAAAGAGTAAAAATTAGTTTTTTTTGAAATATTCCAACTAATGGGTGACAATCAAGCAGATTTATGACAAGCCTATAATGACTATAACATTTTGATATGATAATATTTCAAGATCATTTGAAGTATTCCCTGAACCAATGCAAATTATAATCTATCTCATTACTGCCTATCCTGGACAATCTTTGCCTATATCCTCCCATAAATATGCTCCAAGGTGTCCCCCTAAACTACTGAAGATTCTTTTCTATACCTCTCAACATTGAATGAATACCAAACAAGCATTAAAGCTATTTATGAGCTATTCCTCCTTCTAAGTACATGATGGCCCTTCTTCCAGCCATACATTTCTCTGATAGCATTCTTTTTTTTCTTTCCCTTTATAATTCCCAATTTGCAATGTGTTGTGTTCCACTCATGGCTGCCATATACTCCTTCCATGCTCTTTGGGTGATTCTCAATTTTGATACTTCAGACACTGCTATATTACATGATTTGAAACCAAGTGACTTTGCTGGGCCTTTGTCTCAGGGAGAAGCTTGAGGTCATTAAAAGCACCTCACCTTTCTTAAAGGCAATCCAGTCCTTTCTCCTTCAGTTCATTGTCCACTTGTACTGCATGTCCAAGAAATATTAATGAGTGTATTCACATTATGGCTTCTTCATTTGATTGAATTTTGGTCTATACAACAGACAGATTTCTACAGTAGGCTACATCTTCATGGTCACACAGATAAGAGGCATAGTGAATAAAAGTTCCAATTATTTTTATATTTGTTGACTTTAAAAAGTATTTGATTGGGTAGAGAGAGCAATATTACTTCTTAAAGGTTCTGCTTCAAGCAACTGTCTTCCATGCATATATCAAAATCATACCAGAGTCCTTAAAATGTATAACAATAGAGATAACTGTAAGTTAGCTCCCTGATTATTAATATTAAGCAAAAAATAAAACAACAAGACATTTTTTCTTCAAAGGTATCTACCATTGCCATGAAAGAATGCCTGACTTAAAGTCTGAATTGATGAAGAATTCTTTATAGATGATATGGTGCACCAGATGTTTCCATTTCAGGGTGAAACTACATTAAAGGTATCAAGCCCTCAAACATAGTAAAGCCTCCTGAGATTTATAATTGCTTAAAAGAATTTGGTCTAACTATCCATTCAGGAAAAACCAAATGGATGAAGAATGCCTGTTGTTCAGTCTGCAGTTGGTAACTGTGCAAATCATTATTTAATTCAATAGAATTTAATCATCCTAAAACAGGATGTAATACAAAATACTATATTCTGCAGGTCTTAAAAGAAGTAGCATGGTCGAGGGGAAAAGATATTGGACCAGTAACTGGGGGAGCTGGTTGGTAATTGTGACCTTTAAATGACTAGTTCTGTAACCTTAGGGAGCTCACAACTTTTCTGAATCTCAGCTTCCTCATCTGTAAAATGAAAAGGGTTAGACTAGATGATCTTTAAAATTCCTTCCACTAAAATTCTGTGACTCTAAACAATAGAACTATAGTAATGTAAAATTGTAAATGCTAGACCAAAAAGACTAAGTAAAAAACATATTTGAGAATTCCACTACGGAGATAAGTTCAATCAAATTCATATGACAGAACCTCAGAAATAGTGTGACATGGAAAGAACAATGTCTCCTCTCTGCCATTTTTGGTGGATGAGCCTTTAAGGGTCTACTGTTTGGTCTATTGACGTATAATAAACTAGTTATCCTCCCTAAAAATAAAGGCTTAAGATATTAGTCCTGATCAAGTGGGCTTGTTAGGCAGGGCAGGGTTTTCTTTCCTCTCCATTAACCAGCTCATTGGCTTTTCAAGACATAAAGCCCACAGTTGAGAAGGCAATGGGTATTGTTTGTGTTCCTCCACACAGTAGATTGGCAGCAAGAAGTGCTCAAGAATGACATTTTCCACAATTCTTCCCCTCTTTCCCAGTCCTCAGCCTACAGAATGACACCTTTATAACATTCCCAGCTTTTATTCACTGGAAGATTGTTGTGTTTTGTTTAACTTTTGGAGTGTTTGTGGGTTTTCCAGCAAAGAGTTGTTCGAACACAGTGTCCCCTTTATATCCTCACAGTCAAAGAGAGAAAAGATAAAATCTTCATGAAAAGTTTCTGCAATCCTGTTGTGGAGGATTTATGTGTTAAAGGACCTTTATCTGCTCATCAATTTCCTTTTGTCTTTCAAACCAAAGGAAATATATTTTCTCCCCCTCTTTCCCCCACCCACCACCCCAAAAACAGCCATCCCAGTGTGTCCCCAGTCCCCCAGTCTATTCTCTCCTATGTCACTTTTCGGTAGGGCGGATCTCCCAACCATAGTGCCTGTGTATCTCAAGTTCCAGTTGGATGTAGTCAATAAT
>CM053591.1:91738524-91753525 GCA_028646515.1 Pseudochirops corinnae
CAATGTGAAAGTATTTGCAGATCCTATACACGATTGCACGCCACCATGGGGGGGGGAGGAAGGGAGGGGAGAAAATCTGAAACTCAAGTGATTGTGGAACTGAATCTTGTAAATTAAAAGTAAATGACCAAATAAAAAAAAAATAAAAATAAAAAATAAAAACAGTATTCTTAGAAGGGGTCCGCAGGCTTCAGTAGACTTCCAAAGTGTTCCATGGCACACAAAAAGATTAAGAACTTCTGCTTTAGATTCAACAGAGGTCTGTAGAGCTTTGCTTTATTTTGTATATTATACAGACCCCCAAATGCTATGTTTTTGCAGTATGTGTTTGTATAAAGACAGTAAGGTGGCATAGTCCATGGAACAATGGGCTTGGAGTCAAGAAGACCAGAGTTCAAATCTAGCCTCAAGTCTATCTTAGTTTCCCCAACTGTAAAATAAAGTTAATAATAGCACCTACTTCTCAGGATTGTTGTGGAGATGAAATGAAATATTGATAAAGTACTTGGCACATAGTAGGTGCTATAAATATAAATGATATATTATGATGATGTTTCCTCCCACTTTGCTTTTTTCTTTTTCTTCCCACTTTTTTTTTTTTCTGACAGTGTGTCTACTTTTACAAGTTCCCTTCCTCATTTGTGGTTCTTATCTCCTGTCCATTATGACATAGGGAGAACTAAAAGTTGTCTGAAGAAGCCTGGAAGCCAAGCTTGCTGAATTAGTTACCTTAAATATTCATATATTCTGTAATTAATAAGCTTTGGCATGAGGGTAGCTATAATCTGTCCCCTATGGAGTAGAGGAAAAAGAGTTTGTAATAGCTGTTTTCCCAAATCATAGGGCCTCACTGTTGGATGGTACCTTAGTGATTTTCTAGTTTAACTCCTCCCCAGAAGATCTACTGACAAATGATCAACCAACAAACAAGCATTTATTTATTTTTTTTAAAAAAATTTTTTAAATTAAATTTTTTTTATTTTTTAATTAAAAAAAAGTTTTTTAAACAAGCATTTATTAAGTGTATCTTATGTGCCAGGTACTGTGCTAGGTGTTGGGGACTCAAAGTCAAAGAATGAAACAATCCCATCTCATCCCTTCTCTTCTTGAAGACCTTCATTGACTTAAGAGGAATTCACTACTCCTTTTTTCTTTTGTTTTTTGTTTCTTTTTATTTATTTCTTAAATAATATTTTCACCAATTACATGTAAAGGCAATTTTTAACATTTATTTTTTTTATTTTGAGTTCCACATTTTCTCCCTACCTTCTACTCTTCCCCCCTCTCTGAGATGGTAAGAAATTTGATATAGGTTATACATGTGCAATTTTGCCAAACACATTTCCATATTAGGCATTTTGTGAAAGTAGGCACAAACAAAAAGAAAAAACTAAAGAAAGTGAAAGATAGTTTGTTTTGATCTGCATTCAGACTCCATCAGTTCTTTCTCTGTATATATGGATAGCATTTTTCATCATGTCCAGGAATTGTCCTGTATCATTATATTGCTGAGAATAGTTAAGTCATTCTCAGTTGATCATCCTTGCAATATTGTTGTTACTGTGTACAATGTTCTCCTGGTTCTGCTCACTTTACTTTGCATCAGTTTGTGTAAGTCTTTCCAGGTTTTTCTGAAATCAGCCTGCTCATCATTTCTTATAGCGCAATAGTATTCCATTACATTTGTATACCACAGCTTGTTCAGTCATTCCCCAATCGATGGGTATCCCCTCAATTTCTAATTCTTTGCCACCACAAATTCTGTAAATATTTATGTACAAATAAGTCCTTTTCCTCTTTAAAAATCTCCTTGGAATACAGACTACTAAGTGGAATTACTGGATCAAAGGGTATGCACAGTTTTATAGCCCCTTGGTCATAGTTCCATATTATTCTCCAGAATGGTTGGATCAGTTCACAACTCTACCAACAGTACATTAGAAAGTCACTACCACCTAAATCAGTCCAATCCTATTTTAATTACTGGGAAATTTCTCTTTATGTTAATTTAAATTTGGCTTTCCTATAACTTCCAACCATTGAGTCCTCTACTCTCCATGTCTAAATAAGATTTGTCTAGCCTGGGTTCCACAGAAGAGTCCCTCAAAATGTGAAGATTGCTCTCATGTTCTCTCCCCTGTCCCTCAAGTCTTTTCCTGTATCACTGGTTTCTTCAATTGATCCTCACATACCATACTTTCCAACTGTTGACTCCTCCTACATTATTTATTCTTCTTAGGTCCTTACCTTCAATCAGCAGAAGTAATGAAAACACTACCTGAGCCCCTGTCTAGGCCCTTAATTTTTCTCTCTAGGTTTTCATAGTCCTGAGAGATTCTCTCAATATTCCTTCTGGCAATGTTATTTTTGTCCTTATGTGAAACACCAGAAGTGAGTATAATGGGGTGATGCGATCTGGATCCCTAAAAGGAAACGATATGAATCTTTGAAAGCAACCCAGTGCCTGAATTTTCCTTTACATTTCAGCAGCTCAGATTACTGGTGTTTCACCCAAGGCATCTGGCCCTAGCCTACCTAGATACTTGACAATCCTTTTTTGGCCCACCACAGGTTATTTACCACTTGTATTCCATCTAAATCC
This sequence comes from Pseudochirops corinnae, assembly GCA_028646515.1. Taxonomy (NCBI): domain Eukaryota; kingdom Metazoa; phylum Chordata; class Mammalia; order Diprotodontia; family Pseudocheiridae; genus Pseudochirops; species Pseudochirops corinnae. Next base: position 91,741,127 of record CM053591.1, read on the forward strand.
TTTAACCATTGCACCTGGCCCACCCCATTCAGATCTCTTCACTGTCCCTTTTTGTATATAATCTATCTCACCCCCATTGAGTTGCAGATTCACTCGGAATTTAGCCCACTTCTATTGGCATTATGATAAATCTTGCCACTTTAATTAGAAGATTTGAGTGCATAAATTCTTTCCAGGTACTGCTGGTACCCTAACATTTTGGGATTCCCAGTAACCCCAAACTGTATCAAGTAATTATCCTCATATCCTCATAATAAGTTCTGGGGAATTCAGTCACAGCACATATGCACATCTTAGGTTAAAAAAAAATACTTCAGAGATTTGACAACTAACTGTGTGACACTGGCCAAGTCACTTAACCCCATTGCCTCACAAAAGAAAACAAAAACAAAAAGTGTACTTCATGTTTGTTGATGTCATGCTGATACATGGTACCCTCTGTGTCTCTTAAGAGGAAGGCACTTCTAAGACACTTCTCTTCATTAATTCAGTAATACCAAATCAGGGTGGCATTTGTGAATTCCCTCTTAAGTTTCAGTAAATCATGAGAAATTGCTTCATCCTCAGAAGATCTAGACCTGTCCTCTGAGGGAAGATCTTTATATTGATTATGTAGCTCCAACTACCAAGGGTCTTTTCTTTCCATTCCATTCGAGTCACATCCTTTCACATTGATTTTCATGGTTTGGTTTCATTTTTGTCTTCTCACAATCCTTTCTTCTCTGTTTTCCCTATGCGCCGTATCTTCCATTCTTCTGAGAAACAATTCTTTCTCCCTAGCAGGCTGGTAAATAGAGAAATGTTCTTCCAGTCTTTTGTATTTTCCTTCTGGGCAAATGGACCAAATGACTTTTCACTTTGTGTAGTACACTTGTCTAATTCCTAGAGTAAGGATAGGTAGAAAAAGCACTTTTTAAACATTTACTGTATGTCAGGCACCATACTAAGCACTGGAAATACAAGCAAAAAAACCCCCAGTTCCTGCCCTCAAGGAAATTACATTCTAGTGGGGAAGTAGAGGGAAAACACAGGAAAAGAGGCTGAAGGGGTGGGGAGTGGTAAGAATACCCTAGAGGGCAGGGTAGGATGTTGGTGAGGAGACCACTGGTGACTCCTGGATAGAATGTTGGACCTGAAATCAGAAAACACCTGAGCTGAAATCCAGCCTTACACACTTACTAGTTGTGTGATCCCAGACAAGTCCTTTGCTTCTCTTTGACTCAGTTTTCTCAGTTGTGAAATGAGGATAATTGGTTGGTTGTTGTCCATTCTGGAAGAGGATCAAAATTTCATCACTATGCTGGGGCAAAATACAGTGTGGCTGATTAGACCTATATGAGCTCTACCACAGGTCAGGCACAAATAATCTATATGAACATTGGGAGTGGAGATGTTGAGGTTTCGGGTTTAAGGGTGCTGGAGACCCCAAAATACCAGCACACTGAATGAAATCGACTCACAACTTCTCTCAGCCAAAGTAAAGCAAAGTTTATTAATGATTCGTCATAATGGGTAGACTCTTAAGGAACCTAGGTATCTGTGAAGTTTGTATTGACAAGCAGGCCAGAATAATCTGACACAGAGTGAGTCTGAGCTAGATTACTCTCAGCCCCTTAAAGGAGGCAAAATGGATCTTATAAGCAGAAAGATCGTGGGAGGATTTAGGGGTGGTCCAGAGGAGGAGTTTGGGGAGGGTCTTGAGGAGGAGACTAAGGAAGGTCTTTGATGGGAATGAAGTCAGACTCCAGTAATGGGATTAAAGGCGGGAAATAGCTGAAGGCTACCTGAAGATGACAGACAATGGAGGGCTAGGCTAGTCTAAGGATAACAGATTTGGGTATAGATATTTTGATAGAATCAAGGGTGGGAAGTAGCTGGACAATGGAGCTAATATGCCTTATATTAGGCTTGATGTCTTATAGGGTGGTTGTAAGGCTCAAATATGATAATATTTGTAAAAAGTGTTTATCACAGCACATCATAGATGCTATATAAATGCTTATTGCCTTACTGAGGAGGTAGAAAAATCTGGAGAGTCAAGAGTCAGGAGAGAAGTGAGCATGGATGACCTACTTTCAGTTTGCCTCCTGAAATAGTTGTCCTGGTGTTTTTGTCTGACTATAAAAAAAAGTTTCCAAAATCATGATTGCCAAATAAATGGAGTGATTGCATACTATCTTGTTGGTCTTTTGAATCACCTTCTTGTTGTTGTGGGAACTTGTTAATCTCAAAAACTCCTTTGTGACACAGGTAGATCATCCTTTCTTTCAAATTTTCAACTTTGGGAAGTCCTAGTTGGTCTTTTCTAAATTTTAATGTAAAACCAGCTCTATACTTTGCCTGCATGCTAACACAAGAAGTTCTGCATGTTTATCTAGTCTAAGGCCAATGTACCTATTGATTATAGATCATTAATAAGACAATAAGCAATTTTTAGGAAGCAGATGAATTTGAGTCCAAAGGCAGATACTAAACTCATAAACTCCATCTGCCATTACTGATACTCTTGTGGGATTAGGTTTCTGATCCAAAGGCATTTATTCAAAATCTCTATTTACATCAATAGATAATATGTTAGTAGTTCTGAACCCAACTGGATTGACTGGATCCAGCACAAATCTGTGTTTATGAATCTCAACTAGGCCCTCACCATTTTCACAGCAATCTTTTTATTCTTCCCTGAGAGATTCTCTATCATATTCTCTGCAGAGGCTGTGGCAAACCTTTTTTTCTCTCTTCAGAGTTCCTAGACCACTCTGTCCCCAATCCCTGTCCCTGTTTATTTCTGTGAAAATAAAGCCCACCCATTATTAGCTCCCTCTTATGCTATATTTTACTCCCCATAACCCCTCCACAGCATCCCCTCTTCCACATTCTCTCCTCTTTTGATTCAATCTCTGACAAAGAGAAAGATCTCTCCCTGTTTCCAGTATCTCCCTTCACCAATATATTCTCACCTATCAAAATAATTTTCCTGAGATATATAGCTCTCAACCTGTCAGATCTCTCAAGAAGTTTCAGTGGCTCCCCTCTTACCTATAAGATAAAAGACAAACAACTCACCTTAGTATTCAAAGTCCTTCCCAGTCTGCCTTTAATCTTCCTTTTCAGACTGTAGACTTATTCCACCTTACTTTCATTCACACATTCCATGTTCCCACCAAACTGGCCTAATAACTATTCCTTGAATTTAGTATTCCATTTCCCACCTCCATGATTTTGCATGGGCTGTCCTCCAGGCTGAGAATTCCCCAAGATTCTCCTTTTTGTCTCTTGGAATCTGATATAGAGAATATATATCAGAGAGAGAATTATAGAATCCTTTCAAGGGTGATGTCATGTCTTACCTCCCTCAGGAAGCTTTTTCTGATCCCCTTATTTGCTAGCTCTCTTTCTCCCTAAATATATTTACTTATCTCTTCGCTTGTTTGTATGCTCCGGTAGAATATAAATTCCTTAAGGGCAGGGACTATTTCCATTTCTGAGTTTGTATCCCCAAGACCTATCATAGTGCCTGGGCTAAATGACAGAAAAATCATTTAAATATTGAACTGAATCAAACTGAATTTATCTATGAGTGCATTAGTTGTGGGCATAAGCTATAGATTGTTTTTTTGTGTTTTAATTTAATTTTCTATATGCCACATGGAAACAAGTTTTACCAACTAGATAACTGGAAGAAACCATGGGATCAGAGACAGTCAGCTTAGTCCTAGCTTTAACTTCCCTCCACCTCCATCCTAATGTTACCTAATACCTTTCCATTTACTTGGAAGGTAGTAACCTAATTGTATTATTATCCCCTGTATCTATAGAGTATGCCGCCATTTGGTTCTGCCTGGTTTGTCTTGAAGTATATCTTTGAACATGCTAAGCACAGACATAATTCTTTTTCTTTCTGACTGAGAAATATTCTCAGACTATCCTAATTGTTTCATGCTATGATTTTCCAAGCAATAAAGAACCATGTCAATTACTTCTCCCTTCTCAGATTCTAGTTTCTTCCAACAGAAGAAAGGGCTATGACACTCTAAACAAGTCCTTCTCAATTCCATTCCATTCCATTCAAGAATGACTATATACGTGAGACTCAGGAGATGATTAAACAAAAAATAGTCCCTGACTTCACGAAGCTTACACTCTTCTGGGAGAAAGCAATATGTATACAGATAAATAAAAGCAAAATATATAAAAAGAAAATGCATGTACCCACCCACTGTCAGGGACAGGAAATGGAATAAAACAGGAGATGAAGAAGGAGCATTTAGGCAGGCAGTTAGGAGGAAGACTAGGAAAGATCAGTGTCACAAAAGCTAAGGAAGAAAATATCCAGGAGGAAGAGATAATCTACAAGTCAAGAAGGGTGAGAACTGAGAAAAGACCTGGACAATATTGGTGACAATGGGAAAGGGGAAAGAATGTGAGATATGCTATAAAATAGGAATAACAAGGCTTGGTGACAGATTAGATGGAAAGGAAGAGGGAGAAGTCAAAGATGACACTAAAATTTTCAGGTGACAGAGAAAATGATTGTGCAATCAAGATTTATGACAATCTGTCACCTGCTCTGTCACCCCAGACCAGTAGAAATTTGCCAGTCCTTACATAACCTACACATGGTTAATAACAAGCAAATTTCAATCATATTGGCTTTTTATGGGGAAAAATCAATTAGATATAGAATTCCTGAAGAATTAGTTGGTTCTTGGCTATACACAATCTATAAAGCCACAAGTTTCCCCACAAAGTTTGCTGCTGAGATTTTATTTTCCTAAGTAATGAGAGCTCACAAAAGCATTTTACCAAGACATTTAATATACTTAGATTGCCTTTCTCATGTGTTTAAAATTATGTCACATTCCCAACAAAACCATTAGTTTTCTATGATCATATTAGGAGAAGATTGGTTTTCATAACATTCAATAGATTCATAGTTAATGTGATTACAATTACATTTCTCATGTCAGGCCTTTCACTACTGGAGGCATAAAAATGATTTTTCAAAACTGTGAAAAAAGTCTCAACATCAATAGGCACTGGTGAACTCTCACAGCTGGGATGGAAAATATATCTAAGGTGACAACAAGTTGAGTTTATTGAGAAGTAAGTTAATCTTCTCAACTGCATTTCCAAAACACAAAGAAGCAATTCCATTTCTTTAAAATGAGTTTTTACTTTACTTGTGCCAGGGCAAAATACAGGAAAAATCACTGAATCTGGAATCAAAGAATCAGGATTATGAAATCACAGGACCTCAAAGGTCCTCTAGTCCAACTCCTACAGGACCAAGAATCCTCTAGATAACAATGCCAAAAAGTGGTCATCTGGCCTTTGCTTGAATAAATTGAGAATTAATCATATCAGATTTCCAACCAAGATGACTAGAATAGAATAGAATATTCTAGAATATTTCTAGAATATTTCTAGAATAGAAATAGGTGGATCAGCTTCTATAAACCTACTCCAGCATTCAGCACAACATATAGGTGCTATTTAATAAATGGTTGTTGACTAGCTGCTCCAGCAAAAACCTAAAAATTATGCTATGATAAATAATGATCATGGAATACAAGAATTTGTTCTGTCACAGAACAGCAAAAAAGGTCAACCAGAAGCCCATGAGCATTAGGAAAGGGAGCCACCAACAAAGCCACTATTACTGCAAACAAACAAGTCTATGGACTCTGAGCACAAAGGCCCAAGAATTGGGTAGCTTTCAGGGCTCTGTAATCAGAAGCATCAGAAACAGAAGGTTCTCCAAGAAAGCCCCAGCAAGGTTGGACACCCAGATTGTTGACCTTGGAAGTGACTGGAAGTGATAGCAGTCAGTTTGGGCAAGGCAGCACTCAGACTGGGACATACCAGAGCCCCAAGGTCCTAATAACTTGTCATGAGACACCATATTGGACCCAGAATAGCCAGTGCTTTTAACCTCAAATGCCAACACACAAAACTAGGACACCCAGGAATAGACCAAACAGGATTAACCACTCCACTCAAGAATGAAGACATGAGCAAGTCAAAGACATCAAACTCTAAAGAATTATTATAGATCTAAAGAAGTCCCAAAATTCTACCTAGAAGGAGAGAGTAATACCTTAACAAGCAAAAGCTGACATTCAAAATCCACAAGGCTTACAAGAAACCAAGAAGAAATGAAGCAAGATATATAAATGAAACCAAAATTCTAGAGGAGAGAATTGGAAGGAGAACCAATAATTTAAAATGGCAAACTTAACCAAAGCTAGCAGACTCCCTGAATATAAGAACAGATTAAATAAATCAATGACTATATAAGACAGAAATATTGGAACAAAATCAAAAGATTAAAAAATAGAAGAAAATGTAAGATATCTGATATTAAAAACAACTGACCTGGGAAACAAGTCAAAGAAATATTTAGGAATCACTGGACACTGGAAATTATGCTTTTAAAAAGTCTGTTTCAAGAAATCAAAAATGAAAACTGCCTGAATCTCTTACCATCAGAGGAAAAAGTAAAGATGGAAAGAATCCACATATCACCTCCTGAAAGAAATTTTGAGAGGAAAAGCCTAGGAATGTTATAGCTAAAATCCAGAGCTTTCATTTTAATGAAAAAAAAAATTTCAAGTATCCATAAAGAAGAAGAGTTCAAGTAAAAAGGAACAACAGTCAGGATCACTAATACCTAACAGCTTCCACTGTTAATGAAAGGAGAGCTTGGAATACAATATTATAAAGGGCAAAAGATATACATGTACAACAAGGAATAACTTTCTCTACAAAGCCAAATATAATCCTATAGTAGGGGGGGAAAGTGGATCTTTAATGGAATAAATGACTTATAAGCATTTCTGATGAAAAGCTGAATAGAAATTTTGAAAAAGAAACTTAGATGTCTTTTGTATATAAGGTTTAGTCACTCCTTTCAACTTAATCTTTTTTAAGTGCTATTACCATGTCCTCACCTAGGACATCAGAAACTTCAATTGCCAAAGAAAGTATATCTTGACATAGTGCTAAGGAATAAAATTCTAATTTCATTGACACAGGAATTCAAGAAACTCCCACTATCAGTGAAGGTTGGCACCTTCTCTGTAATTTTTATTCTGAAAGAGTTACAAGATACTGAGAAGTTAAGTGACTTGCTCAACTTTGCAAAGTCAATATGTGTTGCGACTTGAACCCAGGTCTTTTTGGTCCCTATGTATCCATCCATGCTACCTCAAGAAGATGTGAAACCATTAGTAGGTAAGTAAATGTTGGGTTCACCATGGACCCCAAGTCTCTTTGCTACTTAAATAGTGGGAAATCTCTTCCATTTCCTGTCTGTTTTTGTTCTTCTAGCTCTCCATGGGTTCATTTTCCCTTCAATTGCTTTTTTGAGCTTTATAAGGCAATGCTGCTTATATTCTTCCTATCTCTTCCTCCTTAATGTTTTACAAGCATCCTTGTACTTTAAATTGCTATAACTGTGGGCTGCCATGTCTCTCCACTTCACAAGAAGATTAAATGTTTGCTGGCTAGGGTGGTTTCCAGATCTTTTGCCTTCCTTATTGTGTAAATTGTTTTACATCAGTAAGCTTATTAGTGATAGAATCAGTGACTTTACTTTTGTCCATTTCCCATATTTTACTCTCAATAGTTTGCTTAAAGAGTTCAGGTTGGAGTCTCAGTGGCTCCTCATCTTTATCCTTTCTTTCAGTTTCTTTCTTTGATCTTTAATCAAGTGACCTATCTGCAAACAAAAAAAATATGATTCTGAAATGAATGCTATTATCTATAGCAATACCTGTGGCTCTAACTATAGCTAATTGTGTCCTGCTTGTTAAGGTAAAGTAAATTTCATTTTTTTGAATGTCATTCATTGTTCATCAAATTCAATGTCCATTTGAAGAAAAAAATGTGAATAATGTACAAGTCTGAAATTTCTCAGGGGGCATACAGTCTTTGTGCCTCTTTCTTTTTTCTTTTTTTTTTTTGCCTGATGTTAATTTATTGACTCTCTGCATGAAATTTTCCATGCAGTTTTTTTTCCCCTGTCTTCCCTTGTATCCACTTTTACATTGAAGTCACTGAGTATGAAGCCATATGTTAATGTACTTTGGAAGACATTGCCAAGTTTTTCTTAGAAGTTTCTCTCTTCTTCCAAATTCTTTACAAGGGATGTTGGCAAATAAACTACAATTATCTTCATAGAGATCTTCCTGATCACTGCAGCGATGATTATCACAACATAAGATGACCACGTGTACCACAAAGTGATGCTTCCTATTGCCTTTGGGCCCATAGTTAAGTGAACTCTCCCAACGCCTTCATTCATCTCTCTGAGGAGAAACTTTAGATCTTGTAGTTTAGTTTATAATGAGAATATCAGTATGCATGTGGTACAGTCCCTCCAGGAACAATAGTAGCAGCAACAATAATAGTAATCATTATAACGGTTAAATGTATGCAACACTTCAAGGTTTGTAAAGAGCTTTATGTAGATTGTCTCATTTGATCCAGTTATATGTCAGCTCCTTGGTTAGAAGCATGAGTGGGCAAGTTAATGTTTGTAGAAGGTCTAAGACTGACTTGTTTCTTATTACTATCTTCCTTTTTTTTTTCTTTTTCAATTGTCATCATGGCAAAAGAGACACAGGGCTAAATAGGCCTGAAGGTAAATGATAATGTGGTGCAATAGAAAAGGCATAATATCTGGAGTTAAAATACCTGAGTTAAAATCCTAGCTCTTCCATTTATTATCTTTGTGACTCCAGGTAAGTCTCTTAATCTCTGTTGGTCACAGTGTCCTGATCTATCAAATGAAACAATTGGACTAGATGGGCTTAGAGGTCTCTCCCAACTCTAAATTTGCAATCCTGCGTATTAAAGGTAAATTTCTTGAATAAGTCATACCAAGACAATCTTCACAAACACTGTATCTACATGAGAACAATACATGTTAGTACAAACCAAATGGGGGCTGATAAGCAATGGAATTGTTCATTATTGTACATATTTAAATAATTTTGATATTCTTTCTTGGGAGACCCATTCACATTTTTCCTTCTTGAAATATCCTATCATTAAATTCAGTTCTAATGAGAAAATTTTTGGAAGAGTGCTTAACATAGTGCCTGGCACATAGTAGGTGCTTTAACTACTCTAGAGCATTGCTAGGTTAGGGAAGATAAAAAGATGAGATCAAAAATAGTGTCTGCCTTTGTGAAGAATATAGTCTTGGAAGAGGATCTCTCTCTCTCTCTCTCTCTCTCTCTCTCTCTCTCTCTCACTCTCTGTGTTTCTTACACACACACACACACACACACACAGAAACTGAGGGCTACATTTAAATATTAAAAATCAACAGGTAACAGGGGTGGCATACAGCAGTTAGGTGATCCAGTAGATAAAGGGTTGGACCTGGAGTTGGGAACACTTGAGTTCAAATGCTACTTTTGATACTAGAATTGTGACATTAGGCAAATCATTTAATTGCTATTAGCCTCAGTTTCCTCATCTGTAAAAAGAGGATGATAACAGCAACTTTCTCACAAGGTTGTTGTGGGGATCCAATTAAGTAATATATGCAAAGTACTATGCAAACCTTATATAAATGTTAGCTATTATTATTATGCATTAATGAGAAACTATCAATGTTAAAAAGCTTAGTTTTTGTGTTAGGGAGTAGCCTGATGGTGCTAAACAGTTTCCCAGAAGCTATGTACTTGCTTCCTCTAATTAAATTCTGAACTCACCTCATAGTCCCTTTATAGTGATTGCCCAAGGAAAAGGTACAAAAGGACTATCTCACTTGGCTACCTATCCAATTACATTTTACTCTCATTCTGAGCTATATGTGTTCTTCATTTGTTTCATGAGAGGCCATCATTAATATTTCAGCTAAATTAATATTCCTAATGTACAAATGTGACTGTTGGATTCATCTGCTCAAAACTGTTTAGTGGTTACCTATTGTCTATTGAACAAAATATAAATACCTTCCCCTGGCATGTAAGGCCCTCTATAACCTTGGCCCAGTCTCCTTTTCCAGACTACCATGTTTGTCTTCACATGCCAGCCAAACTGGATGATTTACTTCTACTCTACATTGTCCAGCTGTTTCCCTGCATTCATTCAGATTGTCTATTACCAGCTGGACTATATTACCTCCATATCCACTCTTTTGAAAATTTTCTTTTCCTTCAAGGCCTACTTCCATGGACCTGTCCTGAGTCTGCCCTGTCCCCTCTACTGACAACTGAAAATATCTTCCTTCTCAAATTTTCTCAGAGTATCCGAGTATTTATTGACCTTTATCATAGCTTACCATATGTTGTCCTTATCCGTATATATGTCTTATACCACACATGGCCTCGAGGCCGAGGTTCCCCACTCCTGTACTCTTTGTTAGCTCATTCAGCTTCTTTAGGATCATGCTGTTTTTTCATCTGTGTACCCACAGAATTTAGCACAGTTTAGTAAATGTTTATTCAATTAGCTCTAATACTCATTTCATTACATATCATGGAAAAGACTAAAAGAAAGAGTAAGAAAGACCTACTGGACAAACAACACAAAATGTTGGTCTTGTGTACACACTTCATAGCTGGAAGGGACACAAAAATTTACCTAAATGTAATCCCTTCATTTTATAGGTAAGTAATATGAAGCTCATAGAAGCAATGTGACTTGTCCAAGGTCACATATCTAGCATTCAAACCCAGGTCCTCTGATTCCAAATCCCATGGTCTTTCTACCATATCAGACTGTCTCATTACCTATAAACCACAGCACAGAGGAAAAGAAGTAAGTTGTCATATAAAAACAACCTCAATATAAGAGGAACCATTTGGGATAAGAAAACCTTTGGCATGCACCATGTATGTTAAAATGTTGTCCTAATTGGTGTGTTTTCTGCTTCTGAATCAGACTCCCACAATGAATTATTGCATGTCTGGTTTTAACTCTTGATAGATTTTTCTAATCTTGGTTCCAGGGACAAAATCTTGAAAAGGATGTGGATTCAAGGTTATAGGTTTCAATATGGAATCTAAAACTTAATAGGTATCAAATTCTCTCTACCTCTCCCTATTCCTGCTACCAACACTTTTCAGCAAATGGGTTGAAAGCATTTTGAAATGTTTACATATGATAAAATGTCAGAGCCCGAATACATCTGTACAAAAATCAAGCCTTTCTGCCACCAAATCACAATGACTTTCCAACTTGTCTCATTATAAAGGTTTTACTTTTTTTGTACCTTTTCTACGTTAAAGGTTTTTTTGTTTCATAAATATTAATGGTCTGTCTGGATGATTACATTATGTATTATATTAACAAGACTGCAAAAACTATTAACCTTGATTTGTTCATAACAAAAGAAATTGCAGAATCACTTAGATGTTCCATGTTCTTTTTTGAAGGCCAAGTTATTTGTTGAAATGCTTTTGTTATGAATTTCAAGAATGCTCCAGTTTCAGTGCTATATTTCCATATGTATACTTCTAAAAAATTATTGTCCCTATTGTATGCCATGCAGAATATCTGAGCTAAGGAAATCATGGAATTGCACAGCCATGCTATGGAATAACAGACTTCAGGCTTGACTTGACACTTTAGAGAAATGAACTTACATAAAGATGACACTAGCTGTGTGACCCTGGGCAAATCACTTCACCCTTTTGCCTCAGTTTCTTTATCTGTAAAATAATCTAGAGAGGGAAATGGCAAACCCCTCCAAGAAAACCCCAAAAGGGGTCACAAGGAGTCAGACACAATTGAAAAATAACTAAGCAACAACAAGAAAACAAAGGTGATACTAGAAGGAGGGTCAGAAAAAGGCAAGGAGGATGAGGAGATGAGAAGGAAAAAGACAGGATTTAGATCCGGGATTAGATTTAAACTATGAGCTGCTATGCTCCCCACCCTGCTCCATTCCCATTTTATAGATAAGGAAACTGAGGCCTGAGGAAGTACAGTGATTCGCCCCAAGTCACAGAGAAGTAATTAGCAAAGCCAGTAAAACCAGGTCACTTCCTCCAAATTCAGTGTTCTTTCCACTATTCTGCAATGGCTAAGTTATCTCCTTCAGGACTGATCCTTTTCTACCACTCCCACAACTCCATACACACCCATAAGACTAATACAGACACCCTTAATTCTCAGCATATTGCTTCTGGGGTTGGGGGGGGGGGGGCATGGTAGTTGGGAAGAATCCTATTCTCTCATTTAGGTTCATTTCTGCACAATTACATACATGCATCTCCTCGTATGAATACATATGTGAGTGTATGTATATATGTGTACGTAGACAGAGGGCACAGGATCAACTGAATACGAAGGGATGATATTTTAAAAGGTGAAATTGAGAGGTGGGAGAGGATTAGAATGAGGAGACAGGGAGAGACAGAATGGGGTTAATCATCTCAT
>CM053591.1:91767737-91778511 GCA_028646515.1 Pseudochirops corinnae
TCATTATCTCAAATATATAGAGAACTTTGTCAAATTTATAAGAATATCAGTCACTCCTCAATTGATAAATAAATATCATAAAGAATATGAACAAGAAGTTTTCAGACAAAGAAATCAAAGCTATCTATAGTCATATGTAAAAATGCTCTAAATAATTTTTTTTCTTCTTGGAGGGGGGAGGGCAGGGCAATTGGGGTTAAGTGACTTGCCCAAGGTCACACGGCTAGTAAGTGTGTCTGAGGCTGGATTTGAACTCAGGTCCTCCTGACTCCAGGGCCAGTGCTCTATTCACTGTGCCATCTATCTGTCCCTCTAAATCATTATTGATAAAAGAATTTAAATTTAAACAACTTTCAGATATTATCTCACACTTATCAGATTGGCTAAAATGATAGAAGGGGAAAATAAATGTTGGAGGGAATGTGGAAAAATTGTGACATTAACATACTATTGGTGGAACTGTGAACTAATCTAACCATTTTGGAGAGCAATGTGGAATTGTGCCCCAAGTGTTATAAAAATATCTATACCCTTTGACCCAGCAATGTCTCTTTCCCAAGGTAATTAAGTGAAAAGAAAAAGAGCCAATATGTTCTAAAATATTTGTAGCAGTTCTCTTTGTGGTGGCAAAGAACTAGAAATTGAGAGGATACTCATCAATTGAGGAATGGTTAAACAAGTTGTGGTATGTGATTGTGATGGAATACTACTGCACTGTAAGAAATGATGAGCTGACTGATTTTAGAAAAACGTGGAAAGATTTGCCGGAAATAATAAAAAGTGAAGTGAGCAGAACCAAGAGAATATCACATACAGTAATAATAATATCGTTCAAAGAACAATTGTGAACAACCACATTATTCTTAGTACTATAAATACTCAAATCAACTATAAAGTGTCTGTGAAGGAAGATGCCACAGACCGCCAGGGAAAGAACTGATGAACAGAAGTACGTATACATGGCTTTACATGTATTTATAAACCTGCATCAAATGATAGCCTTCTCTGGTGTAGGGTGGGGAGGGACAGAGGAAAATAATTGAGAACTTAAAATGTAACAAAAAATATGGAAAAAAAAAGTAAAATCAACTTCCACCCACCAAAAAAAAGAAGAGGACTTTTCCCTCCAAACATTTTCCCCCACTTCTATAATGCCATACTGGATTTGAAATCTTAGGATAGATATTACCTGAATGCCTAGGTCTACTGAAGCAATCAACTCTCTGGACCCTTTTCTCTTATTACTCTATACTGTCTCAGTTGGTGAACTCATCAGTTCCCAAGAGTTCAATTACCATCTCTTTGTGGATGATTTTCATAGCTATTTATTTAGCCTTAGTCTCTCCTGATTTATAATATCATATTACCAACTGCCTTTAGGCCATCTCTAGCTGGATGTTCCATAGGGATCTCAAACTCAACATGTCCAAACAGAACTTTCTATCTTGCCTCCAACCCTCATGCCTTTTCAAAACATCTCTATTTCTGTTGAGGGCAATACTATCTTCTCATCTTCTTGAAATCTTCTCACCTTCACTTACCCCACAAATCCAATCCATCATGAAATCTTGTCATTTCTTCACTGCACCTTTTGTAAAGATCTTTAGGCCCTCATCACCTCTCATCTAGATTATGACAAATAGCCATCTAAATGGTCTTCCTACCTCAAGTCTCTCCCCATTCCAATTCATCATGCACTTAGCTACCAAGGTGATTTTTCTAAGGTGTAAATCTGATAGAGTGCCATACCTGAAGTCAAGAAGACTTATCTTCCTGAGTTCAAATCTGGCCTCAGAAACTTACTAGCTATGTGACCTTGGCCAAATCACTTAACCCTGTTTGCCTCAGTTTCCTCACATGTAAAATGAACTAGAGAAGGAGACGGCAAACCACTCCAGTACCTTTACCAAGAAAACTCAAAATGGGGTCATGGAGAGTTGGACATGACTGTAATGACCAGACAACAAAAAGTCTGACCATGTCATCCCACTGCTCAGTGAGCTCCAGTGTCAAATATAAACTTCCTTTGTTTGGTATTTAAAGGTATTCTTAACCTGGCCTCTCACCCTTTTCTACCATCTACAAACATTTTTGATATGGCTACACTGTCCTATTTGCAGTCCTTCCCATGTTCAGACTCCATATCCCACTGTATCTTTGCACTGGCTGCCCCCTCATGCTTAGAAGGTACCTCTAGGTTTCTTCAGATTCTTTTAATGTTTAACCCAAGCCCTACCTTCTGCAAGTAAGCTTTTCCCATGAGCCTCCCTCACCCTCAGCCACTAATGCCTTCTCAGCTCAGATTATCTTTTTAATGTACTCTGCCTATATCTTTATGTATCTAATTATTTGCACATTTTCACTCTTATTGGAATGTATGTTCCTTGAGGGCAAGGACTATTTATTTATTTATTTTGCCTTTTGGAGGGGAGAAGGTAGGGCAGTTGGGGTTAAGTGACTTGGGGTTAAGTGACTTGGGGTTAAGTGTGTGTGTGTGTGTGTGTGTGTGTGTGTGTGTGTGTTAAGTGTCTGAAGCCACATTTGAACTCAGGTCCTCCTGACTCCAGGGCTGGTGCTCTGTTCACTGCACCACATAGCTACCCCAAAGGGCAGGGACTATTTTTGCCTTTCTTTTGTAGCCACAGTGCTTAACAATATGCCTGGCACATATTAGGGACTTAATAAATGTTTGTTGACCTTCTGATTGTCTACCTGATTCACTGACTGGACCACTTAATCAGTCAACAATTCTCCAATTGGCAGCAAAGTCATTAAGCCACACAGATGGTGTCCAGTTAACATATGGCAGTTCTCTACTGATTCCCACTGGGAGTCAGTTGATTACCTGCAGCTATTTCCAAGGCTCTCCTACAAGTCACCTATGCAGATCACACAGTCTTCTATAATTTAGTAGGTGGCAGAAAAATTAGCAGAAAAATTCTTTACCCTGGGGCCAACCTGGCAATAAGCCTCTCTCTCCCATTTTAGCTAAACAGTGTGGTATGCTGGTAAAGATTTAAGAATCAGCTTGGGGGAGGGGGAATATATGCAATACATATATTTCAGTTTAATCTGCATCATTAACATTTTTCTCCATCACTTTTTTTACTCTAGACAATCAACAAACAATCAAGTGTTATTTAGAACAATTTGATGATTTCTGAGGCATAAATATTCACCACTGGGGCATTTAAAAAGTTTGAGAGACATAGTTTTGGGGTAATTTAATCATTTTATTAATAAAGCTAGCATTTATTAATAAAAGACGTCAATGGCACTCTCAAATGCCAAAGACCCCTCATGGTGGTGAGCACACAGTTTATATGCTCTTGGAAGAATGGGTATTCTTGAGAATGGCAATAAACTCTGATTGGTTAACAATTAATGAGAAAATGAATATTGAAGTGAGAGGTGGATTATATTCCAATGAGGATTTTTAGGGTATGTGATTTAGGTCACCCAAGTCTTGGTCAAATAAGTCTTGGACTTACTAATACACATATCAAAGAGGGAATCCACTTCTACCCCGGAACTGTCTGACCAAACATAATGAACAGCAATTCACCAATTTTCTCAGTCTGATTGGTTAAGTCTTTGCCCAAGATTTTCCACACAGTTGATTTCTAAATGAGGAAATAAATAGAGAAGGGGAAAACCTTGATTCTGATTCAATAACTAGTTATTGATACAAGAAAGAAATAATCATTTCTCTCACCATGAAAATCTAACCATTGATATACCTGTCAGTCATCTGACCATATGGAAACCTTTCCCATGGAAGGATAAACAAGTTAAAAGTTGACAGCTTCACTCATATTGCAAAATTGCCCTGAGTGAAATCTCCATAGAAAGAGCCTGCCACAATTTGTGCCACTCAGACACCCAAAGAATAAAAGTAGATAATTAGAAATGGAAAGGATGGGCTCCTGGAGGTCACAAGAACCATTTCTAAAACTAGTTCTACCGTTGGCTCAGGGGTTGTTTCAAAGCCTGTTTTTCTACCCTTAAGAGGAACAAATAATCGTACCTGATATAATCAGTAGTTAGTCTCTACTCTGTCCAGTTAGTTTAATCTCCTTTGTGAGTCCTGGACAGAGCTCAGATTTGGAAATATACAGAAAACAATGGAGATTTGAAAGGAGGATCGGGTTCTTCAGTTACAGAATCTTTAATAAATAGATAAGAATGATTTGTAATTAGCACATCCATTGTGTCTATGCAAGGGCCGCAGCTAGAGTGATTTTATAAGTACTTGAGAACTGTAGTTGACCTTCACTTTTAGCATTTCCCTTATTTACACAATGATTTTGCTTAGCAAACTCCTTTTCCCCTTGATTGTACTTTCACAGATAACAAATGTCATCCCTGACTATCCAAACTATTCCACAATTATGAAGTGATGACATCTTAATTGAGGAAGTCTCACAAATATACAGAAATAGGTATTCATGATATTATCAAATATGTCAACTTTAGCACTGCATGAAAAAAATTATTTGTGAGGGCAGAACTTATTTTTATTACTATGTGTAAAAATGATCTAAAATATTCCAAAAATTTCTATTATTGGGTAAATAAATGGATTCATTTATAAATATGTATTTTGTCCTAATTTTTCACAATAATGAGAGCTATCATTCATACAGCTTTAAGGTTTGCAAAGCACTTAAGATAGTTTATCTCACTCAATTCTCACAAGAACCCTGAAAGGTATTAACCCATTTTGCAGATGAAGAAACTGAAGTTCAGAGAAGTTCAGTGATTTGCCTAGGGTCACACAACTGGTAAGTGTTTTAAGGAAGATTTAAATTCAGTTCTTCCTCAATCCGGGTCCAGAGCTTTCTGCACTCTACTGCTGTGCTGCCTCAGCACAACAAAAGATTCTTATAATAACTAGAGAACTTTGAGGTCTCTGTATAAGTTTAATTTGTATTTTTATTATATTAATAGCTGACATTTGTATAACACTTCATAGTTTGCAAAGCTCATATATACATACATATATATGTATATATGTATACACACACACACACACACATCAGTTTTCACAGCAGTTTTAGAAGGCAGATACCACAGACATTATTATCCCCATTATTACAGATGAGAAAAGAGGTTCATAGAGATTATGTGCTATGTCTATGGTTGCATAGTTAGTAAATGTGAAATATGAGATTTGAACGCAGAACTCTTACACCAGGTCACCTTATAGAAATACACAGCCATTGAAACTACGAGTGCTTTGCCCACTTATATTTTGTTTCCAAGAAATTGTCTTTAGGGTTTTCACCCCTTCCTCCCATTTTTTAGAACGCTATTAACAACTTGGCTACCTTGGGTATAATTCTTTTTCACTGACACTTAAAGTTACCTTTGGTTTATAGACTGCTAGAATACTTTGTTTGAAAATATGCAGAAAATCTATTGCAAGATAAATGAAACTGCTTGAGTTCTTTCTGTCCAAACAGAATTATTCTAATTGCTTCAACTACCTGAATTATTTCTGTTCAAACCATCTGCTGTATGCTATACATCCTTTTCCTCAATATTAAGAACAGACAGCTAATTCTAATATACAACTGGCTCCTCAATAATATTCCTTGATGGGATCAAAAATAGTCACCCTAAATTTGGTAAGCCTTCTGCTAGGTACAAAATGGGGTTCTAATGAGGGGATTAATTTTTTCCAGAGCCACGAATCCTTTGAAATTGGTATCTGTCCAATTATATGTGGGGGATTCTTTCACTTCCTAATTAAATAGTGTGTATTGTCTTAACCATTCAGCTGGTTTCTCAGAAACTGTGGGAGGCTTGCCACATAAAAACAATTTTAGAGGGCAGAAATTACGTTCTCTCACACCACATGCCTTCATTTCTTAAGATATCTATGCCCTGTTCAGGAATAGTATCCCTCCCAAATAAAACGAGAAAACAACTTCTCCAAATTTTGACGCCTTCATGTTTAACTATTAAAACAACAACTACATAAAATAAAAATCCTTGGCATAATCATCATTTTCACAAAACTAATTCCCTCAAATAGGTATGTTCTAATGGTCCAATAAAACCTGCCTTGTCGTGCCTTAATGCTGTATTACCACCGTTTAGCACTGGCTATAATGGGTAATCACTACTCAGGAGAAAGTGGGAAGCGAGTGGGGAGGCTTTAAATAATGATACTTTATACTTTGCATTTCTATGGGGCCTTTCATCTGGGGATCTCAAAGCACTTTGCAAACATTAATTAATACTCATGACACCCCTGTGAGGTAGGTAAGTATTATTATCCCCATTTTGCAGATGAGGAAACAGAGGTTAAATTGGGTAACACCCAGTGAGTCAGGGGCAGAGCACAGAGTTCCTAATTTTCAACCCTATGATCACAGAGGCAGCACTCTATTATGAGGGGCTACTATAAGGTGGCTAAAAGTAAATTGGCAGAGGGTTTTTTTTTTCAATTTAAAGTGAAATCATAAATTATAA
Source organism: Pseudochirops corinnae (assembly GCA_028646515.1). NCBI lineage: Eukaryota > Metazoa > Chordata > Mammalia > Diprotodontia > Pseudocheiridae > Pseudochirops > Pseudochirops corinnae. The sequence goes on from CM053591.1 coordinate 91,774,218, forward strand.
GCATGATTGCAATTAGCTTATTTGATTTTTAACAAATAAAAGATTTTCTTATGTTTCTGCAATTTACAAACTGAAATGTTTTAAAATATAGTTTCTTGAGTCTGTGAGCCTAAATTAAAGATCGTTTCACCACTAGAGGCATAATTATGTAAATTTGTGTTAAATCGTTTTATAAATTGGCCAAGAAGTATTTATTTACCACCTGATGAACCAGATTCTCCCAGCATATAAACTATTCCCTGGGAGGGAGTCACAATTGCTTTTCAGAGCTGCATTAACTCTTCCAAGCCACTAGGGCACCATTTATCTGAGAGAAGATACAATTTACTACATGATGCTCTAGTGGCCTATTGGTCTCTAAGTGCCTTATTTAGAACCTTTGTACAAGAGCAGTTGTATTGAAAGAAAACTGGAAGAGAATGAAATAACACTTGGTAATGGCTAGAGAATGAGTAGGGTTAGTCAATAAGACCTGAGAGAAGTATAGGAGGCATGATGAGAAGTAGGTGCATGGGCATGGAGTATGGTACTTTATGGATAGCTAGTGGTCCAGAAGAATTAGTATGTCTCCCTGGAGATCTCACTTGCCAGAGAATGATTAGGCATGGGAAACTGGAAATATAGACATGACTAATCTAGAACAGTGCATAATTCTTTAGATCTGTGGTTCTCAACCTTCCTAATGCCGTGACTTTTTTAATAGTTGTATGTGGGCATGTCTGCATGTGGGCAGACCGGCCTGGAAACAAATAGAGGAGGTTCCTAAGACTATCAAAAATATGTGTTTTCTGATGGTCTTAGGCAACCCCTGTGACCCCTGTGAAAGGGTCATGTGATCCCAAAGGGGTCGTGACCCACAGGTTGAGAACCGCTGCTCTAGATTATCTCTATTTGGTTTTGGAAGGATTGTTTTCATTTATCTTAACAATGATGTTTTGCACAGTTGTATTAAAATTGCTGCGCAGTGCTGGGGAACACCTTAACTGATGACAAGATGACATGATGAAAATGTGGGGATGGTAATAGGGAGGGGAATGAGCCTAAGGTCTTTTTAATTGGCAAATACAATTTATATATATATATATATATATATATAATGCAAGTGGTTAATTGAGTTCATTGTATTTGAGTTCATATTTCATCTCTTTTGTCACATCGAAGGCCATGACTTCACAATGGATACTACGGAAACCAAGATATAGTTCTGGATCTTTCTATATCCCGTTCATTCTCTTATTTCATCTTATTACACATTCTGATTAGCTTGTTACTCATTTTCCTTTCTGTTCATCCCTGGGACCGACCTCTATCCTGACAGGTTCCAACGAAGCAGGAATCATGACATCTTACCAAAACATCACCCTCCCATGCTAGGGTCTGGCACAGCTCTCTGTGTTTTGCAGAGTTACGATGTCTTCTGGTTGTATTGAATTGAATTGGATTGAGCAGAGGCAGTGGATAGAGTGCTGAACTTTGGAGTCAGGAAGACCTGCATTCAAATATGTCCTCAGACACTCATCAGCTGTGTGACCTTGGGCAAGTCAAATAACTTCTGTTTGCCTCTGTTTCCTCATTTGTAAAAGGGGATAATAATAGAGCCTACTTCCCAGAGCTGTTGTGAAGATCAAACGAGATAATAATTGTGAAGCACCTGGCAGGTAGTAAGCATAATATAAATGTTAGCTATTATGATGATGAGAATTATTAATTATTCTATATCACATGGGCTCAACTTAGACTTTGTGAGTTTGGTTTTAAAAATAAAACTAACTCTCTGCATCCAGAAAAAGAACTGATAAATAGAAGTATGTATAGAATGATATATATTTGTGTCTAATGGTAGCCATCTCTAGGGCTAGGACTAGGGAGGGGAGGAAAAAAAAGGGAAAAAAAGAAATTTACATGATAACCATTATTTAAAAGGAATATTAAGTTGCACATAATAAGATTTACAGTTTCATGTATAATCATCTTTTTAAAAGTTATACTATGTTATAGCAATGCTTGTTTTATTCCATAAATTTAAAATTAAAGTTAAAAAAATTTTGATAACTGAAGTTCAGTGTAATTGGCAATCTTCTGAATTTTATTTTATGCATTGCACTCACCAGTGACTACTCAAGTAAATCCTCAACTTACTGCCAAAGTTGCCTTCTTCCTTTTTTTTTTTTTGCTTTGATCCCACTGGCCTACCATTTTTAATAGCTTCCTCATAACCTCTTCATCAGAACAGATAATTTATCACAATATCCTAGAGTATTAACTAGTCAATCCATAAGCATTTATTAAACAACTATTGTATAATAGCCACCGTGTTAATTTTGGAGAATACAAAGATAAAAATGAATATTTGTACCCTTTACATTCTATAGGGAAGTGACAACAGGAACAAAAGTAAGTATAGAGAAAATAAGCACGTGATAATTGATGGGGAAGCACTAGTAGCAAGCGGAAAAATGAAAGGTTTCATGTAGGAGACAGTATTTGAGCTGAGCTTTGAAAGAAGTTAGGGATTCTAAAAGGCTATGGTGAGGAAAGAATGCATTCCAAGCATGGGAGACAGTCTATGAAAAGGCAAAGAGAGAGGGAGAGAAGAGTTGGAGGGTTATTTTCACACCTATCCTTCTTAACCTCTCTGCAGTCTTTGACATTGTCAATCACCCTTTTCTCCTTGACTCTCTTCTCTCTAGATTTCCAAGACACTACTCTCACTACTCACATATGCATATATGAATGTGTATGTACACATACGTATATACATACACACATATATACATATTACACAAGTCTAGGATTGGAAAGCCCATATATTCAGACTTTCATATACACATATATATGTAAATAAGCACGCTTTTTGTACTCACCTAGTCACTGAGAGGCTTCCTTCTGTTTACTATGGGGCCTCTTGTTTGAATGTCAGGAAGGCATCTTAGTACATCAGAAACCTTTTGTCAGATATGTCATAAAAGCCTTCTCTTAGCATTCCTTGTACATTAGAAATAGAGGATGGGAAATAAAGCCCATACTCAAAAAATTTGACATATAAAGTAATAAATTTATTCAAAAAGTATTAGAATGGACTTTTCCTGTCGATAATTGTGAAAAGAAAAGATTTTCATGGAAATCCCAAGGTCCATAAGAGAAAATGGTCTTGCCAAGTCATCATATCATCAACCACAGCAACAGCAAAACAAAACAAAAACACTCGAGTCCCTGCTTAAGTGGGTTGAAGACACGGAGAAAAAACATTTTTCAGAAATGTTCACAGTGAGGGATGGAATCACACCAATATAAAGGAACGAGGTGTGAACCTAGAGAGCAAAGATGATGCAAAGTTAAACACCACACTGGATCTCTGCATGTGGAAAAATGTCACATGCAAACTACAGTAAAACTTGAATTGATGAGAATGGTTAGGGAAAGAGATGTGGTGATTAATTTAACGTTCTGGTTATCTAGAAATTCTTTGTTTTTGACCTTGTGGAAAACTTTGCAGAGTATATTTTTATATATACCTTCATGGCTAAAGGCACTTCAAACTAGAAGGAACCTTAGAAATTATTTGGTCCTGTCATCTCATAACTGAATCTTTCTTTCATGAGAATCTTACAGCGCCTCAGATCATTTATTACAAATTCTTATTCAAAACAGCAGCTCCAAAAGATGTAGAATCCGAGATGGAATGTATATTGACTCCAGGAAGTTGCTCATTTTATTTTATTTTTATTTTTGGAGAGGGGAAGGTAGGGCAATTGAGGTTAAGTGACTTGCTCAAGGTCACGCTGCTAGTTTTGTGTTAAGTGTCTGAGGTTGGATTTGAACTCGGGTCCTCCTGACTTCAGGGCCAGTGCTCTACTCACTGTGCCACCTAGGCACCCCCAAGTTGCTTATTTCAAACTTCTAAATTCCGAATAGCCTGTTTTCTAATCTTGTCTTTTCTCCATAAAAGCCAGAATGCCTACAAAAAAATAATTTTGGAAAATTAAAGGGTTTGGTTAGTTGAATTCTGATTAACTCATTTTTAATTGCATGTAATAGTTACAATCCTCACAACTGACACCTTGAAATTCAAGTCAAACAAGAAAGTATCCATTGACCATTATTTCTTTTGCTAACCATAGGCCAACAGGTGGGTTGGTGCATGTGTGATGTGTAACAGGAAGCACCCTAGCATACCTAGGGCGGCTACTAGCACAGGTTCTTAGATCTGCTTTTCTAAAGGAAAGCAACTCAAAATGGGTTAACAATCTTACTTTAATCAAACATATCATTTACCTAGTTCAGGGGGAAAAGT
>CM053591.1:91779011-91821029 GCA_028646515.1 Pseudochirops corinnae
GTGGGAGAGGCCAGGGGAGAAAGGATAACAGAAAACAACAGCTAGAGTAAAATATGTGGAAGGTTTTCTCGTGGAACAAAGTTATTATTTTGCCCAGCCTTGGGGGTTAAAATTAGGACTAATCAAAAGTTGCAGAAAGGCTTGTTTCAGCTCAACACAAAGAAAAACTTCCTAACAAATTAGAAGGCCCCCAAAATAGTTTGTCTTTTGACAGGTTGACTGAAAATATTACTCAAGCTCTTGGGGGGGGGGAAGTAAGTAAATGATCACTTAAGGGGATGCTTTAAATAGAATTCATACTTTAGATATGGATTGGATTCAGTGGTTCTCAACCTTCCTAATGCCTCCACCCTTTAATACTCATATGTGGGCATATCTGCATGTGAGGGGACCTGCCTGGAGACAGATAGAGGAGCAGTGTCTCAGTTCCTAAGACCATTGGAAATATGTGTTTTCCGATGATCTTAGGTGACCCCGTTGGACCCCCAAAGGGATTGCGACCCACAGGCTGAGAAACACTGGATTAGATGATTTCATCTCTGATACTCACTAGCCTTGTGACCCTGGGCAAATCACTTAAAGTTTGTTTACCTCAATCTACTAGAGGAGGAAATGGTCAACCACTCCAGTATCTTTGCAAAAAAAACAAAAAACCAAACAACAACAACAAAAAAAAACCCCAACCCGTATGGAGTCATAAAAAGGTGGGCACCACTGAACAACATTATCAACAACAAGATTATCTGTGAGGCACCTCCCATATCTACACTACAATGAACCTATAATTATCATATAAGTAGACTTTTTCCCAGAAGTTTATAGAGCTCATTCAAAAAAACCAACAAGAATTAATTCAACCCAATTCAATTCAGATCAACAAATATTTATGAAGTACTTTTATGCAAAAAACTTTGGTACACAAAATCTAATACAAGGGCCCTACTAGAGAGCTTATATTATAATGAAGAGTCCAAGGCAACTAAATGAAAGTAGCTTAAGGTGTTGGCAGTTCTTTTTGTGGTGGCAAAAAGTTGGAAATTGAGAGCATGTCCATTGACTGAGAAATGACTGAACAAGTTGTGGTATATGAAGGAAATGGAATAAATACTATTGTGCTCTAAGAAATGATGAGCAGGAAGATTTCAGAAAAACCTGAAAAGACTTAACTGAACTGATGCTGAGTGAAACTGATGGGCTTACAGGCTCTGGGAAACTCCTTGAACTCTGAATTTTTCCACTTGATGAAACATTTGTCTGAGGCCATAAGCCTTTCATTATAGCTAGAACATTATCTCTTACTCTTAACTAGCCTGGGCCTCCACTGTCCAGCAACTTCCCACTTTTGATCCTATCAAAATATCAATATCCAAATGTTACCCTTAAACTAGCCTAACCTTCCATTGTCTGTCATCTCCAGGTAGCTTTCAGCTGTCCCCCACCCTTAATCTCATTACTGGAGTCTGACCTCATTTGACTCCTCCTCAAGACCCTCCATAAACTCCTCCTCTACACCACCCCTAGATCCTTCCCACAATCTTTCTGTATATATGATGCATCCTGCCCCAGAGGCTGCCTAGAATTCAATCTAGCGCAGACTCATTCTGAGTCAGATTATCCTGGCCAGTTTGTCAATATAAACTTGACACATACTTAGGCTCTTTAAGAGTCTGCCCATTAAGGTGAATCTTTAATAAACTTTGCTTTACTTTGACTGAGAGAAGACCTGAATGGAACTCATTTGGCAAGACCTGTAGTGTTGGTATTTTGGGGCCTCAAACACCCCTAATCTAAACCTTAAACCTCAACAAAATGAGCAGAACCAGGAGAACATTGTACACAGTAACAGTAACACTGTGTAATGATCAACTATGATTGATTGATCTTCTCATCAATACACTGATCCAAGACAATTCCAAAAGACTCACAGTGGAAAATGCTACCCACATCCAGAGAAAGACCTGATGGAGTATTAATGTAGATCAAAGCATATTATTTTCACCCTTTTTTGGGTAGTTTTTTTTTCCTTTTGTTCTATTTATTCTTTCACAACATGACTCATATGGAAATATATTTTACTTGATTGCACATGTATAACCTATCAGATTACTTGCCATCGTGGAGAGGAAAGGAAGGAGAAAAATTTGGAATTTAAAATCTTTCCAAAAAATGAATGTTGAAAATTGTCTTTCCATGTAATCTGGAAAAATAAAATACTATTAAATTTTTAAGGAGACACAGATATTGAAGGTGAATAGAAATTATTATTAATAATATCAATAAAACTTTAGGCAGCATGATCAAGTTCTGTGGTTCTCAAAGTATGGTTTGAGGACCTCTAGTAGTCTCTATGACCTTTTGAGAAGGGGCAATTCATGAGTTTGAAACTTCATAGAGGAAGGGAAAAATACAAAGTATAAAGTGCACATCAGAGAACAAAAGAGAACTCACAAAGAAGCAAAGAAAAAATGGACAATTCTCAACATGAGTATTATTTATCATATAGGCTTTCTTTTTTAAATTAAATTGATTTATTTACTTTTAGTTTAGAACATTCAGTTCCACAGTCCCTTGGGTTTTAGATTTTCTCCCACTCCCTCTCCCCCCCATCATGGAGGTATGCACTCAGATACAGGATCTACAAATATCTTCCCATTAGTTAGTCAGGTTGTAAAGAAGGATTTTAACTGAGAGAATGATCAGTGGGAAAGAAGAAACAAAACAAAACAGGAAAAAGAAATAGAGCAAGTAGTTTGTTTCAACCTGCACTCAGACTGCATCTCCTCTGGATGTGGATATCTCCTTCACTCATGAGTCTTTTGGAGCTGTCCTATAACCTTGTATTGCTGAGAGGAACCCCCTCTACTGAAGTTAGTCATCATGCATACGTTGGGTCTGTGATTGTGTACAATGTTCTCCTGGTTCTGCTCTTCTCGCTCAGCATCAGTTTATATAAGTTTCTCCAGGTTATTATGAAGGTTGTCTGCTCCTTATTTCTTATGTCACAGTAATATTCCATTACATTCATATACCACAACTTGTTCAGCCATTCCCCAATTGATGGGCATCACCTTGTTTTCCAATTTTTTGCCACCACAAAAAGAGCGGCTATAAACATTTTTGTGCATACGGGTCCTCTTCCCACTTCTCTGATCTCTTTGGGATGTAACCCTAGAAGTGGTATTGTTGGGTCAAAGGGTATGTACTTATTTATAGCCCTTTGGGCATAGTTCCAGATTGCTCTCCAGAATGGCTGGTTCAGTTCGCAGCTCTACCAACAATGCATTAGTGTTCCGATTTTTCCACATCCTCTCCAGCATTTATCATTTTGTTGTTTTGTCATCTTAGCAAGTCTGGCCAGTAAGATGTGGTACCTCAGAGTTGTTTTGATTTGCATTTCTCTAATCACTAGGGATTTAGAACATTTTTTCATGTGCTTATAGATGTCTTTAATTTCATCTTCTGAAAACTGCCTGTTCATTGGCTTTCTTGAAATGAAAATTTATTGTTACATATTTTGAATCCTCTCTTATGTCATATGCTATGTGTATGACATGCTTTTATTACTTTCTATCTTTATATTTAAATTCCAATATTTAAGTTTATGGTATGTTTTTGTTTCTTTTCTCTATTCATGTTCTAGCATTTGAGTCTAAAATAAAATTTTGGAAAAAAAAAAAAAAAAGAACAGAGCAACGGCCCTGAAGTCAGGAGGACCTGAGTTCAAAAGTGGCCTCAGACACTTGACACTTAACTAGCTGCATGACCTTGAGCAAATCACTCAACCTCAACTGCCTTGCCTTTCCCTCTCCAAAAAAAACCCAAAACTTTTCATAATAACACTAAGACATTATTTACCAATTAGTATGCCTCCCTTTTCCAACTATATATCTGTATGAGGCTGAATTTTCTTCCTATGTTTCATTCAAAACAACATGTTTCAAAAGATTAAATGCAGAAGCAAGTATGAGAATCTAGCTTTCTTCTATGAGGTCAGATATTTAAAAAGATTGACAAGAATATGTAAAACAATGCCACTCTTCTCAGACAATTTTAAAAGGAAAATATAATTATTTTTCATTAAAATACATTATTTATGTTAACATGTAATTGGTTTATTTTAAGTGAATAAATATGTTAATTATCCATTTTAATTTTTAATGCATATCCATAGATATAAATATAAAACACATTCTTTCTATATAATATCCTTAGCATCAATCATAAATGCTTATTAAATACCTACTATGGCCAACCACCGTGCTAGACACTACAGACATATCAACCAAAATGGGATAGTTCCTGCCCTCCTTCCCTTCAAATGGGGGAAAATAATGTGTGTGTGTGTGTGTGTGTGACGCTATTGATATAGGAAACACTTGCATTAGGAAACTACCTCAACCAGTGTTGGTCTATGCCTTCGCTGTAAACCATATTCTTAGAAAGTGACCGGAATCACTGAGAGTTGCGCAGTCTTTCAGGCAGTATGTGTCAGAATATCTCGGTTGGAGGTCTGCTCTATCCATTAAGTCACGTTACCTCTCACAAAAGATAATCTGAGAAGGCACTAACATTTTGGGGGCACAATCTAGAAAAGCTCAAGGTGTAAACTGGCACTTAATCTGAAAAACACTAGGGTTTCTAATAGGAAGAGCTAAGGAGGGAGTGCAGTGTGGGTAGAAAATGCATTATTACTCTATGTGTAAAATATTGACAAAATGGGAATCTAGGAGACCATTACCCAGTGAGATGAGCTGGAGTGGCAGCCAGCCTAGAAATTATTTATCAACTAGAGTTACAGTGAAAGGAGTGGAACCACCATCAGGCCCAACAAATGTGAAACCCTAATTAGATCCTCAGTTGTCACTGTTACTTCCACTTCAAATGAGAAGCTGGGTGGTTTAGTGTATAGAGAGCCAGACCTGGAGTCAGGAAGACCTGTGTTCAAACCCAGCCTCAGACATTTATTAGTTGTGTGACCCTGGGCAAGTCACTTAATTCTGACTCAGTTTCTTCATCTGCAAAAGGAACTGGAAAAATGGCTAGCTCCTTTAGTATCTTTGCCAAGAAAACCCAAATGGAGTCACAAAGTCAGACACGACTAAACCAACAATAAAAATAAGCCCTTCAAAAGAAGCCCCTAGCTATGAAACTTGGTCCCACACCTAACACACAAGTTCCTATACTAGAAAAAAAAAAACCATGTAGTAACTAACCTCTGAGTGATGGGGAAGGAACCAAATGAAGATCTAGTTCTGGGGCTTTAAAATGGCACAGTGATTATAGTGGGATTGGAACTAGATTAGGCTGAAACTAGTTAAAGACAGAGCTATAACTAGGGTTTTGTTTAATGGTGTTAAGGTATAGGGTTAGGGGTGCTCGGGACCCTAAAATACCAACACACGGGGTCCTGCTGAAAGAATTCGACTCAAGTCTTCTCTCAGCCAAAGAAAAGCAAAGTTTATTAAAGATTCACCATAATGGGTAGACTCTTAAGGAGCTTCTGTATCTGTGACACTTGTATTAGACAAACGGGCCAGAATAATCTGACACAGGAGTCTTCATGGAGGCAAGATGGGATCTTATATACAAAAAGGTTGTGGGAGGAATCTAGGGGTGGTCTAGAGGAGGAGTTTGGGAAGGGTCTTCAGGAGGAGTCAAACGAGGTCAGACTCCAGTAATGAGGAATTAAGGGTGGGAAGTAGCTGGAGGCTGCCTGGAGATGACAGACAATGGAGGGCTAGGCTAGTCTTAGGTAACAAGATTTGGGTATAGATATTTTGGGAGGATCAAGGGTGGGGCCTAGCTGGACAATGAAGGGCTAGGCTAGGCTAGTAACAGAAATTTGGGCCCAGCTATAAAGAAAGATTTATGGCCTCAGGCAAATGCCTCATTAAAAGGAAGATTCAAGGAGAGCTCAAGGGAGGGTCGCAGACAGAGCCTGTACCTCATCAATGGTGTTAACATTTTGGGGTGGAGCACACTAGTATTACTTTTGGTGGTTCTCTGCTACCTGACTTTTGCCATGTGGCACTATCATCCCGTTCTTGCTCTAGGTTACCAGTCCCAGGGTGCTATCACCATTGTCTTCTTCTCTTCCTTAGGGCCTCCTTCCTAGAAGCCCAGCCTTGCCTACCACTTGTGTCCTCCTACCACCTTCTTCCAGAGGTTCAGGGTGATTAGCCAAATCTAGAAGATACAGGCACTCTTCAGCTCAGTTTGCACCCAGAGTGAACACTCATTTGCATCGATCACCCCACACCTCCAGGGTCCAATCTGGATTTTTCCTAGACGCAAGAATTTCTAGTTATAGCTCTGGTTAAATATGAGGGAGTTGAGTTTTACATGAAAGGCAGCAGCAGCTGTATCTATACCAACACGAGATTGTTGGCCCTACCATAGCTGGGTTAATGTAAGAATACAATTCTAGAATCAGGATAGGATTAAATCAAAACATATCTCTAGGCTGATGTAAATCTTAAACCTTTTACTTTTTTATGGTATTTTCCCCTTAATTACTTAGTAAAGCTTTTTAACCCTAACCTTATTTCATTTACAACCTGTGACCAAGGTCTAAAACTCTGGGTTTATATAGAATTGATTCAATCTTGAGAATTTTCTTTAAAATTTCTTTTTAGTCATATTCCCACCCAGAATTTGCCCTGAGAATATAACAATTTGGCTCATGTCTAAATCTATTTTTAAAAAAAAAGATGATTGAAGGGGGAGCTGAGCTCCTATGCAAGGGACTTAGGCTGACAAGACATTGAATATAACAGGCTTTAATTCACCTAAAGAAGACAAAGTAAAAGTGTCGAAACTATTTCCTGTTCCTTCATAGGTTGACATTCCTCATAGGCCTGGAGTAGTATTACATCCAGGATAATATGATTCTGAATGGATGCAATGCCACTTGGCTTGATAGAGCAACAGGCAACCCTCTCTTCAAGTGAGCCTTGACCTTACAAAGGATGTACAGCTATCCCTTCCACATTGTAACTTTCCCCATTACTGTCTCAGTATATCAAGGGTTGGCATAAGAAATTAAAAGGGAATTTTTTGGGAGCTCTGTAGAAGCCACAGACAACATGCAAAGGTCAACAGATGACACAGAAAAAGTTTAGAAACTCAGAAATGTATAAAATATTTGTATAGTATTGGATACTATCAACATATTTTAATACCATAATAATTCAGACTTCTTCTCTGGTACAAAGGGAGGGCCAAAAAACTTTATGTAGATTTTCCAGATTGTGGGAGTGCTATACCCCCAATCCCCTCGATGTAGAAGAGATAACTGTATACAGTCCTCCTTACTTATAATATTACCCTAAGTGGGTCCCACACATCCTGGCCATTCCCAAAGATCAATGGAACGTCAACTCATCTCTTGGACCACATAAAATAAACTTGGGTTTGCTCCTCCATATCATGGCTCTGTTCTTTCCTTTTCCTCATCATTGGCTTCTGCTTGGTCCTGGAACTCAGCATGATTCAAAAACTCCTTTTTGCTTGATCCAGGAACCCCTTGCCACTCCACTGCTACATCTGATGTTGCAATCTCTGGGTAACAGGGCTCCCTGGAGTGATTCAGTATATCTGCAGCATTCCCTTCAAGGAACTAAGTTTGAATCCTGTTCCATTCTTATCCCTTCCACTCTCTAGCTGTCCAGTACTCTTACATCAGGCCATAGTTCCTTTTAAAAAGCAAACTAAAGGATGAATCTCAGCTTTATAAACTAACTATGAATCATCATTCATCAATCAGTCATCATGAGTTCCACGTCAATGAAGTAATGAATGCTCAAGATGAAGCCTTCAGGAAACCATATCACATGGAAAAGACATCATCAGTGCTAGAACAGAGATTTCATGAACAGCCTCACAAGGACCCAGGAAAAGGCAGGGAGCTCCCACAATGCCGATCAATCCCAGTACAAAGGGATATATCACAGAGTCAAGGACTCAGGCCAAAGACTTGCGCATAACGCCACACAGTTAAATTAAGGAGGGGTGGTTACTGATTAAGGAGATTTACTGATAGCGTTCCCAAACAGAAAGGACTGACCAGTCAGAGTCCAGTGAATTTCAAGTTTGTTCACGGCAGCAAGAAAATAAAGGAGGAAAGCCTTTGGTGTGCCAGGATTTGCTTTCAGAGTTCATGGTTGTTCTCTGCCTCCATTGAACATTGTTTCTTTATAGTCTGATTTTATCTCAGATAGTTCTCTATAAGCATTATTCATTATGTCCCACTTTTCTTTCAGTGTCCTGGAAGCTTCTTCTATGTCATACTTTATTGGCACTTCTACCTGGCACAGATTTTTCCTCTGGGTGCTTCAAGCAAAGAATTTTTTTCTTACTTCTTAAAGTTTCCTTGAATTTGGATACCAGATATTTGACTTCTGTGTAGCTAGATCTTATTTAAAAGCAGTTCATCTCCAAAGGCAAATGCCTACACTTTTCTAGTTATTTTTGTCAAGCATTTATTATCCTATAGTTTTTTCTAGCATCCTCACACCCTTCAAATGATCATCCTTACCTTTTGCCTTAGCTGTCTTAAATTCTAGCTCTGTCCATTTTACTACAATGAACAAATGTTCCTTCTCCCACTTCTCTTCATCCAGCATTTAGACTACCTTTTTGCATTTGTCAGCCCTTGACAGTTATAGTTGGCTAATTATAGTTGGCAAGCTATGTGTAGAATTCCATCTTTAGTTCCTTCCTTCATTTTTTTCAAGATTTCTTTTGTGGTCTTCTCTCTTTCTCTTTCCACATATCTTATTCAAGTAACAATTCCTTTAAGAAAAGGAAAAAAAAACTACTACAAACAGCTTTCCCCATCATCTTTTCTACTTCTACTGTCCCTTAATTCCTCCTTTACTTCCTCTCACTGTGTTTCTGCTAATTCTGTTTAATTTTCAATCCACTGCTTATCAGTTTCTTACAAGAGAATCCCCAAGTTATCCAAGTTCTGCTTCTCTGCTTTGTAAAGGATCAGCCTTGAGTATCATACAAAGGCATAAAATGAGCATTAAATTCATACATCTTCCTTTTCATTGCTACTTTACATTTCTACTTATAGCCCAGTTCAAAGGAAAAATCTTTTAACCCTTTTAATGTTAACCCTCCTTTTTCTCCTCAATTCTCTTATTTTTAGAGAGGGAGTCAGTTTGTTTTTATTCTAAGAAATAGAGATTAAATTGGGAGCATTTGTAAGTTATTATGGCAGGTCAGCAAATTTACCTTTACTTTTCACAGGACTCCACAAAATACATAAATACGCAAATTTTCTAAATTTTATGTAGCTCTTATTGAAATGATACTAACTAGAAAATTAATTTTGGTCAACAGATTCAGCTTAATTTCCTAACAAGCAATGGGAACAAAGATGTGTGAAGCAAGAACTGTTTAACTTTCTGTTAAGTATAACTCCCAAACATTTAAACATTTATTAATTATTAAACATATCATTTAAACACAGTATTTTTGTCCAAAACATGCAAACCAAAAATATGCACCCCATGTTTCTTTAAAATGTTCTGAAAATTAAATTGCAGCGAAAGAAATGAACTCTTGTATCTTTCATTCTCCAAAAACTAATCTATGCCACAACTGACGAATCAGTAGAAGGATTTATTTGGATGATGGAATGAATTAAAGTGTCACATTTGCTTCTAGGCTATCATTTTAGTTGTCCTCTGTTTCTGAAGGAATCTTTTACACTTTAGAAAAATAATTGTGGTAGCTACACAAATTACTTTTTAAAAAATGGTCCCTGTTTGTGCCCTGCAAGATTAGAGAGCAAACCGAAAATATGAGATTCCCTTAGGAAGCCCGGCACAGGACACTGTTATCAAAGCAAACAGAAATAAATGGTTTGGAAAGTAGATCAAGGGTTAACTATAGAGAAACATAGGTAATCATGCAATTTCAAAATCCTCTTGAGCATCTAAGAATAACCAGGAATGCAGTGTGGCTGCATGAAGAATATGCCAGACCAAGCCTTAGATAGAGGTTCAAGTTATGGTTTTGTCACCAAGTAGGTAATAGGCACAACCTTCTCTTTGTATCACTTTCTCTGCCTATGAGAGAAAGAGAGAGAGACAGTGAGACAGAGGGAGAAACAGAAAGAGACAGAATGAGAGAAAGTATATCTTATATACTTTTTTTTCCTAGAAAGTTAGTTGTTAGACATTTACTAGGACATACTTGTCTAGCTTTTCAAGTTTTGAGTGCTACAGGATTGCCCTAATTTCTAACCAGGGGCAGGGAATCTGTAGCCTCAAGGTTACATGTGGTCTTCTACATCCCTGGGTGTGGTGTTTTGACATGTGAGTTCAAGTTTTACAGAACAAATTCTTTTATTAACGGGATTTATTCTGTGAAGTTTGGATTCAGTCAAAGGGCCACACTTGAGGTCCTAGAGGACCACATGTGGCCTTTAGGCCGCAGGTTCCCCATCCCTGCCTATTCCTTAAACTTGCATTAGCTTTTCCAAGATCAATTCCATTCAGTAAATGTTTGTTAAGGACTTGCTATTTGCAACATGCTATGCACTCAAAAATCAGTTAATAAGGAGTTTACAATCTAGTAGGAAGGAAAAATACACAAATAACTGGAAGTTAATATATCTTTAATTATATAGGAGAAGGCAAAGAGATTATAAAGAGATACTGACCTGGGAGGAAAAGCTTCTGTTTAGTGAAGGTGTTGTGAAACAGGTGGCACTTGAACAAAGCTTCCAACAAAGAGGATTTCAACAGGTAGGATCTGAGCATGGAACTCTGTAAAGGGGAGGTGAAAACACAAGAACAGGGAACACCAAGCAATGTAGTTTTACTGGTGCACTGTCTGAATGAGTAAAGGTAAATAATCTGAAATGAGGCTGTAAAGATAGAATGAAGAGAGTCTTGAAGATGAGAATAAGGAATTTGTCATTTGTTCAGTAGGTAACAGAGCCACCAAGTTTTTTTGTGTAGGTGAGTAACCTAGGAAGGTTATTTTCTGTGTAATGTGAAAGATGAACTGAAAAAAGGAAAGTTGGCAGCAGAGAGAAGGGCATTAGGTGGTCAGGCGAGAATTAACAAGAATCTAAGTAACAAGGACCTAAACTAGAGGGAGGAGGAGTAATTATGGTAGAATGGAGAGAGGATGGATGTGATCAACCAACCAATAGACAAGTATTTAAAAAATACCTACTACATTCCATATCCTGTTCCAGGCTCTGAGGACACAAATAGGAAAGTGAGGAGTTCATGCCCTAACTAAGGAGCTTTCATTTTTTACCATTTGGACAATGTCAAAGGTTACAGAGGGATCAATGGAGATTGAGAAAAGGTCAATATATTTTGCAATTAATAGATCACAGGTACATGTACTTCACAAATTATTTTCAAAAACTGAGAAAGAAAGAACTCTACCAGAATAATTTTATTATACAAATATTGTCCTACTATCTAAACCGGGGAGCTCCACAGCATCTGCTTCAGCCACTAAGGCCATCCACTGCATCCCAGGTCAGCAGTCTTGACTTTTGTCCTGCCCCTGGATTTTGATAACTCTGGAAGAGAGAGTGAGGCTAATGATTTCGTGCAACTCTGTCTTGCTTAAATCCAGTTCACAAACAAGTCATCTCCTTGTGATGTCATTGGTCCTCTTCAAAAAAACAAAAGATGAACAACAACAAAAACAATAGATAGAGTGTTTATATTAAGACTGTTATGGGTCTCCCTGATTCCGATCTTTCTCCTTTCCAATTTGTTCTCCACACGGATGCAAAGCTGAGATTTCTAAAGCACGCTTCTCACTATGTCCCTCCTCTCATCAAGAAATTTCAATGGCTTACGACAGTGTCTAGGATAAATGCAAACTCTTCCGTTTGGATTTAAAGACCTTCATAAACTGGCTCCAACCTTGTTTTCCAGGCTTGGTTACACATCACTGCCCTTCATGTATGCTACATTCTAGTCAAAGCGACCTATTTTCTGTTTCCCATATGGGATGTTTCATCCACTTCCTCCGAGTCCCCCATGCCTGGGATCCTCTCTCTTAACTTCCACTTCTTGAAATACCTAGGTTCTTTTAATACTCAGTTTAAGTGCCACCTTCTTCAAGAGGCCTTTCCTAATTCCCTCAATTGTTGGTACCCATTCCCATATAAACATCCTGTATTCATTTTGTATAAATCTTCAGTTTACTTATCGATGCATATGTTGTATCCTCCCAGTAGAACGTAAGCTTCTTGAGATCAAGAATTAAATTTTGCTGTTGTATTTGTATCCCCAGTATCTACTAGTGTCTGGCATAAAGTAACCAATGAACAAATACATACTGACTGACTTTACTTTATTAAATATATTCTAGTGACCTTAAAGAGTTATTGTAACCTCGGTTTAATTTAGTATTAAGGTATAGTTTATAGACCAAATGCAAAATGGATAATTCTAAATTCCCATTAGAAACAATTTTATTTCAAACAAATACGAGTCACCTAAATTCTTTTTCTATTTCATAATTTTAAAAAACCTCTCATTTGAATGAGCAAGTCATTAATGGGGGCTTCATGACATAGACATTTTTTTTTGAGTGGCATGTGGATTTAAATATCGGGATTTAAATCCCATATGTGTTGTCTTTTCTTGGAAGGTTGCTGATTTTAAGGGGATCTCTATTCATGGAAGAAATAAAAAATGGATATGAATTGGGCCCAATGTTAGTAAAGTACTCTGAAGAAAGGTTGGATATAAGTAGAAATTGTACAAAAATGATTTCCAGATTTAAACACTTTAAAAATCTAAAAATTAAAATAATTTATAGCACACACTGAATATATCAAGTGCTATATAAATGCTAAATAATAATATTGTAAAGTGCCTACACTCAATGATAATCAGTACTATATAAATGCTAAGTTGAATAAAACAGAAAATGTAGTGTTTTGAATTGGCTCATAAATGTATCAAGCTTCCTACTGTGTTCAACAAAAATATATAGGAATTTTTTTTTCGCAAAGTTGTAGCAGTGAAAGCAAAGGCGAAAACTCTCTTTTCATAATTTCATAGCTTCGCTAGATACTATCCTATTTCTCCCTAAAGTTGATCAAAAACTGAGACAGAAAGAACTCTACCAGAATAATTTTATTAGACAAATATTGTCCTACTATCTAAACCGGGGAGCTCCACAGCATCTGCTTCAGCCACTAAGGCCATCCACTGCATCCCAGGTCAGCAGTCTTGACTTTTGTCCTGCCCCTGGATTTTGTCCTAAAGTTGCTACAACTGACATGCAAGTCATCTGAATGATTTTAAAATCTAGAGTTAAGTTATTTCTGTCTTTCCTTTAGATTACTAATTAATGGCCCATCACAATAGAATGTAATTTTTGAAAACTAAAAGGCCTGTTACTCTGTCTTTCATGGTACATTATGATTTACAGCATGCTTAAGAAGGCCCCCATAACTGGGGCATGGCATCTAGGACTCTGTTGCAACACACTGAAATTTAGAAGGGTCCTCAAAGAATTATTGTGGGGCACACTTTCCCTACCCCTGGAATTGGATCGTCAGGGTCTCAAACCAACTCCAGCTGCCTTTCCAGAAGCAGCCAGTCCTTTAGCTTAATGGCAGAGAAACCCTACAGTGTTCCTGGGTACACTTCTGCCCTCCTTCTCCTTCTCTAACTTGTCTCAGATACAAAAATTCCCAGTTATAGCTCTGTTTAAAAGCAAACAAATTATAGCTCCCTTGGACTATTTTAGGTTTGCCTCAGCTAAGCTCTGGATGGGGTTTGCCCTTTCTTCAGATCTGTAAGCCTAAGTAACTACTAAGTGAATCTTAGTGAATGTAAATAATTTCATTTTCTAGAATCTTCAGTGGGATTTCTTTCCATAAGAAAATCTCATACTGAACACTAGCTTGTGCCTTAAGAGAGAGATTCTGGTTTCCTGTCCTCTTTGGAGGGATCAATAAGGTAGGGCATATTTCATAATGAAGACAGGATAGAACATGATGTTAAATGTTTAAAAGCAATTGAAGGCAATACATAGTTTAAATATTGACTGAGGGGAAAAAAATACCCTAAAAAGTATGAATAGTAGCAGCACTGGATGGAATAATTATCCTCCCAGGGTTGTTGTCAGGATCAGATGAGGTTCACCTGTGAGTGAATGAGTGAATGTTACCTGATGGGAAGAAGGCAGCCAGAAAGAGGGCAGTGAGGAGAGATGGAGGTCAAGAACTCCTTTTCAAGATGCTGCAACAATCAAAGCAGTTAGAACAAGAAGAGATGAATAATAAGGAAGAGGGTGAGAATGTGGCGGTAGGGAACAATAATAACTAACTGCTATTTACATAGCATTTTAAGGTTTGCAAGGCATTTCACATACATTATCTCATTTGATCTGCAACAATAGCCATGTGAGGTTGGTTCTATGGACTTGATACTCCCATTTTACACATGAGGATACTGAGGCTAGACAGTCGCATAGCTAATAAATATGGGAAGCAAGATTTAAACCCATGTCTCTCCTGACTATAGAAATCCAGCACTTTTGTCATTATATTATGTGTGTAAAGCCAGGTAGAAAAGGAAAACAGGAAGAGCATGAGAGATTGAACAATGGGAGTTTGCATGCCCAGAGCTCAGAATTTCTTTCCCCATTGGGGAATGTCAGTTGCAAACAGGAGAAATGGGAAAACAGAAAAACACTGGAAAGTTGGAGCAGGGAAAAGGAAAAGGAAAGAAAAGAAGAATGGGGAAGAGGTAAAGGAAAGGAATGCCCATACCACTGTTTTGTCTATTTAGTCTTCCATAAGGGCTAGTGGAACAGGCAAGGCAGAAGAGAGAACATAAGAAAAATGTATGCAAGTTTTGTGAGGGTCGTGTCAGCATTTGTTGTAAAGATCTGCTTAAGGAAAGATGAGGTCCATTGATCAGCAAGAGATTATTTGGTAGGAATCCTGATTATCAATTCTATTGGGATGGAACCAGGAGTGTTTGAAACATGCCAAATCCCAGGAAGTAAGGGATAGATATGAGCTTTAGATCAGCATAGAAATTATATTTATTTTGGAGACTGTGCCCAGCGAAAAAGGAATAGGATTATAGGAAGGCCTGTGAGTTGATCCTACTGAGCAGGCCATCACTGAAGGGGTTTATTCATTCTCTTCAGGAATGGAATAGTAGATATTGCAAATATTGTGACCTGGTTAAAAAAAGATACTGTAATGTAATAACAGTGCCAATAAAAGGAGTAGAAAGGTTTGAGGTTTGGACTTAGGATACAATTATGAAACAGAATTATATCGAGAAGATTTTTCTTTTTCAGTTAGAGTCAGGCTGAAGCTGGTATAAGAGACAACCCAAGTAGCAAAGAAGTGAAAACAAAGTAGACGGTTCATATATTGGAGAACGGTTAAATATACTGCAGCACATGAATGTAATCAAATATTTCTGTGCTGTAAGAAACAGCAAACATGATGAATGCAGAAGATGTAAGATGAATCAAGTGAAGTAAGCAGAGATGAGAAAACAATATACATGATGACTGTAACCATATAAATAAAACAACCGCAAAACAATTAAAACCAAACATTATGAAATTATAAAGAATACGTTAGGTCCCAAAGAACGGATAGGTGAAGATCACTCTCTGCTCACCCTACTCTTTTGCAGTTAGAGAGTCCAATATAGTCCAATACTATATTGCATATAATGCCAGATTTTTTTCAGTGCTTGATTGGTTTTGTTGATTCCTGTGCCCTCCTTCCCTAAAAACAAACAAACAAAATAACGTTTTAAAGGGATACTGGAAAGTGGAAAGATACAGGAGAAATCTAGGCAATGTCAAAATAAACAACATCAATAAAAACTTTTATGGAAAAAAGAGACAACCAAAGGCAGGTTATAGATGTAGTTTAAAAAATTGGCAAAAAAAAAAAAAAAGTAGTTTAGTGTTTCCATTAAAAAAAAAATTTCCATACCCTTTGGGAGACAAAGAACCTGAAAAGACCATATATATATATATATATGTGTGTGTGTGTGTGTGCATGTGTAAATATGTGTATGTATGCATGCATGTATGTAGGGGCAGAGACTTTAGGGGAAAATGAAGAAAAGCAAAGCATTTCACTCAATGTGGAAATAAAGAAGAAAAAAGCATGTAAAATAGCATGAGGTACAGAAAGAAAATAGTAGAAGGAAGGTGGCTTTCTCCAGAGAAAAGTAGACATAATACTAAAAGGCATTATTTTGTCAAGAGTTCACAAAGTATGCAAATAAGATTTAGAAAAGGATTCAGAGAAATTGGTGGGGAAAAGAGACTAATGAAACTGAGGATAACTGGCAATGTGGTTTAAACCTGAGTCTCAGAAAATGAAGAAATATGGAAAGAGGCAGCAACTTAAGAAGAGGTAGAATTTGAGTAGTCATATATGGGGGAAGAAAAGGAATTCAGAGCCTTGAAGAATTTTTTAAAAGAAATCATACCAATAAAGCCTAAATGCCATCTGAAGCTTTCTGCCTAAAAATATGTTCAGGGCTTTCCTATATTTTAGATTTTTTTTTTTAAAGCTTCCCTTGATACTGCCATTGCCCCAATCTGCCTCCCTGGATTTTACCTGTTAGGAAGTTGTTTCTTATATTAAGCTAAAATCCACTTCTGTGGAACTTCAAACTATTATTTCTATTTCTGCCCTTTGATGCCAAGCAAAGCAAATCTAATCTTTCTTTCACAGAGAGTCCTTACTACAGTCGAAGATGGTCAACAGGTCCCCCTAAACCTTCTCTTCATGTAAAACATTCCAAGTTCCTTTAACATTTCACCAGATTGCATGGTTTCAAATCCCCTCCCTATCCTTATTATTCATATCTAGATGGGTACCAGCTTGCCAATTTCCTTCCAAAAAATATATAACCAAGAAATGAGCTCAGTGATCTAGGTATGTTTTGACCAGGGCAGAGTAGAGGATGCTTATCATCTCCCTCATTTTGTTTTTACTAATGTGGCCTAAAATGTCATTAGCACTTTTCCCCACTCCTTAAAATTCCTACAATTGGGCCTATAATCCATTAAACTCTTTCTCTAAACCTTCCTCCTCTTCTACCTTCCCTCTCTAACTGTAGAAGGCATTACCATCCTCCTAGTCCCTCAAGCTCAAAATCTAGGAGTTATCCTTGTCTCTTACCAAATCTGTTTCCAAGGCCTGTCAATTTCACCTTGGCAACATCTCTTGAATATACCTCCTGCTCTCCTGTGACACTGCCACCACTCTAGTGAAGATGCTTGTCACCTCACGCCTGGACTATTGCAATAACCTGCTGGTGGGTCTACCTGCCTCAAGTCTCTTCCCACACCAATCCATCCTTTATTCAGTCACTATATAATTTTCTCAAAGTTTGGGTTTGTGTCACCACCTCCGCACTCAGTAAATTCTAGTGGCTCCCTATTACCTCCACAATCAAGTAAAAATATTCTGTTTGGAAAGTCCTTCTTAACCTAGCCCTTCCCTTTTAAGTCTTCTTATAACATATCCCATCCCAACCCACTACTCTTTTATAAACTGGCCCCTGTGATGTTCCCAGAACAAGATAATCCATCTCTCAGTACCAGCCTTTTTTCTTCGATTGTTCTCCATGCCCAGAATGCTCTTTCTTCAATTCTGCCTGCTAATTTCTCTGATTTTCTCTTAAGTCCCAACTAAGAGTCTACCTTTTGCCAGAAGCCTTTCCCAGCCCCTCTTAATTCCTGAGCCTTCCTTCCCTCTATTAGTCACCTCCTATTCATCCTGTATATAGCTTCTTTTGGCTATATTTGTATGCTTTAGATTGTAAACTCCTTGGAAGCAGGGACTGCCTTTAGCCTCTTTTTGTATCCCCAAGAGCTTAGAACAGTGCCTGGAACACAGTAGGCGTTTAATAATAAATTTTGATTGATTAAGCTTCCTAGGGATTAAAAAAGCAAATTTTGTTCTTCTATTTTGACTCATCATGACTCTCTGTAGTTGGTTCTTTTGAGCACAAGTATAGGATTTTATATTTCTCCAACTGAAATTCATGTCAAGAGAGGAAGCAAGATGTAATAGAGTGCTGACCTTGGAGTCAAGAGTTCTGAGTTCAAGTACTGCCAATATATTTCTATTGTCTGGGGACCTTCAACTGGTTCTCCTTTTTCCTGGTGTCAGCCACGCACAAAATGCTAGCTGGTCCCAGGTTCGTTGGTATCTTCTGAATAGAAAGTGCTGAGCTTTTCAAGGCTATCAGGGATGGCTCATGACAGCTTGCCATAAACTTATAGCCCTTAAATGTTACAGCCTGTTATCCTCCTGGCAGAAACTTTGCTGCTTTGCCAGCTCCCTCCTCCCCTGCCTGAGAGTTCCCAGAGTGTTAAAAGCATCCTGGCTGAAGCACTCCACATGGGAATATTGAGGTTTGGGGTTTAAGGGTGCTTGAGACCCCAAAATACCAACACACCAAGTCCTGCCAAATGAATTTGACTCAAGCCTTCTCTCAGCCAAAGTAAACAAAATTTATTAAAGATTCACCATAATGGGTAGACTCTTAAGGAGCCTAAGTATTTGTGACAGTTGTATTGCACAAGTGGGCCAGAACAATCTGACACAGAGTCCAAGTTATATTGAATCTCAGCACCCTCATGGAGGCAAGATGGATCTTATATACAGAAAGACTGTAGAAGGGACCTTGGGGTGGTCTAGTAGTCTGGGTCAAGGGAGGGTCTTGAGGAAGATTCTAAGGAAGATCTTGATGGGACTGAGTTCAGACTCCATGAGCCAAGAGAATGGGATTTTGATGGAATCAAGGGTGGGAAACAGCTTGAGGTAACAGACAATGGAGGGTGTGGCTATTTTAAGGGTAACAGATTTGGTCATAGATATTTTGATAGGATCAATGGTGGGAGGTAGCTGAAGGGTACCTGGAGATAACAGATAGAGGAGGACTTTGGGCTTCTGGGGAACTCCAGATCAAGTGGGAAGATTCTAGGGGGTTCCCAGAGCCTAAATCCCATCAGGAAAGGGGCATCCTTGATCACCCTGGGGCTTCCTGGCCAGAGCTGTTAGAATGGAAGGTCTTCTAGCTCTATACTTACCTTGGCTCCTCTGGCTGTGTCCCAGTTTCAGTTTCTGCAGTACTCTGGGTATCTTCCTTCTCTAACTGGGGCTGTACTTACTGTAGTTTCTCTATTTGAAGGTACGGTTAAAGGAAGTCAATGAAAAGGGAAGCCAGGAGCATCAACATGTGTTGATGTAGCCAAGTAGGAGTGGTGAAGCTAGGGTGGAGTCACTGGGAGATTTCAATGGAATCTTAGGAATTGGCAGAATTGGAAGTAAATGAAAAATAACGTATCAAGTTAAACTTGGGAATTTGTATTTTTAATGTTACAAATACAAAATAAATATTTAGAGGCACATGCTAATAGTCTGAAATATAATTACTAAAAAACAAACAAACAAACTCCACAGCAATCACCCCGCTATTTGATCAAGCTCCAGGTACTTCCTTTGGCCTGCCAAACACAGAAGTCACCTTACCCTGACCTAGGCAGGCCCTAAAGCACTACCCCTCATTCCAGCTACAGGGAGCTATCTGGACTACTTGGACTACTCCATCAACATGCCACACCTCCATGAATAATCCACCTGAACTCATTCCTCAGTGATTAAGGAACACCTACCCATTTACAGTCTAACAATCCCAGGAATTCAGGACTCATGGCTGCCTTTGTTTAAACCCTATTTGGGGTTTAATTTCCATCCCGTTAACTCAATCTCACCAACATCTCACTCCAAAGCTATCTAACTCTTCAACAATGCTGCTGGTATGTCTACTTCATAAGTAACAAACTAATTTTCATCTTAAATCTTTTCCTTTTTCAATCCTTTCATCTTCTTGTACTCACTGTGACTTGGTTCCCTCCTGGTTCCCTCCTTGGTTAGCCTTTCCAGCACTGATTATACATTCACAAATACCTTGGGAATGATAGTAGTACCCTTGACAGAACTACATCTCAATATATGACAATCACATATATAGAGATGAGAAAAAAAATTATATGGTCAATAGTTGCTAATAGCTTCCTTGTTTCTATTTTTGGTTTGGAGGAGATTGGTTCTAATCCCATTGGGATTTTCCCTTATTCTTTTGAAATCTTTCTGTCTTTGAGATATCATTACAACCAAATCAATCCCTGAGTGCCTTTAAACTTATTTTCCCCCAGCCTAGCACAGATTTCTTTTGTATTTGTTCTGATTTAGCTATTTGGCCTGGCTCCATTCCTCTGATCTAAAATTAATTCATCAAAATGTGGGGAATGGCCCAAAGAGTTATAAAACTATGCATAACCTTTGCCCCAGCAATACCCCAACTGAATCTGTATACCAAAGAGATCAAAGAAAAAATATTTATAGCAACTTATTATGTGGTGGCAAAGAATTGGAAATTGAGAAGGTCCTCATCAATTAGGGAATGACTGAATAAGCTATGGTATGTGATTATGATAAAACATTATTAAGAAATGATAAGCAGAATGGTTTCAGAAAAACCTAGGAACACGTATAGTAGTCTTTTGCATCATATTAAACTGGTACAAAGTGAAGTGAACAGAACCAGGAGAGTTGTACTCAATAATGACAATATTGTAAGGCTGATCACCTGTGAAAGATTTAGCTACTCCGATCAAGGACAAGAATCCAAGAAAATTCCAAAGGGCCCATGATGACAAATTATATCCACCTCCATAGAGAGAGAACTGATGGACAATGAGTACTTAATGAAGCATTACTTTCTTAACTTTATTTTTCTTGGGTATTTTTGGGTATATGTTCTTTTGTAACATGGTTGATATGGAAATATGTCTTCCATGACTTCACATATATAGTTCATATCATATTGCTTGCCTTCTCAAGGAGCAGATGAGGAGGGGAAGGGAAGAAGAGAATTTGGAACTCAAAGTTTAAAAAAAATGAATGTTGAAAATTTTTAGATGTATTTGGGGAATTTTAACAAAAATAAATAAAAATATAATTAAAAAGAAAAACGTGAGGAATGAGGTAAAGGCATGTGGAAGACATGTAAATTCCTATTAGAATAGAAGAATAAATTTTAAATATGGTAAAAGGGGAGGGCAGCTCTGCTTTTCTAGATGGCAAAGTCATTGGGCAGGTTTAAAAATTTTTATAAGGAAAACCCACCACCAAAGAAACAAAACCAAAAGCTTTTTTTAAAAAACAAAACAAAAAGATATTCTCATCAATGAAAGTATTTAATACAGTAAAGGAATCAGAGTAGGAAATGAGACTCTAAGAAGAACAAATAGCCATTTGCATAGGCAGAGCCAAGGTGATGAGAGAAGAAAAAGAAAATCAAGTGGGAACAGAAACACTACCAACAGACATCTTAAAGTATGCAAGAAGAGAAGGTGGTGATGGACTCTAATAAAAATGAATAGATTAAGATGACACTGAAAGAAAAACTGTGAATAATGGAGGAATTCTTTGTCAAATTATTTCAGAATTGCAAGAAAAGATACAGAAAAAGGGGAAGGAATATGGACTAATGCCAAAGTAACAATCAAAGGATGAAGGAACAAATGATATAATAGTAACAAGAGAACCAAAGCATCAAGTTACTGAAAATAGGAAGTGCTCTTGCGTCTTAAGGCTTCACTGGTGGATCCTAAAAAGTCCTAAACGACTGTCTGAGCAAAACTTGAGCAGCTATTTTCAGAGACATATATGTATGTGTGTGTGTGTGTGTGTGTGTGTGTGTGTGTGTGTGTGAAAGGTGAAACAATGCGCACACTGATACAAGAAATGATAACGTTTTAAAAATAAAGATATGGAGGAATGTAAGAAACTGTAGGTCATTGATATCAGGAAATAAATAATATAGCATCTGGGACACTCATCTCTGACACAAAAGACCTGTTCAAAGATGTTTTATAATTTTAAAAATTAAAAACAATTAAATGCCTAATCAGAGGAGAATGGTTGAATAAGTTGTGGCATATTAATATAATAGAATTCTATTCTAATATTAATATAATAGAATTCTATAATGCAACTAAAATGAACAAGTATGAGGAATACAAAGAAATCTAGTTGAAGGATTATGATCATTCTGCTTTATGTATATGTGTTGTTTCCCTTAATTGAATGTAAGTTCCTAGGATCAGGGACTATTTCATTTCTGTGATTTTATTCCCAGAATCTAGCACATTCCTGATAATAATAGGTGCTTAATAAATGCTTGGCAATAGATTCATTCCGTAGTCTGATCATTTGGTTTGTTCAAGGCCTCTAGTACTTACTATATGTTAGACATAGTGCTAAGCACTGTACAAATGTTATTCCACATAATCCTCAAAACAATCCTTTGAGGTAGGTGTCTTTATTATCTCTATTTCATAGGCGAGGAAACTGAGGCAGTCAAAAGTTAAGTGACTTGTCCAGGGTCACACAGCTAATACATGTCTGAGATCAGATTTGAACTCAGATTTTCCTGACTCCAGGCCTAGTACTCTACCCACTATGCCAGCAGTCATCTCTGTCTAGGAGCTAAAAACTATTTTCATAATAATTCTAAGAATTAATATATATCTCACATAAACAAAAGCTCTTTGGGATGCTCAATAATTTAAAGAAGTCCTGAGATAAAAAATAGTTTGAAAACACTACTTTAATGATGAGGTTCCCCAGATGCTAATGTTCATAGATGACATTGTACTGATTACAAGAAGCCCAAGAAAACTAGAGAGTCTCATTAATAAGATTTATGATCATTCCAAGGAGTTTTGTTTAATAACTCACTCATGAAAAATCAAATGAATGAATATCACATATTTTCAAGATTATGACTGCTGTTGGATGGTCAGCTCATTCACTTGATCCATCGATACATATATCTTAGATATATCTTACATATATCTTTTATTTTTAGCTAAAGGGGCCATCCCTTGACTTACTTCTTTTTTTAAAAAAAATGTATTTATTTACCTTTAGTTTACAACATTCAGTTCCTCAATCCCTTGAGTTTCAAATTTTCTTCCCCTTCCTCTCCTCCCTCCACCTCCCCGCCATGGCAGCATGCAATCAAATATAGGATCCACAAATACCTTCACATTAAGCATTAGTCAAGTTGTAAAGAAGGATTATAACCAATGGAGTGAACAAGGAGAAAGAAGAAACGAAACAAAACAAAAAAAAATGAGAGAGCAAGTAGTTTGCTTCAATCTGCATTCAGTCTCTGTAGTTTTTTCTCTAGATGAGGATATCCCCTTCCATCATGAGTCTTTTGGAGTTGTCTTATAACCTTGCATTGCTGAGAGGAGCCCAATCTATCAAAGTTGGTCATCACTCATATGATATGTCTGTAATTGAGCACAAATTTTTCCTGGTTCTGCTCTCCTCACTCAGCATCAGTTTATATAAGTCTCTCCAGGTAAATATGAAGTCAGTCTGCTCCTCATTTCTTATAGCACAATAGTATTCCATTACATTCATATACCACAACTTGTTTAGCCATTGATGGGCATTCCCTTGATTTCCAATTCTTTGCCACCACAATAAAGAGCTGCTATAAATACAAATGGGTCCTTTTCCCATTTGTATGCTCCCTTGGATACAGCCCTAAAAGTGGTATTGCTGGGTATGCACTTTTTTTGTAACCCTCTGGGCATAGTTCCAGATTGCTCTCCAGAATGGTTAAATCAGTTCACAACTCCACCAACAATGCATTAGTGTTCCAATTTTTCCCCATCTTCTCCAGCATTTATCATTTTCCTGTTTTGTCCTCTTAGCCAATCAGACAGGTGAGATGTAGTACCTCAGAGTTGTTTTGATTTGCATTTCTCTAATCAATAGTGAATTAGAGCATTTTTTCATATGCTTATAAATACCACTCATTTCTTCCTCTGAAAACTGCCTGTTCATATCCTTTGACCATTTATCAATTGGGGAATGACTTATATTCTTAAAGATTTGACTCAGTTCTCTATATATTTTTGAAATGATGCCTTTATCAGAAACACTGGTTATAAAAATTCTTTCTCAATTTTCCACTTCCCTCTTAATCTTGGTTACATTGCCTTTATTTGTATAAAAACTCTTCAATTTAATGTAATCAAAATTATCCATTTTGCATCTTATAATACTCTCTAACTCTTCTCCATAAATCTGACAGATAAACTATTCCTTGCTCTCCCACATTGCTGATAGTATCAGCCTTTATACCTAGATCGTGTTCCTATTTAGACTTTATTTTGACATATGGTGTAAGATATTGGTCTATGTCCAGTTTTGGCCATGCTATTTTCCAGTTTTTCCAACAGCTTTTGTCAAATAGTGAGTTCTTATCCCAGAAGCTGGGGTCTTTGAGTTTATCAAACAATAGATTACTATAGTCATTGAATGCTGTGTCTCATGTACATAATCTATTCCACTGATCCACTACTCTGTTCTTCAGCCAGTACCAAGTAGTTTTGATGACTGCTGCTTTATAATACAGATTAAAATATGGTATGGCTAGGCCACCTTCCATAGCATTTCTTTTCATTAATTCCCTTGATATTCTGGACCTTTTGTTCTTCCAGATGAATTTTGTTACTATTTTTTCTAGCTCTATAAAATAATTTATTGGTCGATTCATTGGTATGGAATGACCCACTTCTTAAAGAGGCCTATTCACTGAATGGACGTTACCTCACTCAAAGAGAGAACTTGAAAAGACCTTAGCCTAAAAGAGTCAGGTTCTCCCATTGCATCCTGGGCCATCTCCAGACATCCTGATGAATATTTGGCCATTGCACCCGGATGGCTCTGGAGGAGAAAGTGAGGCTGGTGACCTTGCACAGTCCTCCCTCACTCAAATCAAAGTCAACTGCAAGTTATCATCATCTCCCTGATGTCATGGTCCTTTTCAAAAATGAAGGACAAACACAACAACAACCTAGATGGTCATAACAATGAAATAAGAGAAGCAAGAAAGTAGACTAGATCATAACTGAGAAATTAAGTAACAATGATCCCAAACTACTCCCTGATGCCCAAATCCATATTTTTTTTCTTAAATAGTAAAAGTCTTCCAATGAAGCTATATAGTTACAAATCATAGAACAACACAATCTCTGAAAAAAAAAATCAAAATGCAAATAACCCAAAAGGCAATGAAGAGGCTCTTGGTGGGTATAAGTAGGCAGCAGGATATTACCAATGATGATCCATACATAGAAACTAATGTTAAACATATCAACAATGACATGTTTGGTTGGAGGAGGAGGTGGAATGACAGCCACATAGCAAAATCAATGCATAGTAGGTGAGCAGTGCATTTGTTTCACTGGTATCCACAAAATGTTAAAAGAGTTAAAGGAAGACCTCTAGAGTATTTGTAACATCTTCTAAATAGAATTTATGGGAAGAACATAAATACGAATTGCTCAGGGTAATATAATATAGATGAATTGTCATCTATTTTGATGACTAAAGTGCCCAAACTGATGAAATCATGAATCCATTGAAATATTGAAGCATCATGATATGATGAAAAAAAAAAAGACCACACTATGAATGCATTCCTATCCTTATTCAGTAGATACAACATAGTTTACGGGGGAAGGAGGGGTGAGAATATGACACAGCTTTTTAATCTTCTTTTATCTTTTTTAAACTTAAGTCTAAAATTTTTTAACAGTCTAAGGCACAATGGTCTGGGAGAAGGTTTTAATTGGATGAAAGTGAGTATCTGGCAAATAACATGTGGTGCATAGATACCAGGTAAAGAACAAAGAATGAAAAATAAAACCTTCTTGGGATGAAGTGAACCCAGAGAAACAAAGGCCTCTGAGAGAAAAGTCCAAGATAATAAGACAGACAAAACAAGTTACCTTAACAGGTATTTTTAATGGAATATAGGGGAAAAAAAGAAGATCAATGGTGATGATGATGATGATGATAGAATTATGAGAGATTTCATTAGGTACAACTTAAAAATCAAGTCATTTTGGGGAAATGGGAATCGAAAGAAAACATTCAATCAAAATAGATTATAAGCATTCACAATGCTTTTTACACCAACCTGAAAAGCTGAGAAAGAAAGGAAAAATATATTCTCCCTGATCAAGCCAGGCAAGACACACATGCTAAGTTTTGCTCCTTTCTTTTCTAGAAGCTTAAGTATGTTACCAAGTTGAATAAAGCTTCCACAAAACAATTACCATGTATATGATGCTGTCTCATCTTTCTTTTCAATATCTGTGTTCCACCTCCTGATTATTCCTGTCTTCTCCCAAGTTCTTCTCCCACGTCTCATTCTCAGTGCCTTTTACTCAATTGGTAGTCAAAATCTCCCTGCAGTGTTTGTGGATAGATGTTATAAATGTGAATGAATGAAAAATCATTTATAAACACTAAATGCTAAGCACTGTGCTTTATTGCTAAGCTCTTGCTTTCAGAGAGCTCACAATCTAATCACGCTGTTACTGCTGTTTGTCCTTTGCTGTTTGTCCTTTGCTCTCAGAGAGGACCAATGATATCACAAAGATGACATCTTGACTTGGGTCATAAATTGGATTTGAGTGAGGCAGAGCTGAACAAAGTCATCAGCTTCCAACTCTCCTCCAGAGTCATCGGAGCTCATGGTAAGATAAAGGTCAAGATCATCGGTGATGGCCCAGGATGCAGTGGGACACCTAAGTCTTTCTAAATTAAGGTGTTTCCCAGGTTTCAAACTGTCTAAGTCCATGCTCATTTAATTTAAAGCATTAAGACAAAAGGTCCAAATTACCATTCCAAAGATATCAATCTGGGAGGGGAAGACCTTCAGAGTTTTGGACCAGAACAAGCCATCAAAATTTAAACAATGAACCACCAACGCTTGGGTTAGGTCAATTACTGGCCATTCAATGAAAACCAGAATGATTTGAATTTAAAGGCTAGTCAAGTAGCTCCATTTAAAACACAATGGGCTTTTTTAAGGCCTGTTTTTTCAGAGCTATATTTCAAGAAATCAAAAATGAAAATTGCACAGGACAAAAAAAATCAATTGTCCCAGTCTTTTAAAAAAATATTAAAATGACAAGAAGAAATAGTAAAAAAAAATGATATTATAATAATAGCAGCATTTCCCAACTGAGAGAGCTCATACTCTAATCAAGCTAGACAACACATAAAGGAGGGTTCAATAGGAGGTAAGATGGAAAGTCCCAGTGTTCCAAAGGGCAAAACAGCAGGTAAGATGGTAATGCCCAGGGAGGTCTAGAAAATGTAGTGACAGGGAAGATGCAGTGGCAGTGCAGATAAATGGTAAGTCTGTCACATGGCCAGTCAATAAGCATTAAGTTCTTACTATATTGTAAGTGGGCAGGTAGGTGATACTGTGGATAGAGCACTGGACTTGGAATCAGGAAGAGTCATCTTCATGAGTTCAAATCTGGCCTCAAATACTTACTAGCTGTGTGACCCTGGCCAAGTCACTTAACCCTGTTTGTCTCAGTTTCCTCATTTGTAAAATGAACTGGAGAAAGAAATGGCAAACCATTCTAGTATTTTTGCCAAAAAAAAAAAAAAATGCCAGAGTTTTACACCATTGGAAACAAACAACAATAACCAATGTTGTAGGTACTGTGCTAGGTGCTGAGATACAAAGAAAGGCAAAGACATGGTACCTACCTTCAAGGAGTTACATTCCATGGAGGAAGACTGAGAGGTAAACTATGTACATAAATAATTTATACAATGGAAAGTAATGGAGGGGGGGGGAATACTTGGGGTTGAAAGGGAAGACCTGAAAGACTTCAGCTGAGTCTTGGGGTTTTGCATTTTAATAAGGACCTCTGGAAGGACATTTGATATTTAAAGGTAGAGATAAATAATAGTGCAATATCAGGCACTGTGACAAATGGACATGGGGAGAGATATTTGGGCGCCACCTCATGCTTCTGAAATCACCTCATATTTGAATGGCTCCTATTGTTCCTTGTGCCCAGAGTGCCATCATTTGCCCCATCTGAAATTCTACCCATCCTTTAAGACCCAACTCAAATGCATCCTCCCCTATAAAACTTTCCCAGATCTCTCAATTCAGAGACAATCCCTCCATCCCTTTGAGCTCCAATCAAGTTTTGTTTTCATCTAATCCAACCTTATTTTAGAGATGCTGCTGTTGTTGTTCAGCCATTTCAGTTACCACAATAGGGTGATCAAAAAAAACCAACCCAACCCCTAGAGAGTCTTAGCCAGGAGACATTACATTCCAAGCAAAGAGGTGTGGTAAGTAGCACCAATTTAAAGTATAAGCTCATTTGGAATTTATTACTTAGGTGAAGGTAGAATATAATAAGCAGTATTGCCCCACAAAGTCACAAGCAGTGGTAGAGCAGTGAGAGAAAAAAATTTCAAGGTGTCTGAAAGTGGAGAATTACCAAAGGTATAAAAAATAATCTTGGAATTTATTATTAACAAGAACAACAAATGACTGAAAAATAGCAATGAGTACTAATATATATGTCTACTTTTCCAACAATGGTTTTATGAGAATAAGGGCATCCTGGACAAAGATATGAGAATGAAATAGGTGGGCTTTCTCAAGCAATATTCCATAGTAGACCATATCTTTACTATCATTCAATTGACTGACAGGTATAAAAAATACAAGATTATACTATGTTCATTGTAGAAAATAATTTTTAAAACACTTGATTTAGCAGAGCAAAGTATTGCCTTAAAGACTTTTCTCTAACAAGGTATTGCACATGTCAAAATAATTCATTTCAAAATCATTTCGCTTCATGAAATACAGGTAAGGTGCAGGAGTGAGGGAGGGGGAATTGTTACAACAGAGATAATGTTATCCATTGACCCTCTGGATACTAATACCAAGGAAATCAGGAAATCACAAAAAATCAGGAGATATGAGCTTGCTAAACATCTTCACCACTGTCACTGGGAGATCCCAAGTATCCGTACCCTAAAAACAACCAAATGGGTGAAGTATGCTTATTGTTCAAACTATATTCACTGAACAGTAATGGTGTGCAGGAGATATATGGAGGGAAGAGATGAAGCTATTGTGATTTTCAAAGATGTTTTTGTGAGATTTTTGTGCAGTTTACTGAGGAAAATGTGGATGTTTTTAAAAAATAAATAAAGCATGTTTTCAGAATTCATTAATTCTTGCATCAACATACCATAGCATCAGTATATATATATCTTGAACAGAGATCATGGATAAACAATGAACTAGGCCCAGAATTGAACAGAAGGAAAGCAGGCAAGATTGCATTTAGGAAATTGTGCAGTGTTTTTTTTTAACAAGCCCAAGCTTCTCCCTGAAAAAAAAAAAATTCATCTCTTTAGTTTTTCCCTTAATATGGTATGGTCACAAATCATGGAATACTAGCCTCTGAAGAAGCTGAGTATCTCTCAAAGGGCAGTGGAGAAGGGGGCATGAACAGGATGTAACATTAAGAGTGAGCAATCATATAGGAGAAGTAAGATAAAGAACAACTCAGAGAAATTTATGGTAGGTTGGTCACAGGTCAAGATCAAGGAGGTAATTAATAGGCACCTACATTTTCCATTGGTATCAATACAATATCCATGAAAAATGTCTCCAGTATGGACCTTGTGACAGAATCAAGAGAGGAAAGATATGGAGGATGAAGCTGGCAGGGAAGTATAGGTTGTACCCTACATTGTTGGAGGGAAAATTCATATCAATAAAATCAGAGATGCATTGGAGTCTTGGAGTATGATTGATGAGTAGAAGTGCTGAATAATAATTATAATTAATAGAATGCTGAATCATAATGAGATCACTATTGAAATTTTTTTCCCTCTTTTGGGATTCAACTCAGGGGTACCTCTTCCATGAAACTTGCCCTGACCATCCCCTGACCCAAAGGATCTTCCCTTCTTAAGTATCTCATGGCACTCTATCTGACTTCTCCTTAGCACTTCCCATGTTCTAACTCAGATGTGTCTTTGTACACGGCTAATTTCTCTCACTCCTGCATGGACTGACACTTTTCATCTGTTATCACCTTTTTGAGGGCATGGACTGTCTTTTTTCATCTGTTTGCTTTCGTCATAGTTGGTGCGTAGTAAATATGTGTTGAAATTGTAGAATTGCCGTTATTGTTGGTAAACGCTACCTTGTATATATCCCCTTTCTGTTTATTTAGTAGTTATTTTGCATATATTTATTTGGTGTAAATAAAAGCCAGTGTGGTGTAGTGGCTAGGGGTCTAGTCTCAAAGCTGGAAGACTTGGGTTCAAGTCCTATCTCGGACACACCTTGGCTGTGTGACCCTACGCAAGTCTTTTAACATCTCTGTTAAAATTAATCACTGTTAATCACTTTCTTCATCCATAAAATGAGGAGGGGGGTGGGGCCTGGAGTCGATGGTCTCTAAATATAAATCTATTATCCTATGATGTTTGTATGTGTTGTCTCCCCCCATAATATAAAAGAGCTTTGAGGGCAGGAATTGTTTAAGCTTTTTGTATCTTTAATACCTATCACAGTGCCTGGCACACAGTAAATACTTTGAGCAAACATGAGACTCTCGCCTCCCCTACTAAGTTTTGTGTTAAGAAAAAAAACTCTCTTTTAAAGCAAAAAAAAAAAGTCATGCACCAATTTTACCTCATTGCAAAACAAAAACAAACAAAAAAACCCCACCACAACCTGGCCCCCCTTCCATACACAGGTCCTGAGAGTTAAATGTTTCAATAAGCAACGAATGGGCTTTAGAAATACATCAAGAGAAAGGAGAGATGTTCCCACACAGCATAGCAACATGGCTTCTGAAATGATGACCTTGAGAAGGTCTGGTTCCTTGGCAACGACCTACAGAGTACATGTATCTTACTCCTGCATGAACATTGGAACTTTTATTAGGGCTCTGGCATGATCATCCTGCACGATCACTACATGTTTACATGGAAGGCCAATTCCAGAAGGGTTTCCAGAACATTTGACAAAAACAAAATGAAAATTGTTGCTCAGCCTGCCTGAGGTCAGATTCCATGGTGTTGTTATCATCTTTTGAAGTAGTTACCACATTGTTACTGATACGGGCTGGTGAAACACCATTCCAGACTTGCTTCACTATGCTTATGTAACCGATCAGTGAGTGGAAGCCTGCAGGTCCTCTATTCAGCTTGGTAAACATGGGCTTCTCTGTCACTCTTCATTGTTCTTCTTCAAAGTACACTTGCCACCTTATCTGGCAACAGCTTTCTTTAAGACTGCTTCTCATGTGAAATAATCTTTCACCACAGAGGCCAGGATATCCTTAGCACAAGAAGAGACATTTATCTTGCTGTTAATGGTTAATTAATTTTGAAAATGTATATTACAACACAATAAAAAAAGAAAAAAAGAAAAAGCCAAGCTGGACAATAGAGCAAAATGTCCCTTCTTCAAATTGACTCCTATTTAGTGCTTCCAATGTCATCCAAAACACAGATAACTTTTCTTTCGTGAATTGTTCTCCTGAATGATTTATACATGTTGTGTTATCTGAGGCCCTTTCCAAGTCCCCTGGTGGATTCAGCCAGCCATCAGCTGCATAATTGTTAATTTTAACACTATAAAAGGTTCTGATGCCGAGGAGATAATGTTGGTGGAAGAATTAATTGAAATGTATCTCCCAATCACACTGGTTTCCTGCTTCTAGTTTCACACACATAAAATTGTGCATCGGATTTTAGGTTAGAATAATTGTACATCTTTGCTACTCATTAGGCTTTATGAATGGTTGAAAACAGACTAAATTTTTTTCTAACATGCATATAGGATTTTCACCCTGAGAACAACCATGATACTCTTACTGTTTATAGTCAACACAATATCCTTCTTAGACACTATCTAAGTATCTGCAGTAGGCACAGATGAGGAGACATAGGACAAGAGGAGAAAGAAGAGAGAAGGGAGAGGGGATGAATGGGATGAGAAATGGGAAATGAGAGCAAGAGGAGAATGAAAAGAAATGAGAATTCGAGTCTCTCTAGCACTGAATCTGCTGTCAAATCTTCTTATCTCTAAAGCACTAATAGTTTCCCAGATGTTTCTGTCTCTCAAAGAAATCAGTATAGATTGATAACAATGTTCTATCCCCTACATTTTCTAAGTTTACATTTGTAGGTTTTCTAAGTATACAAATTCACACAGAGCTCCTCCAGATCCTACCATACCACCTTAACCAGAAGGAAGTACAAGGGAATGGTATCAAAGACTTTCCCTTTTCTGATATTGAATCTGTCCTTCTAATGACAATTTCCTTGAAATTTAAATCAGAACTATATAGTACAGCATTGAAAGCTACTTTCTGCTCAACTGCATTATCATGAGTGACATTTTTTCATATAGTTAAATGCTAAATATCTTTCTTCTATATTAGGTCTTTGGTAAACAAAAAGAAAATATTTTTCCTAGCCATGGAGCAGATTCAAGGTTATATGCCTACAATTACAGGGCACAAAAGCTCAGCTCCTCAAAGTCAAGAGAAATACCAAGTCATTGGGGAGCATACCTTTATATTTTGTTTTGTATTAAGGTGTAAGAGTATCAGCTAAATCTTTCTATAATACATCTTGACAGTGGCATATATGAGGTCAGGAATGGACGAAGTTTACTCATTACTTTTTGTAGGAGATAATCCCAGGCTCCTAGAAATACATGTCATTAGTTGCATTTTCTTTATAAACTGAATGTAGGTAGGTAGGAGTGCAGACAGAATTATAATGCAACAATTAAAAACCAATGAATTTCTAAACCAGGGATACTGGGTCTTTTATTTTGTTTTTTTTTTAAATCCATACCATAATGGGCAATTATGAACACAATAGAGAAAGAGGGTTGGTCTAATAAGTATGAAGAAAATGCCCAACAGAGCAACCAGATATATAAATAGAATAATACAGACATCCAATCTATTGCAAAGCTAGAATTCAATTCTCTTTCAACACAAGTGTACCTTAAAATTGGCTTACAGATACTACAAGAGAAACAGAAATAGAACTTAAACTCATGACATAGTTTAGAAAATTAAATTATGACATATACTAACTTTTATTTATTCTACATAGAGAAAAAAATAATTATCAACCAGTAGACTAGAAATCATCCACTTATCAAGTAGAAATTAGGGGATTCTAAATGAGGGGAATCAGTAAATGATAGGCTTTTATAAGTAATATCTCACAGTACATCATGAAAAAACAAGATTGTACTCTACTTGTTCATTGTTAATTATAAAAGATCATTTGATTCAATCTGGCAAAACAGTACCTTAGAAGTTATCTCCCAACAAGGTGTCTTCTATATATACCTGAAAAATCATTCAAGATAAGAAAACCTCAATGACCCTCTGATCATAAGTATCAGGCATATCAAAAGACTGAGAGACATATACTCACCAAAGGTATTTGCTGCAGTGATGGAGATCTAGTACAGATTACGAGTTGCAAAAAGATCTTCTATTGATAATGAAGTCTTTCAAAGGTTTCTGTTTGTGGATAAGAACAGATTGGTTACACAAGCCCCAAGATATTACATATCTTCCCAGAGAGATAAAAAACCATTGAAAGGAGTTTGGTATAACCATCTACAGCAGAAAAATCAAATGGATGAAGAATTGCCCAGATTATGACACACATTTGGGTGGAAAACATATGAATTTTATCTATAATAAGTATATACAAATGGGACAGAAAACACAAATCGAAATTAGTTGGGTCCCGAATTACACAACAGAAGGAGAATGGGTTGTATTGCCTTCAGGAAATTGCAAAGCTCATTTAATGACCCCAATTTCTTACAGAAACAATAGCTCATTTTTAATACCAATATTTTGTCAGTATTATTATATGACTGTAAGACATGGAGCATAGAAATCTCTGAAGAATTAAAAATGAAACATACCGAAGCAATAGAAAGGTACGTGGTGAATGACAATGTAAGCTGCAATATAACTAATTTGGAATTTTGAAGAGCTTTAATCGGAAAAGTTATCAGGAAACTACCTGAGTGGAAAAGAAGGTAGGCTAGTTTTCTTACTTGCTCAAAGAATGAGACTAAGACCAGGCCCCAGTGAGGAGAGAGACCACAGGTCTTTATCTGGAGCCTGGCCCACAAGTACATAATCCCGCTATTGTTTT
Organism: Pseudochirops corinnae; assembly: GCA_028646515.1. Taxonomy (NCBI): domain Eukaryota; kingdom Metazoa; phylum Chordata; class Mammalia; order Diprotodontia; family Pseudocheiridae; genus Pseudochirops; species Pseudochirops corinnae. The sequence goes on from CM053591.1 coordinate 91,813,180, forward strand.
TGTCTCAATTGTGTTCATTCATTACAATCTATATATGAAGGAAATTGAAGATGGCTACAATCTTTTGAATTTCAAAAAGTCAAAAAAACTGCTCAACAGAAGACCAAGAGCTGAAGTCCATGCCAGCTCTTGAAGCCAGTCAGCCTAGAACTGAAGAGCTTTAGGACCCAACCCAGCCCAAAGGCCCTGAGGAAGGATCTAAGGGGCCTAACTCAGAGGCAGCTTAAAGAAGAACTCATCCAGCAGCTATGTTTTTGGAAGTGAATTGGGTGGGACCAGTGCTATAGAGAAACTGCTCTGAGTCCACTGTTCCCAAGGACATAGGTAATATAAGAGATTATTTACCCTCTCCCCTTGGGTCCTTTGTGGGGAAGGGAAGTTTGTGCTTCTGTTCTTGCTATATCTTTGCAGTAAATCCTTTTTAAAAAGCAGAGGGGGAAAAATAAGATTGACTGGTCACCTGGTGAGGGCAATGGATAATAGTTAAATACCCTGATCGCTCCATTGATATACTTACATTGTTAGGAAAATGTGAGGATCATTGGGTGGACTTCCTGTGGCAAACTTTTGGAAAGTCATGGACAAGAGTGCCATAGCTGGCTATGGATGGATCATGAACTCATCACTAGAACAAGTATCCAAATCAGTGAGATCACAGGTTTATTTGTATAGTCAATAGACTAACAACACCTTGAGGTCAGGGATTGTTTCATTTAGTGCCCAGTGCAGTATTTGTCACGTAATAAGTGTTTAATAAATATTTGTTGTCTTGAATTGAATTATTATATCAGAAAGAATAAATACTTAAAGACAAATGAATTTTTTTCATTGGTACAAGACTAGGCTTTAATTGGTAGGAATGAATTATACAGGTATATCATGTAATAGTTATTGAATAAGGGAGTTGTAGAGGGTGTGTGTGTGTGTGTGTGTGTGTGTGTGTGTGTGTGTGTGTGTGTGCGTGATAGGGGGAAAGTTGACTGAGTATAATGAGAAGAAACAGTCACATTGTGGATTTATTCACAGTATTTGATATCAATCAAATAACAGAAAATTCAAGATTATATTGACAAAATAATTATCCAGAGACCAAAATGAACCTGCCAACAAAAAAAATAGCATTTTTCTCCCCCTTTTTGATATTAAAATTTTCCTTTTAAAAGTATAAAAACATGAAGCAACAAGTACCATAAGACTTGCCAACTGGTGTAGTCAAAAATTTAAATACTGTATCTAATGTATGTTTTTTTTTTAAAACAAGAATTAGCATTTAACGAAAGAAACCAATTATTGTTTATACATTTAGAGCTTCTCTTCATTACTGTCAGAGTTACTATTCTAGAAATTCTCAGTTACCCTTAGGACCCTCTGCTTCCCTTCCCACCCCCATATCCCTTCACCATCCGTTTCCCCATGATTTATCCAGTTTCACTCCTGCCTCTCTCCCTCCTTTCTCTCTTTTTTTAGTCCTGCCTTTCTCTCTGCCTTTCTTCCCTTACCCAAAAATGACTGCATGAAATTGCAACAAGCATTGTCTCATCAACATTCTGCACCACTGCCCTTCCTAGTGGGAGGGATAAACTCCCTCTTGTTCCCCCAAACATACACAGAAACATATGGAGAAGAGATAAAAAGAAAAGGAGTGAACAGAAAAAGCCTTCTTAATTGTGCTTCCCTGCTTTCTGTGGAGCCCCTTCCCAATACACTGTAAGTAAAGAAGCTAGCATATGTTCTGCATATGTATTCCTAGCAGCACACACCAACTCATGCATTGTTAGTGATTTCACATTGTTTAGCTGCTTAAAGCCAATTCTGAAGGGTCAACCATCATTTGTATTGTTGGGCTACTGGTCTCATTATCTTAACCCCCTGTGAAAGAAGGGCAAGTCTGAGAACTTTCGTACCTTAGTCTTTACAAAATAAATGGACACGGAGCTTCTTTCTTTCTATAAAGTCAACACTGGGCATATAAAATACGTTGCCCATTGTGAATGAACTCAACATAGCCATGTGATCAAGTCAGATCCAGAAAAAACCTTTCTACCACTTCAGATTCTAGCTAGTTTTTATTCCCAATGCCTGTTGATCTTTTAATCTTTCTATAGAAAATTTAAATGTACACCATACCTGTAACATCCTCTTGAAGAATTACCTGGTTTAATTCAAAATTTAATTAGTACATTTCTGTGAGTGCATGTTTCCATGACATCATGACAGAGCCTGATCTGAATTCTTACTTGAATAAAGGGCTCTTCTGGGCATCTTCAGGAGAAAACAAATCTTAGCCAAAATGGTAAAAGGGCAAAATGGCAAAAGGAAGACAAAGTGATAATTATGTTTAACTGGTGGCACACAAAAAGATTTTAGTGGCATTTGGGTCCACAAAGACTCAACAAAGTAAGCTCATGTTGAAATGTATATGTCCATCATGATGAAAATTTTCTTAGGAAATCACTAAAACAATGTCATGTATGGCAAATTGTGCCAACAAATATACAAGGCAGATAAGATTGGGGGAGAGGGAAGAGGAGAGGTAATTGGGGTTAAGTGACTTGCCCAAGGTCACATAGCTAGTAAGTATCAAGTGTCTGAGGCTGGCTTTAAATTCAAGTCCTCCTGACTCCAAGGCTGGTGCTCCATTCACTGTACCACCTAGGTGCCCCCAAATAACACTTTTTGAATAACTATGACATATTCCTATGAGTAATACTATGACTATAGTAATAATAATAATATAGCTAACATTTATATAGTGCTTACCACATGCCAGGCACTGTTTTATAATTATCTCATCTGCTCCTCACAACAACCTTGGGAGGTAGGTGTTATTATTACCCCCGTTTTATAGATGAGGAAACTGAAATAAATAGAGGTTAAGTGACTTGTCCAGGATCACACAGCTAGTAAACATCTGTAAGAGTAGGGTGGTATAATGAATAGTTGGTTTAGGAATCAGAACAACCTGGGTACATGTTAGTCTTTTGACGCAAACTGGCATTGTGACCATCAACAAGTCATTTAACCTTCTAGTACCCCAGGTTACTTGGCCACAGTCACTTGCAGAACAGTTGCCCAATCTACATTGTTAGAGGTAGTTTTACTGCGGAGAAATCCCTACACTGACTAAATCACAGGTTTATTTAAGAAAAAAAAGATATAGCATGGTTAATGAAGTCTGCTAATGTTCTTAATGTTATTAAGGTGAATGAACATTTAGATGTGGGATTTGGGGACAGACCTTTAATTTCTTTAAAAATAAATGTTATTGCTATATTTCATTTTTCCCCTCTTATTTTTACTATATGTGTGTGTAGACACACATTTATGTATGTACATATATATGTATTATTTCCCTCTTACAGAGAGTCATACCTTAAACAAAGAATTAAAAAAAGAAATGAACAAAAACAGTTCAGCAAAATAAGACAACATATTGAAAAAGTTTGACATTCTATGCAGTAATAAACATCCAGAGTCCTTTGCAAAGAAGCAGAGAGAAGAGTCTTCTCAAATCTCTTCTTTGGGGCCAAATTTGGTCATAATTTCACAGAATGCAGTTTTGATTGTTTTGTTATGGTTATTCTTTCATTTTACTTGTATAGTCATTAAGACCTGTGATTTCATCGGTATGGGGAGCATCCCTACATGGAAATTCCTGTGGCCAATGAAGATCAACACCTGTTCAGCAACCAGGCTGGACCTGGAGTCAGGAAGACCTGAGATCAAATCCTGCCTCAGATGTGTGACCCTGGGCAAGTAATTTCACCTTTACCTGCCTCAGTTTTCTCATCTGTAAAATGGAGATAATAGCACACCTATCTTCCAGGTTGTTGTGAGGATCAAGTGAGAAACTATTTGTAAAGGATTTAACACAGTGCCTAATACATAGTAGGCACTCTAAAAGTGCTCCTTATCATCATCATCATCATCATTATTAATTAGCCTCAGGTCACACTGCCAGTGGGAAGAGGCAGGTTTGAATTCAGGCTCATCAGACTCTGAGGCTGGCCTCATACCCACCATTTTTTAGGTTTTTGTTGTTGTTGTTGAATTTGGGCTTTTCTTGGCAAAGATATTGGGGTGGTTTGCCATTTCCTTCTCCGGTTCATCTGACAGTGAAGAAAGTAAGGCAAACAGGGTTAAGTGACTTGGCTGGTGTCACACACCTGGTAGTAAGTATCTAAGGCCAGATTTGAACTCAAGAAGATGAGTCCTCCTGACTCCAAGCCTGGTACTCTATCTACTGTACCACCCACCTGCCCCTGTATCCACTACTATACCATGAACATAGTAGGATATGAATGTATTCTGAATAAGACATAAGATAAATTTGCTTGTTTTATTAATCATTAATAGTTTAAAATACATAAATATAACTTGTAAGGTTCCTACTTCCAAATCCTATAAAACAAAAGGATTAATTCACTTTCATATTCTTCTAGGTATACAATTTGTAACCAGAGAGGTCCTTGAAGATAATCCAACCTCCTAATTTTATCAGTAAAGAAACTAAGGCCTAGAGGTACTCTGTTTGTAAGTCTATTTCTTTTTTTGGAGGGGAGAAGGCAAGGCAATTAGGGCTAAGTGACTTGCCCAAGGTCACACAGCTAGTAAATGTGTCATGTGTCTAAGGCTGAATTTGAACTCTGATCCTCCAGACTCCAGGGCTAGTGCTCTATTCACTGAGCCACTTAGCTGGCCCTTGTAAGTCCCTTTCTTGTTTCTACCACACCACAGCTGTATCCTCTTTACTTTGGATCTTTATCTCTGTCCCTCTACAAAAACTAAATAACAAACAAGGTGATTCTGATAGTGAGGACTGACCCCAAAACAAAGATGTGGAAGGACAGGTACAGAATAGTACAGGAGTCACCACGATTTCCACTGCAGCAATTAGGGGACTGAGGAATACAGAGGCACATAAGCCATACCACAGTCTGGTGTCAAGCTACTCCACCCCTCCATTTTCCTACTAGGGCTTTCACGGTGAGTGCCATGAGCAGACTACCAGGTGAAACACGTTGCTCCTGCTTTGCCTCTGGGCTGGGTTCAGCGCTAGCACGCTTCACGGACTGCCTGCTGCTAATGCAGCTAACAATTTAATGAACAAGGAAACTATGCAGAGGCCTTGAGGTTAAAGGTTAACATCTTTATTAAGTATTCACACACGATATCTCTGCTCTTTAAAACTAGGAACTCTAGAAGGCTGTCCTTAGTCCCTGTGGATAGAGTAGGATTATTCTTCCTCGTAGGTACTAATCCACTCTAGGCCTATAAATCCATCCTCACAGGAGATTTAACCTCTTAGCCTGATTGTATGATAATTCTATCTCCAGGAGGCTTTCACTGGTTGGTGAACTCCCAAGCAACACAAACTGTGGTTCTCTTTGTTTATTACCCTTTCGACTCTTTGAATGAACTTTCTTTCATTCAAACGAGGTTAACACAGATTGTGATTGGGAGCCCAGAGTTATATGTCTATGCACATCCTCTAAAGTGACCAGAGAATTGTTGTTTGTGTCTGGTCACTAACAACTAAAACTTGGGAAAGCATTTTGTCAATCCCTGAGTAGCTGGGAAAATCTATAGGATTTTTAATTGTTGATTTTAGTAACCTTCTCCCAACAAGAGACTTCTAAGGCATTACAGAAGTCTGAAGCCAGTTCTGGTCCAAGGTTTTACAGTTTGGTTGTCATAAATTTCCCCTTTTCACTTGGTTTGACTTCCATGCAAAAATGACAAAATTTTTAAAACCCTGGAGGCTGTGCTCTACTAATTGTCTGAAAGGTCCTAGACTCAAACATGGCATCTTTGCTGACTCCAACCATCTTTTTGCTGTTCACTCTGGTGCTGTGATTGAAAAAGCATCCTATTTAACCCATAACTACTTGTAGTTGTGCTAACAAACTGATTTTTATTTAGGTCAGAGGAAATAAAAGTTTCGATTTCAGTTTAGCAACATCTTTACACACCTGACCTAGTCTAACCCCATAGTTGGAAACTTGAAGTTTGTCATGGCAGCTCCTTGAAGTTACAAGGTTAAAGTGAAGTGAGCAGAACCAGGAGAACATGGTATACAGTAACAGTAATAGTATATGAAAACGACTTAACTATTCTGATCAATACAATAATCTAAGATAATTCCAAAGGACTTAAGATGAAAAATGCTGTCTATCTCCAGAGAAAGAACTGATGGAGTCTGAATACAGATTGAAGCATGCTTTTTAAAATGTTCTTTTTCTTTCTTTTTTTTTTTTTTGGTCTGTGTTTTCTTTTGCAACATTGCTAAAAAAGGAAATGTGTTTTGCGTGACTTCACATGTATAATCTATATCAAACTGCTTGCCTTCTCAAGGAGAGGGGAGGGGAGAAAAGGAGGAATAGAATTTAGGACTCAAAATCTTAAAAAGTCAAGGTTAAAAACTTTTATGTGTAATTGAGAACTATTTAATGAAATAAATAAAATGTGGGGGGAGGGAGAAAAGTTACATGGTACATGCTACCCAATAATATTAATTTACTTTCTGAGGATCTCCTCCCCAGCCTTGCCCTTCCTGCCTTGGAGAAACGTCTACCTTGGCATACCCCACCCTCTCCTCTTGATTAGTGACTGCTTGCCCCATCCATGATTCACTTTACTCCTAATTCTAGTCATCTTCTCAATAGCCGTTTTGCCTCCAAACAGATATTCTTTCCTCAGATACAAAGCAGGAATTATCTAGTATTTCATGGTCACTTATTTGGTGAAAATTGTGGAATTTAGAGTATATCTTCATTTCAGTACCTTAGGATTTATTCCCCTATTGACACCAATATTAATTTCCCCCCAAACACCTAATGGCAGAGGAAGGCATGGAATGCAGGCCTTTTGATTCTAAGTTCAACACTTCATTCATTACATTATGCAACACTGGTCCATGTAGGCAAATGGTTGACTGACATTGGGAAAGCCCATTAGCAAATGTAGGGGACCTAATTAAGATGAAGGCCCAGAAAGAGAAAACCCAACACCTGAAAGAATTAGCATACCACATAGGAAATGGTCATAGAAGAACAAGGCATAGACACTATGGAAGAAGTGGGCTAACAAAGTCAGAATGGGCCAGTAGCAACATTAAATAATCAATCTGCTCATTTGGTGAACATTGATTAGGCACTTTTTATATGCAAGGAACTGAGCTCCATCAAGACAGACTAGATACTGACTGAGCCAGTGAGCAGCTGACCTAAGGCTTCTTATATTCCATTCTTATGGACAGGATTACTCCCAGAGTGCGGGATAAAACTCAACCTATAAGTGATGTTAGTAGCCCTAGCTATGAGGTGTAGAGATTGCAGAGACTGGAAGACAAAGCAGACCATTAGAGAAACTAGAAATAGTGAACACACACGCACACACACACACACACACACATACACACACACACCCTAAAAACATCTGTTTCATTGTCCAAACTTTCAAGTGTTTAACATTCTGAGTAGTAGAAAACTTGCCTCAATTTGGAAGATCTGTAGTTTGGATTTCAGAATATACAAGAAAGATAATTGATTCAGATGTCACCATTATCTCAGAAAAATTATTATACATAATACAATATGCAGTATACATAGTAACACGGTTTTTAGAACATTTTGCAGAGAAACGAAAAACTTGCAGAGCCATTCTTATCAATAGGCAGATGTGCTGTGACATCCTACAATCAAGCAAAAGACCAGGCTTTCCCCATGCAGCAAACAGAAGTCACAGTGTGAAATTTCTTAGCATCGTACCATCCTTCTCTTTCTCACCTTGCAATAAACACACCACTAGCCCACACCACCAGGTATATGATACAATGTTTTCCAATCAGT
>CM053591.1:91821529-91829029 GCA_028646515.1 Pseudochirops corinnae
TTTCAGATTTAACCTGAATTAATATTCACTGAATAACAGTCTTTCATACATTACATGTTGCAATTATCTGTACACAAGCTTTCTATGTGACAGTATAATAATTTTGCCTCAAATTTACTTTAAATGACTTAAGTTGAACAAAAAGCCAGGAATTATAAACAATATGTCTAATACCTTAGTCTATATAATTATATTTGCTGGTCTCTTAATGTCACTCCATCCAGAATCTGTGAATGACAAGAAAACATTTTAAAACATTCTTTAGAGAGTAGGTCTTTAAAAAAAATCAACCCAATCATTATGCCAATACATAATTGATGCAAATCAAATATTGTAAAAATGTATAATAAAACATATGACTTTTTAAGAATGAATAAACGCCTTTGTCAGTCCTTCCTGATATCCTTTCCTAGATTCAGGTGGAAAGAAGTGAATGTACAATTCAAAATCAAGGCAACAATTCTAATCCCCTTCTTTGAAATTAATTCAGAAGCAAGTCCAACTTTAAAATCAATCTGAACAGTAGATCTAGGTTTTGTTTAAGTATGCAATCATAATGAAGGAATCTTTTGTACACAACATAAATCTTATGGTAACAAATTAAAGAGTTAACAGTTTATAGGAGTTCCTTCTTCCACATACCACAGAGCTGGGTCAAAACCAATGTGCCAAGGAAACAAGGCAAGCAAGTTCTCCCCGACTGACAGGCCAACTTGTTAACAAAGCTCTCAAACAGATCATGTTATAAGTGTGCAGCATACCAAGACGTGAAGAAAATATGCAAACAAAAACAGGCTGCTTGATTTTTTTTTATTCATCAAAGAAAAAGTGGAGGAGCTTCTAAGGGACCGTGTTGTTTAGCAGTCCAGAAACTTCTAGCAAAGTGATTTGTTTTACATCCCCAATCCGCCCCTTCCCCCCCCCCCACCAGGTAAACGTAGCACTGTCCAACTTCTGCCTCGAAATTGATTTCTGCTCACAGCCTACTTGTGCATTTACATTAATTACTGCAAGTCTGCTATGTACTTTTAAATTAGCACAACTAGCCCATGGCCCCAAACACTTGATTTTAAACATAACAAACATGGATTTATAAAGAAGTGATTATGGTGAGCATAGGATGCCTACTTCCAGCCTGGGCTGGTTTGTGGAAGAAAGTGTTGCTAAGAGCACTCACTGCTTTAGCAGGTATTTTTCACACCAATAACCCTAACTGGAGCATCCTAAGTGAAAGCCAATCGGAGAAGCATCTGCAGACGTTAACAACTGGATTACCTAAGGAGAACGATGATTTTCTTCCCTGGGGGAAAATATTTTCAAGAGAACCAAGGATCTCTTGATTCCTCTGTCCTAACCCTCCTCCCAAGTGGTCCTCTTCTTTCTGGTAGGGGCAGCAGCAGTCTCACGGACTGTAAGAACCGGAGGCTTCCCCAGCTAACTCTCCAGCCAGGCAGGATTGACACCAGTTGTGGGGAACAGGAAGTAGTGCGCAGACTCGTCGCCGAGCTCAAATCCCTCCACTCCCTCAAACCTGCTCTCAAGTGAAAAAGCTGACGAGGGAGGGTTAAAGGGGGAGGGGAGGACAGCGTGTGCGAGGAGGAGGGAATCCTGTTTAATTCAAAGTCCTGGGGGGTGTGGGGGCGGGTGGGTGCTCCACTAGTCCCGCCTCCCTCCCTCTCACCAAGCTCTGAGCTCCACCTCCTCCTCATGCACACAGATATACACACACTCACCCACACAACTGTACATGCAAACATATAGCCAGCTCAATGCACATACGCACGCGGAGCTCTGTACTTACCTGAAATCTTTTCAGTTTGTTCCAGCGGGCCGTGGGGACCGGGAATAGGGACAACCTAAAAGGAGAAGCTGCTGAGCAGACTTCGGAGGGGGGGGTGGGGGGGACGGGTGGGGGAGGGGGGAATCCCCAGTGCAGACTTTATAACTGAGGTGGTTGAGTGTTTTAATTAAGTCCCGTCCACCGCCAGTCCCCTCCCCTCCCCTCCGCTGCTCCCAGGCCGGAGAGACAGAGACTTCGCCAGGGCGCGCGCGCACTCTCTCACCCAAACGCGCACACATTCACACAGACACGCACGGAGGAGAACTACCGGGAGTCAAGCGGCTTTGGCGGCGCCGGCGCAGAGGCAGAGGGGAAACTTGAGTGAAGTTAGTTGTTGCAAGTCCGCGGCAAGGCAGCACGAGAGAGGGAAAAAGAGGAACTCCAAGCTTGGATTCCTCGGGACTGGGCGCCGCGCCCCGCTTCAGGACAACTTCGGGAGCCCAGTAGTTGTCGGTGTTTCCGAGGCGAGGAGCAGCAGCAGCGAGGAGAGAAACCGTGAAACCCTAGCCTCGTGTTGGAAGTGGGTCGCGGGGTCTGGGCGGGGGCGGGGAGCCGAGGAGGTGAGAGAGTGAGAGTGGAACTGAGAGGGACTGATTCCAACTTCTCACCTTCTAGAAGCGAAGCAACCTAGCCAGCATGTCCGGAGAGAAAGTAAGCAAAGGCGCCTTTCCCAAAGAAGATAATTTACTGTAAGATCCCACCAAAAAACGATTCCCAGACCCCAGCCTGAGGCTCTCCTCTTCCTCCCTTCCTCTTCCTCACTCCCCCATCCCATCCCATCCAGTCAGGAGACAGAAAGAGGCAGCAGCTGCCGCGGCAGTGAGCTGGGGGGGGGGTGGGGGTGGGGGTGGAAAGCGGACAGCTCTCTTCACTTTCCAGCCTGCCTGCCCTGGGACTGCTCAGGATTTGGGGTTCCTTTTTGGCCATCCCAGGCCCTAGAAGAGGATTGACCGTGACTATTGTGTTTTTAATTTGTATACTCCTTGCTGAAATCTGCCTTGGATTGGCGAGCCAAGACCTAGCTGGGCTGCCCTTGATATCCACCCACCCACACCGTACCCCACCCCCCCATCATCCTCATCTGCCGCTGTCAAATGAGAAAGCTAACGAGAAAGACCCCAATACTTCCGAAGCAGAAAGCCGCTCTTTGGCACTTTCCCGTTCTCAGCCGCCGGGATCCACACTGAACTTTGTGGAAACACTAGGGCGCAACTTTGGTGCCTGGTTTTAAACAAGGAAGAAAAGATTAAAAAGGAAAAAAAAAATCAGTGCCCAACGGCGGGCACCGGGCGAAGAAGGAAGAAAAACGACGAGAGAGAGCAAAACGAAAGTTGCACCACTTCGGGGTGGGGGACTATCTGATAAGTTACCTCTCCCAGGAGGATATATTCCAGGCAGCTTGGTCCAGAGTCAGGGGGACCGCTGGGGCTGTGCAACAGTGTCTCTGGTCTGGGACCCCTCCTCCCACTGCTTCTCCCCTCCTTCTCCCGGACTCGGGAGTCACCGGCCCGAGGTCAACGAAGTCTACCGCTGCTACAGCGCCTGCACTGGTTTCCCTCGAGCAGCCAACATTGATTTTCTCCGGGCCGAGGGCGGAGGCGGCGGGGGCGAGGGACCCGGCGGCGGCGGCGGCGGCGGCAGCAGCCGGCAGTGCGGGGGGGCCGGCTGCGGGCTGCAGCCGCTGCAGGCGGAGAGCATGTCCAAGCCGGTGGACCACGTGAAGCGACCCATGAACGCCTTCATGGTGTGGTCCCGGGCCCAGCGACGCAAAATGGCCCAGGAGAACCCTAAGATGCACAACTCGGAGATCAGCAAACGACTGGGGGCCGAGTGGAAACTGCTCACAGAGTCGGAGAAGCGACCCTTCATAGATGAGGCGAAGCGCCTGCGGGCCATGCACATGAAGGAGCATCCTGACTACAAGTATCGACCTCGAAGGAAGCCCAAGACCCTGCTCAAGAAGGACAAGTTCGCCTTCCCGGTGCCCTACGGCCTGGGCGGCGTGGGGGACCCGGAGCACCATGGGCTGAAGGCGGGGGGCGGGCTACACGGGGGCGCCGGGGGAGGGCTGGTGCCAGAGTCACTGCTCGCCAACCCGGAGAAAGCCGCGGCCGCGGCCGCGGCCGCCGCCGCGCGCGTTTTCTTCCCTCAGTCTGCAGCTGCGGCTGCAGCCGCCGCCGCCGCTGCGGCCAGCAGCCCCTACTCTCTGCTGGACTTGGGCTCTAAAATGGCAGAGATCTCCTCGTCCTCCTCGGGGCTCCCCTACGCGTCCTCGCTGGGCTACCCGACGGCCGGGGCCGGTGCCTTCCACGGGGCCGCTGCCGCAGCTGCAGCCGCTGCCGCCGCCGCCGGGGGGCACACGCACTCACACCCCAGCCCCGGCAACCCGGGCTACATGATACCGTGCAACTGCAGCGCCTGGCCGAGTCCGGGACTCCAGCCGCCCCTCGCCTATATCCTGTTGCCTGGCATGGGCAAACCTCAGCTGGACCCTTACCCTGCAGCCTACGCCGCGGCGTTATGACCCAGCGCGGGGCGCAGCAGCAGCAGCAGCAGCAGCAGCTACAACCGTGTGTAAATAAATATCTGTACAAATAGGGGGTGGCTTTGATAATGAGGTCTCAGCTATACAGCCGCGCATGTACATATGTATAGGTATGAGCTCTATGTCCTCTTCCCCTTTCCTCTTTATTGTGATTGTCTGTATATATATCCATATATAATATGTATAGGTACCCGAGTCAAAGATGAAAGTGATGCGCGAGTGTGAAATGTGTATGAACGTGTGTATGGTTGTTTGTTTACAAGATCATTTCAGACCGTCACTTGTACCGCAAACTTTTCTTGAGGGGCGGTTGTTTTCCGAACATCAGTGGTGCTTGCTATGCACTTCTGTACCTGTTGCGTTTTGCCCATTGGGTTTGAGAAAAAAAAAGTCTATAAAAGTTGATTTTCCTCTGTTGTTTTTTTCTTTCCCATTTTCTTCCTTCCTTGCTCACAATTGCATGCATTTTATTCAAGTTTCCAACCGAAATTGCTTTCTGACCAACTTGGGAAAGCTGATTTGTTACTTGTCTCTCGGAGCTGTGTTGCTCTGAACTCTGCAAATGTCTCCCACCCCACCCCCCCAACAAGCAGAACACCCAAACAAGATCCATTCTTGACAGGTGATGGACACAAATCTGGTATTTGTATATGAAATGATTGCTCTTTCCTTTGTTTACCACGTCCTATGCAAATTGGAACAGGAAATAGAAAAAGAAATAGAAGGTAAGGTAGAGGGTTGTCAATTGGATCTTTGGTTTTTTTTTTTTTTTTTTGGTTTTTCTGGTGTTTTTAACATACTGTAAGACTTTGGTTCACTTTTTGGGACTCCAGTCACAACTTAAAAGGTGTGGGTGGTAAGAGGGCGACCGCTCCTGTTTTTCCATTACCATTAAGTTTCAATTTAAGACTGTAAATTTGTACATGTCAGTGAAAACGTTAGGACTTTGATCGAAAATGTGTTATTTACGTTATCCTAAATTTGAGTCAGTTTTAGACTCCAACATTTTGATCGAATTTCAAAGTCAATTTTTTAAAATTGCGGGACCATTTGAGGATCGCAATTTGATGTAAGGTTAAATCAGACTTTTTGTCTGAGTGATAATTATATATTTATTATTTAGCAGAACTGCAAAATAGCATTGTTTTGACAGATGTCTATTCTCATTTTCAAATAGCCTTTATCTGCCAAATTTGAAGTGTTTCAATGTGCTTTGGAGTTCCCTACCTGATTAGCTTATTTTTAGAGCACCAGCAATTCAATTGCAGATGATGATAAAACACATTTTAGAGAAGAATCTTCCTCAATTATAGTTTTTTGTTTACTTTTGTAATGTGTATATTTTGACTGTTTGTGTATGAAGCTGGCTAACATGTATTTAGTTTCATTTTGGCTTTATGTAATATAAAGTAAAAAAAAAGCTTAAGTATTGGTTTTAACATTTAAGTGTAAATGGTTTTCTTGTGTGATCTAATTTAATATTAGACTCTAAGCTATATCTGTAAATTAGAATCCTACTACCACTCTGTTCATTTTTGAACAAAGAGTTTAAATAAAGCCTGAAGCAGGGAAAAGAGAAAATCCTCTATTTCTTGTTGAATTACTAACAAGATTTTTATCTGAATTGCCCTTACGTGCCTGGTCCAGGTGAAGTGTAAGGTATCCTCCAAAGGCAGCCTTTGTTTCACTTTTGAATAGATTTACTAGGAAATCTAAATCAAGCCATTGTTATTCAGAGCCAAAAACCTGATTTATCACATTTTTAATCGTGAATAGGAAAGAAGATAAAAACCCCAAGTACTTGTATTATCTTTTTTTTAAAAAAGGGGGATATTCATGAACCAGTAGGACAGAGCCTATTGAATACATTGAGACCGTTCAAAGCATTTCATCGGTTTCCAGTAACATTTTAAGAGTGGAAAGTTGCCTGACCACTTTATCTTGTTAGTATATGAGCCCGACTACTTAAATCAGTGTAATTTGTTCACGTATCTGAGTGTATTCCTTATTTACACTTTAAGGTTTTATTTGGAATTGTAATAGGTACTAACTACAACATAAAACTCTTGGCCTTTTAACAACATTTAAAATAGAATTATAGCCTAATATTGAAGAGTGGAAATGAAATTTCTAAGTTGGAGAGTTCAGAAAAGCAAAATATTTGAAATAATAGAAGATTTTGTTATTTTTGGCAAGACATTTTAAGTGTTCAAGAAATGGAGAGTGGGAAAAACAACAGCCAAGGGTCAAATTTTATTTTTGTTCACACCAAGATTGTTATTCCTAAATTGCAGGGTCTTTTTTTTTCCTTTTAAATAGTCGATCATCCCAGAGACCTCATCTTTATATTTATAAACCTGAGCCTTTAAACTTGTGCTCCCCAACCTGGAATAATTTTTTTTGAAATCAAGAAAGTTTTGGAAATGGCAAAATAGACTGGTGGTTTGACCCTGTTTCACTAATTAAAACAATCCCTCTCCTGTTATTCCCTGAGCTCTTTGCAATATTATAAGTTAATTCATATGGTTCTGAGCGATTATGCAAAACTAATTTGGACTGTCCAGGGGTAATTATCCCTGATACGGTTAATTAAATCCTTTCAAGGCTTCGCCTTTCCCTTTTGTAGCAGCCCATCATTTCTCAACACGGAACTTCCTGCTGCTCCCTGGAAATCACCCCAGCCCTAAATCTTAGTTACCTCCCTGATCCTTCCAGCTCCATCCCAACCAACCTGAGGATTCCCCTGCCCCCTCCCTTCTTCCCTCTTTTCTCAAAGATCAGTGTTTTCTTGGCGATATACTCCTGAGTGATGATGAATGGGAATAGAGGGGTACAGCAAAAGTTGGGGGAGGGGAAAGGGGAGAGAGGGTGTAGAGCGAGGTGAGTCACATACTTTGGCCTTTTAAAATAGGATTTCTTTTTCTTTTTTTCTTTTGCCGCAGCCCTAACGCCGAATATCTCTTGTCGTAGGCTTACACAGACTAGCTCATCACAAAGCTATTTGCTGCTGTGACAGAAACCTCGCATTTTAGTGGAAGCAGTTTTCAACATCGGGATACCCTCTTTCAAAGTTGAAATTTGTGCAAAAGGAAGAGCTGGGGGCAATGCAGTGAAA
>CM053591.1:91831529-91842160 GCA_028646515.1 Pseudochirops corinnae
ACAACCTACCCCGGCTTTTCTTTCTCTTGCTCTAAGGGTCAGTGGCTTGGCTTTGCCCTCTGGGGAAGTTTATCTGACCGATTACTGACCACAGTGATTTCACGGCTAGAAAGGGGGTCACCCGCTTTTTAATTTAGAGCAAAGGTTGTGTTCTCTGAGTCTTCTCTCTTCCCTAAGCCATGAGTGCTTGTGTACGGGCTTTCTATTAAAGATGGCCCATTTTTTTTCCCTAAGGAAAAATACGTTTGGAGAGCAATGTGATGAATCCACTGTGCCACTCCGTAGTCATGCTCTTTTCTGTGAATCCATTTGCTTTAGTTATGGCGCATCACTTAAAAGCAGATGGACAAAGCGGGATGCGGAGCTCAGCGCCCACCACATGCCATTACACCAGGGGACGAGAGGCCGACAGTCAGAAAGAGAGCAAGCCCGCTCCTATAAACTCCCAGAGATCTGAGGTTTGGGTAGTTTTGGCTGAGTTTGTGGTGGGTGGATGTGGTCTAGTGAAGCTACGTGGTGCTGATTTTTAATTTCTGGCTATTCTTGCAAACAATCTCAAAATGGCAAACCGAGGGGAAAGGGGGAGAAAGGACCCCTTAACTCTCAAAAGCACTTACTAAAGAAAGAAAGAAAACAGCACAAACCATTGAGCCTAGCAAGTCACCAAGCAGTGCGGAAGCTTTGCATATTTTAAAGTGTAATGTGATCCTTCGCTGTTTGAGCATCTTTTTTAAAACATGCAAATTCCTAGAAATTTGACATGTCTTAAAGAAATGCGGGGAAAACTCTTCCCTGCTGACCCCAAAGGGAGTCGCTCTAAGGAATGGAATCAAAGGAATCAGTGACAAGTAGCACTTCCAGGGAATCTACGACCTGTTGTGTCTTTTATCTCTGGGTTCAAGGTTGTTGTCGGGCCTCTCTGCGACCCCTCTGCCACTGAGCTGGAAGATGGCACCTTCGAGGCTAAGGAAGTCAATTGTATTGTACCACAGCATGCAGCCCACCGATTGCAATTTGGAGACCTCACTTTGTTGAAACTCTTCATATGTCCTGCCACTTCTACTTAGAGCACGTTTTGTCAAGGTAGACTTTATCAACCATATATTGGCTGCCGTATAATTCACACTTGGCTGGAGGAAATAACACTGGCTTTGGCTTTATAATTCCTTTGGAAGATTCTGCCTCCTGATTCCTACTGCCTTTGAGCTAGTTTCTCGCTTGCCTTTTTAGGTTATTTGGGGACTTTTTGAAAATAAAATAAAGGAGGAACCCGAATCGCTAATTGTAAACACCTCATTGCTTCTCTTGAATGTATTTATCATCATATTAGCAGAGGACTTTGAGGCACATGGCATATTACTCATTTTGTGCCTCTAGGCAAAGAATTCTTATTGAGATCAACCAGTAAAACCAGATTTCTTAAGGGAAATTACGGAGTACGTCTTCAAACTCTTTTCACAGAAAGATATTACTGGAATGCCAATTTCAATTCAGCATCTCGCATGAACCACCACACTCCTCTCCTTCAAATAGGGGGCATAAAGTAATTAGCCATTGGTACGAACTTGAAATCCACCAAAGTGAGGTGCAACCTAGGTTGATAAGAGAGCAAAAGGACTTTTTAAAAAATGGGTTACTCAGTTTTGGTGCGATCTTTTCGTGAGGTCAGGAATGTGAGTGTCTCAAAAAAGACAGGTTGATTTCTATCATTAAATAGCCCACACAAGGTGATGACCCAAGGTGGAGAAGAAAGCCATTCTCTCTGATAAGTCTCAATTTTATGGCTGAATTTACCTCCCATCCTCCAAGTCCGGCACCTAGGCTAACCGTGTCGCCCTCTCCCATTAAAGCCCCCTGGAGGAACAGCAGAATTTAGCAAGTATTTAACATTTCCCCCAATTGCCTTCTGAATACTCAATTTCAAAATGCAGACATGAAATCAAGTTCAGAACAGACTCCTTTAGATATTCATTGAACTACCTGGGAAACTACAGGCTTTAGAGTAACCCAAGGATTCCTGAAGGTTGCATTGTTTCTAACCTAGTGAAAAGAACTAGAAGGTCGAATCTGGTGGGTTTGTACTATATAGTCAGTTAATTTGGCAATCCATTCACCACCAAACGGCACCATTAATGTGTTGCACGTGGGAGGGGAGGGTTTTCTCTGTCCCTCTGCTCTCATTATTTGAAAAATTGACAAACCTTTCCTGCTGGAGAGACAAACTGCGGTGGGGGAGGAGAGGTGCGATGGGAGTGGATAATAAGGAAGAAGGAAACTTCCCCCCAGAAGCAATGAAAGCCGACGTTTAAGAAAATCAAAAGCAACAATGAAACGTCATTCTCATTTTAGGTGTTGTCCAAATAAAACTTCGATTTAACTTTTTTTAAAGTCCAGGATAGAGGGAAACTGCCCAAGTGAGAGACAGGAGTACATAAATCGTGCTTCGAAAGTTGGAGGGGTTGAGTGGATGCTTCCATTCACCCATCTCCCTAAAGTTTCAGTGGACTCCAGGGTCTGTCCTGGGTTCCAAACATTTCGAGAACCCCTTCTCCGCTCCCTTTCAATTCAGTAGAGACAACGAGAGGGAGGAGTGGAGGATAGGGGGCGCGAAGATTTGACAACTCTGAGGGTGGCTAACTGGCTTCGATGAGAAAAAAGAGAAAGAAAGCGGGAAAGGGTCTAAGTATCCACTCCCACCTTCATTCACAACACTCCACCTCCCCAACACATACAACTGCAACACCACCACCCCCTTCCTTTCTGAAGGTGTTTGTGCCTTAATAGAAACACGACCTTTTCAAAACTGAAGTTGGACAGTTTCATGAATTCAACTGATATGACCCCTGGTCTTGGCTGATCAAGCCTCAAATCGGAGCTTATTGCTCAGGATTAATTATGAGGTGAGCTTGTTTTTGAGGCTGAATTATCTAGGTAAGTAATTACCACAAATTCCCACTATCAAACACCTCCCCCCACCCCCCAATCCTACCATCCAAAATGTTTCCAGTTTCCTGTTTGTCAAGAAACCTTCTCTATTAGGATACAGGCTGTGGGTATTTCTCGGGGATCTCTTCAAGATCTAGTAAAAATTCGGTATGAAATAGCTTTAAGAACTACTCTTAGGACTTTTATTTAATGTTTTTTAGGAATAGACCTTTTTCAGTGCTGTGTGGCTTAACTGTTTTAATCTGATCCTCCGTCTTCCTCACAAGATCGCTGGTCAGACATGGTCCAAAGATTCCGACTACTCAAGGAGCTTTGGCTAGGATCACCCCTGTAACTGCAGGGAAGGGTAGGGAAGTGGTGGGAAAACTGAGAAACATCTACCTAAGTGGTCTAGGGCGGATGCTTCCCCCTACCCCATTCCTTCCCCCTTAAAGCGCCGAGATCATTTTTTCCTAAGTGGTTTCCTGGCTCCCTTGTATGAAGAAACTCATTGAAGACTCCAGAGTTTTCCCAGCTCTGTTTCTGATTTGGGGAGTAAAGATCAGAATAGATCACTATCAACCAGTAGCAAAAGAAACTGAAATGTAGGGAAAGCCTCAGTGTTGCTTCCTGGCAGGCAGAGAAGGAAAACTTCTCATGGATTGGAAAATTTAAAGGATTGTACGAAAAACCAGGAGATAATCTACAGTGGGCCCCGCGGACATGCACCGCCCCCCCACCTTTTACACTTATTGAAATCACTTTTTATTTTCCCCTCCCCAAGCTCTCCTCATTAGTACCTTCCGGATTACTCTTGGTCATTCTTGAGAAACATCTTTTTCATGCTTAGAACCACTGAGAAATGGAAGGAATAAGTCTACATTGTATTTTATTTATAAATGGCTGGCCTAGACTTCTACCAGAGAACATGACGTTTTCAACCTACTTGAATAGCCAATGAGGGCATCCTCCAACTGTCCTTCTCACTCTTGCCCAGCAACAACACACACTTTAAAGAGTCATTCTGATGGATTTGGTCCGAACTCTTGCCTCATTCACCAAAACCAAAAGCCATCCCTTCTTCTCCCGCACTACCTAGGAAGTTTACAATTGTGAAGAAACCAGTTCGATTTTCAGCGGGAGGAGGCTAAAAAATGTAAAATTTGTCCATTTCCCCTTAACCCCAGCCCCCAGGAGCAGCTAATGATTTCTGTGGATTCTTCTTGTCCTTTACCATTCTTCCCTTCCCTGTAATTAAAAAAACAGTGTAAAGGCACATTTTCAATGCCGTCCCATATCATTTCCCCCAGACATTGCCCCTCTCCCCCATATTATGATTGAGCAAGGAAACAAAAATCAATAGGAATCCAGACCTTGGTGTGTGTCTGATCGTTTTTATTCCTTGAGTCGGGGCTGAGGTAGGGGTGGGAGGTAGGGATGGATAGGAGGGGAGAAAGCTTGCCAACATCTGCTTACACCAGCTTTGGGCGCTGCCTATAAAGAGATAAAGGCCAGAGCTGGTGTCTGGCTGCCGTTTTGGGAAGATGACAGCCGACTGTTCCATAGGATTAAAAAGCTTGGGAAAGTTAAACACCCACAGTCTAGGCCAATTTTATCCACATACGGGGGTGAGGGCTATGTTTGTAGGAGGTAGAGTGGTAGAATTATTAGGTCCACCCCGGAGTAAGAGGAAAGTTGCCGGTTCAGCATGAAAGGCAATGATCTTTCAACTCTGAATAAGTTCCAGAAGTGATTCCAACTCTGCTGGCTGTTGTCACCCCTACCTAAGCAATTCTCTCGAAAGGTTTGCTTCAGATGAGAATTTTTGCCTATCTTCATTCTAAATAGCAACGAATTTCCTCTTCTTGTTATCATTTGCCTTGGAATGAAACCGGAGAGTCTCATTAGGAAATGCAGGGGAGGGGAGAGGGGATGTGCTAAGTGGGTGAGGTAAAAAGAGAGGTCCATGAGATTGTTTTCAGTGGATTGATTGGGGGTCTACGCCAGATCACTTTACACCTGAGTTCTTTCTTTCAGAAGGTTCTTTCCAATCCTAAAAGTGAAAATAACTCTCCCTATGAAAAGGGAAAAGAGCTCACTGCGGTTAGGTTCCTGCAAGAATCGCACTTGATCTTAAGGAAGAACATGGAGAGCCCTGCCCAATTACGTTTGCCAGTCTACCCTTATAAAAATCTGAGCAGATGTTGTCTTTAGTGTATCCCAGTGAGCTGGTGAGGAATTTTGTGGGAGTCCTCCCTCCCTTTCTTCTTCCCTCTTAACAAGCTCTTTTCCTCCCTTCCTTCTTTCCTCCCTTCCTACTTCTTTCCCTTTCCTTTCCTTTCCTTTCCTTTCCTTTCCTTTCCTTTCCTTTCCTTTCCTTTCCTTTCCTTTCCTTTCCTTTCCTTCCTTCCTTCCTTCCTTCCTTCCTTTCTTCCTTCCCTTCCTGTTCCTTCCTTCCTTCCCTTCCTGTTCCTTCCTTCTTTCCTTTTTTCTGTCTTCTGTTCCTCCCTTCTTTCCTTTGGAGTGCAGAGGGAAGATGGGGCAGTGAGGTTAAAGTGGGAAGTATGGGAGTAGCAAAGGAGAATTAAAGGGATTTAGAATGCTCCTCTCAGACCTGAAATGGAACATTCTTGACACCACTTTATCAGGGAAAATGGTCCCATAGGAATTGGTGAGAGTTGGATGACAGGGAAGGAAATGGTCCTTGTCCTGGAGTAATGAATACTGGACATTACTCAAAAGAAAAACTTCCACAGAAGTATGTCTTTTAAAGAATTTAAGTCTCCCAAGTGTCACAGGACCAGGACAGCTCCTGTCTAAATAACCAGTCTAGGAGAGCTCTTCTCTAGATATGCATACTGTGATTCTCTTATCCAAAATCAGCTACCCCAATTTCATTTCCCATCAATGAGACTATCCTCCTCAAGATAATCAAATAACTGCTCATTTTCCTTAATTGTCTATTTCCTTGTTTCCCCAAGTATCCAATTTTGCAATTCTTCCCTCTCGGACAGCCAAAAGGTAGATTCCTGGGCTAGCCAGTCTCGCCTTGCAAGAGTACATGATTTGCTTGTTTCCTTCCTTCCCCTATAATATACTGAACACTGCAAGTGGGAAGAGGCCCCCTTTCTAGTTTACCATGATGTTTCAGAGTTGAGATCCTTCCTCCAAATTGTAAAGAAGATCTTTTCTGAAGAATCTCCTTTTCTTTTCTTTTTATCTACTCCCCTCTTTTTTTTTCTATTCCTGTTAATATGTGACCAGATGGAGTTCCTGACTTTTTTCTGACTTGTTAAATAAAGGAAAAAAAATACTACTGTAAAGTTCCTCATTACTGAATTCCAGACACACTCTATTTTAAAGACAAGCTAGCTCACCCAACCATATACTATGCTTTTTCCAGGTTGAGTTTCTTGGATTTAGCAAGGATTCATTCTATCCATATCAGGCAATGAGGAAATGGAAGTGAAACTTAGTTTTTAATATTTTCCTGGAAAGTGTTCAAGGGGCCAATTTCTAAACATTTCTAAAGAGGAATCTTATAGGAAGAATGGATGCATGATTTAAAATCTGAATTCATCATTAAAAAAACCTATTCAATGCAGAAGAAACACCAGACTGTTCTTCTGATTGCAAGGAATAATGCATGTTATCTTTTTTTACATAAAACCTTTCTCCCCTCAATTCCAAGGTCACTAATTTTTCTAACTAGAAAAATAACTGAGTATCAAAATCTGTCACTTTATTCTTTATGTTAGTGACAAGTGGAGCAAAGGAAAGTTTTCTGTGCTAAAAGTTCACTACTTGCAATTAAATTACCTTGTCATATATCAAGTTTTATCAAAAGAGATAAGAAGTTAATAAATACTTTCCAAACCTCAAACTATAGTTGTCACTTGATCTGTCCTGTTCCAGTAACAACCACTATAATTCAGTCACCTGTCTCTCCGCATAGTTGACAACGTAAATTGAGTTACATATGATAAAAACAAACATGAAATCATAAGGCGATAGTGACATAATACAAAAGGAAAGAGAACTAAGGGGGGGGGGGGAAGGACAAAGATAGAGAGATTTTCCTAATAGTTCAAACAAAAATAATTCTATTAAAGGAGAAAATGAATTTAAAGTAATTTGAACCTAAATTTGATTGCAGACTTCAAACCAATTTACCATATAATTACTCAGCTCTCCACTCTATGTGTAGGCTGATTCTAGACAGAATTATAGAATTTTAGAGCTGGAAGCAACCTCAGAAATCATTTTGCAGATGAGGACATTGAGGCTCAAAGAGATTGTGGCTTACCCAAAGTCACATAGCCAGTGAATGAGTGTTATTTTAGAAGAATTTTTAACTGCAGAATTTCAACTACAGAAGAAAATATAGCTGGGACTTTTTAAAAATTCAATTTTATTTCAATTTCAGTTTCTTCCCTATCCCACCTCTTTTCCTACCCATTGAGAAAGCAAGAAATATGAAATCCATTACAAATATAAAGTCATGCAAAACACATTTCTGCATTAGTCATCCTTCTGGGTAGGGGTGGGGTGGAGTGGGGGAGCAAGAAAAAGAAAGAGAAAAAAATGCTTCAATCTGCACTCTGAATGCATCAGTTCTCTATCTGAAGATGTCTCTACCTGGAGGTGTATATTATTTTTCATCAAAAGTCCCATAGAACTCATGGTGGTTAATGTGTTTATCAGCATTACAAATTTTTCACAGCTGATTATCTTTACAATATGACTGTCACTGTATAAATTATTCTCCTGGTTCTGCTCACTTCACTTTACATCAGTTCATATAAGTTTTTGCAGATTTTTCTCAAACCAACCTCTTCATCATTTCTTATAGCACAAAAGTGTTTCGTCACATTCATATACCACAACTTGTTCAGCTATTTCCCCATTGTTGGGCATCCTTTCAGCTGGGACTTTTTTTTTTAAACAGAATCTGGAAGCAACTTCAGAGGAATCTAGTACAACTTGTATTAGAAAAAAATTCCCTCTATTATTTTTAGGGATGTGCTGAAGCCAACTGGAACCACCTTAAGATCCAATTGTTTAATTTCATTGTGAGTATTTATACCTCAGACATCAGCAAATGCTACAAATCAGGGTTTGATTTATTATTGTGTTGATTTCTAGAATTAAGAAAGTGATGGAGAAAATGTTAATAATTCAGAGTAAAGTTAAAAGTGTGTTATGCATTCAGTCTTTTTTTCCCCAGAGAGCCAGTTATTAACACTTACCAGCACACTCCTGGCCACACCCCTAAAACAATGATTATCCAGACTGTGTTTGAAGAATTCTAATGATAGACATCTCATTTCCTTCTGAAATAGTCTTGTTCCTTGTTTGCAGGACTCTAATTGTTATGAAGTTTTTCCTAGAAATGAACAACTTCCATCCAAAGTTCATAGTTTTGCCTTCCAGAAGAAAACAAAACATATCTAATCTCTCTTCCATAGGGTTTGCTTTGATACTTTAATCTTGAATAGATTTATGATTTCTATCAATATATGCACTACTTGAATGATGCAGATTATGATGCATCAGTACCCTAATTATCAATGTGACTCACATAAATTTACCAGGGGGTGCACTCCACATGTCTTTTTCTAAATATCTGCATGTTGTCTGGATGACAAGGGAACATGTGGGTTGTCCATTGGTTTGTTTTCTTTTCTTTTCTTTTTGCTCTCACATGACTGATACAGTCTTTTGTAATACATTTCTCAAATGGAATCCTTTAAGCTGTTTCTCCTATCAAATCATTGCTTGTAAAGTGTGACAGGTTCATATCTCTTGTGTCTCTATTGCTTTCAGGTGATTGTCAGTGTCAATTTTTTTGGGGGGGGAAAGGAGGACTTTTATTCCATGACTAGCAGCCATACACAAAACGGCTGTTAATTTTTTTTAGAAATAAATTAGCATTTGTTTCAAAAAGAAGTTTGAGATAATTAAAATAACTTAATAACATCCCAATATCAATCCTGCTCACTTTCCTCCTCCTGTTCAATTACGTACTTAGCTCATTGTTTATGTGCAGTGTTTGTTTATTCAAGATATATGTACTAGTAAATGATATGCAATGTGCTGTTCCTCTAACTGCACTTTTAGTCTGAATAATTGCATTATTCATCCAGTTGGTTTTTCCTGTGTGGATTGTTAGGCTGACCACTTTTGGATGCTTATGGTTCTCACTTAGGAGACTGCAATGATTTTAGGTGTGATACAATCAATATAATATCACTGGTAAATGTGGGTATTAAGAGAACTTCATTTTCTTTTTTTTTTTTACTTGACAAATGTGAACCTTTTAATATAAATATGGTTTCTGTACTTATATCACATTGTTGTAAACAGAATTATATTTTAAACAAAAAAAAAAAGGAGGTAAAAAACCTACAGTGAATCAATTCACTTTCTAAATGCTCACAAACCATCTATTAAATCACATGCTCTAGAATTTTACCAGGACAAAATTTTCCCAATACTTCAGCATCTTTCCTATTCTCTTTTTTTTTTAGTTTCTTTTTTTTAGATTTATTTATTTTCTTGTTTATATCATTCATTTCCATGAGGTTTTGAGTTACAAATTTTCTCCCCATCTTTCCCCCACCTACCACCCCAAAACGGCCCTATCCTACTGTATAACCCCTCCCCCAATCTGCTTTTTCCTATGCCCTCCCCCATCACCCCTCCAACTTTCTGGTAGGGCAAAATGGATCTCCCTACCCCAGTGCCTGTATATCTTAATTCCTGGTTGCATGTAGTTAATAATAATAATAATAATAATATATGTATATATATATATACATATATATATATATATATATATATATTTTTTAGCATTTGATTATAGAACTTTAAATTCTAGATTCTTTCCCTTCCTCCCTTGTCACCCACCCCTACTGGAAAGACAAGCAATTCAATACAGGCTGTACATGTGCAGTTATGAAGAACATCTCCACAATGGACATATTGTAAGAGACTGATTATATGTTGCTCTTTCCTATCCCATCCCCTCCTTGTTCTATTCTCTATCCTGTCCCTGTCCCTTTACAGAAATGTGTGCTTCTAGGAACCCTCCCCCGACCCTGCCCTCCCCTCCATCATCCCACCTCTCATGCCCATCCCCCCTACTCTCCTGTGTGGCAAGATACCCAGTTTAGAGTTTATGTCATTCCTTCCCTAAGCCAAATTCAATGAGAGTAAGGTTGACCCTTTCCCTTTTGCCTTCCTGTTCTTCCCCTCCATTGTAACACTTATCCCTTGCCTCTTCTGTATGAGATGATTAACCCCATTCTGTCTCTCCCTGTCTTCTCTCATTCTATTCCTCTTCCATCTCAGAATTTCACCTTTTAAAGTATTGTCCCTTTCTATTGAATTGATCCTGTGCCCTCTATGTACACATATATACACATACTCACATATCTATTCATACGCATATATATGTATATATACACCCTCATATATAGACATATGTGTATGTATGTGTATATATACAGTTGTATTCCCTTCACCCTATCCTCATACTGAGAAAAGTTTCATAAGTTACAATTACTGTTTTTTCATGTTGGCATGTAAATAGTTCAACTTTGATAAGTTCCTTATGATTTCTTTTCCATGTTTACCTTCTCATGTTTCTTGTTTTTGAGTGTCAAATTTTCTTTTCAGTTCTGGTTTTTTCAGCAAGAATGCTT
>CM053591.1:91842660-91873443 GCA_028646515.1 Pseudochirops corinnae
GATTGCTGAGGGCTTGCCTCGGGTGAAGATGAAAGAAAGACCTTTCCTTGGGTATTCAATGTTGAGTTTAACCTTGTTAACTTAAGGGAGGATGGCCTTTTGTGTTCTCCTGCCCCTTCTGAGATTCAGGGGTGGGAAGCCTTTGAGTGATTGACCAAATGAATGTACTTTGTTTATGGTTGGAGACTAATCTCCATTTGAGAAGAGATTTTTGACTGACTAAATGAAGTACTGTCTAGGGGTGGAGTAGTACCTGGATTGAATTGAGAACTTACTTGCTAAAGGAACAAGTTACACTGTATTTTGACTTTTTCTGTTCTGTGAATGTTTGCTGAATAAATGGGGTTTACTATGCTGGTAATCCGAACCTTAGAAGTTGCCTTTGTTTGGCATTACACATGTCCACCAGTGGTCAAGGAAAAATTGTCCTCTAAAACAAACGTATCTGACAGTTTGTGTAATATTACATACCCATATTCCTCTGTCGCTATAATGAGGAAATTAGTGTTTTGCATAGCTTTGCTCCTTTATCTCTCCAAAATTTTTATGAGAATACTTTATGCATTTAAAGATTTATTCCTTGTAATCCATGTTTTATCCATAAATCCTCTAGAAGGGACTCCTCAAAGTCTTGGGGATCTTCTACTTTTTCTTTTGTATCTTGAGGCTACTAGTATCCTTTAAGAGAGAAGTATCCTTTAAGAGAATACACAGAAGCAGATTTTATAAGTGGTCTATGTCTTTATGTCCACATAGCTAATTGAAGAGTGTAGATACCACTCTATTTACTTGTTTAATGACGTGGTAAAGCAGAATTTAGCCTTAAAGGCTTTCCTTAAACAAGTTAATCCATAGTTTAAAATTATATAAAACTCCATGAAACTCTTTGAGTATGGAGGTTATTTTATTGAGTGATCCACTGAGAGTTTACATCAAGAAACAGACTAAATAGGGAAATATATGTTTATTTAATATGTTTGCCACTGTTTGAGGCAACTAAATAGTGTAGTAGATAGTGCTGGGCCTGGAGTCAAGAAGACCTGAGTTCAAATCCAGCCTCAGACACTTACTAGCTGTGTGACCTTGGTCAAATCACTTAACCTCTGTAGGCTTCAGTTTCCTCAAATGTGAAATGGGAATAATAACAACACCTGCTTTGTAGTATTGTGAAGATCAGATGAGATAATATTTGCAAAGTCCTCAGCATAGTGCCTAGAACATAGTTGGTGCTGTAAAAATGTTTATTTTCTTCCCCCCTTTTGCTTTCTTTCTCTCTCCTAATCCCTTCTGTCTTCCACAGGAAGACAGCCTGTGTAAGATCCAATTAAAAGAATTTTCTATTGATGCCATGGTTTTCTAAATGCTCCTGGTTGTAATTCACCACCCAATGCATTAACCCCTTGAACACTACACAGGTTTCTCAGTGAAATCCAAGGTCATCTCAATGAAAATGGTATAGCTATCCATATCTAGGAAAACAAAGTGGGCAAGAAATGTATACAGCTAAAAAAAAGAAAAAGAAACATATACAGCCAAGATTATGACATGCACTGACACAGCACATCAGAGAAATCTACTAACGTGCATCTTAGAAAAATGCTACAGGGGCAGCTAGGTGGAGCAGTGGATAGAGCACTGGCTGGAGTCAGGAGGACATGAGTTCAAATTCAGCCTCAGACACTTGACGTTTACTAGCTATGTGACCCTGGGCAAGTCACTTAACCCCAACTGCCTCACCAAAAAACACACAAACAAAAAAAGAAAAATGCTATAGATGAATAATATGTTGGGTCCTGAATTGAGTGGTCAGAAGAAACCAAACTGGATGACTTTCAAAAATTATGCAACATTTCTAATAATCCTAAATGTTCTATTGCTACAAATGGCCATCTCTTCAACTCCAGTATCTTTTCTAGTATGTTCTATGGCTGTGAATAAAGGAATGTCATGATCTCAGAAGAATTTCTCAAAGGGCCATGGAAAGGTATGTGGTAGATGTAAGCAAGCTACAATATATAACCAACAACAATTTGTATGCAAAAAGGTGGATTAAAATCCTTAATTATATATACATATGTATATATCTTTATGTATGTGTATATGTATATATACATATACATATACACATACACACACATATATGACTGGAAAAGGTGGCTATTCCTCTAATAAGAATAAGGAATAACAGATAGATTAAGTGGTATACTAGTAGCCTCAAGATACAAAAGAAAAAGTAGAAGATCCCCAAGACTTTGAGGAGTCCCTTCTAGAGGATTTATGGATAAAACATGGATTACAAGGAATAAGAAAGTGTGGCAGGGTTACAGTTGTGTTCAGTGGAGGGAATATTCATCCTAAAGAAATCATGGATCCTTCAAAATATTAAAATAATATAAAGGAACAACTAAATTGGATCAGCCATTTGGTAATCTGACATGCTACTCAGGGCTCTGTTAGTCTGACAAAGAACTGATCTGACCATGAGATTATAAAATCAGTGTATCATATAGATACGGGTACAACTAATATTACAATGCTTTTAAAATTGACTTTAAAAATGTAATTCCATGCTGTGATTGTAAGATGGAATAAATAACACCACAAAATTTGCCTGAAGTACTAGAACATTAATGCCTTATAAAATTGTATGATAGTTGGACAAAGCATGACCTTAATCAGAAATCCCATTTTTCTACATATCTGTTTGAAAGGCTAGACATCTTGTTCAAAGACTTTACCCATAAACAAAGGAAAAAGGGAATTGTTCACAGTTAACTTCCTGTTTATGAGAAAATTGCTCCCCCAATACCTTAGCCTATTTGATATCACAGAATCTCAGAGCCTGAAGATTTTTTTTCACCCTCAAACCTGTATCTGAACAAACTTCTCTAGACCATACCTGTCAAGTGATCATTCATGCTTTGCTGGGCTTATCAAAGGAGATAACATGTAAGACATTTTTGAAAATCTAAAAGAGCTGTATAAATGCTTTTATCATCATCATCATCATCATCATTGCTTGCTTGAAGACCTTCAGGGAGAGGAAGCCCTCCATTTCCCAAGACACTTTTGGACAACCCTAATTGTTTATCAGTTTTCCCTGACACCAAGCCCCTATCCTTTCATCCTAAAAGATCTTTCCACTGAGATTGAGCAGAATAATTCTACTACCTTTTCCATATAGCATTCCTTCATATATTTAAAGACAGCCGTCATGTCCCCTCTCAGTCTTCTCTTTTTCCAAGATAAAGATTTTCACTTTCTTCAAACAATTTTCATAATGCATGAACTTTAGACCCTGCATCACCCTTGTTACCCTTCTTTTAGATACTTTCTAGTTCATTAATTTCCCTCCTAAAATGCAGTGCTCAGGATTGAACACAGTACCTCAGACATGGCCTGAATAGGTCAAAGTACAATAAGACCACCATTTCCCTAAGCCTGGAATGCTACCTTCCTTAATACAACCTAAGACTGCATTAGCTTTTTTGCTTGCCATATCAAATTGTTGACCCATATTGGTTATGCAGTCCATTAAAACAGCAATATCTTTCTCACATGAACTGGTGTCTCATCTACTTACACTTATTAAATTAATATTTTGAATTCAATTTATGACTTTATATTTATCTCTATTGAATTTCATTTTACTTGGTTCAATCTAATGTTTTGTCAAGGTATTTTTGATTCCTCCACCATAATGCCTATACCCCTTGGCTCTGCGTGATTTGCGAAATTGATAAGTATGCCATTTCTGCCTTAAAAATAGTTTTATTGATGTCTTTTGTTTTTTATACCATGGATATTTCCTGATAACTATTTCCCTCTTCCCCACTACCACTATAGAACCTTTCCTTGTCTCAAAGTGAAATAGTTAAGTAAAGTAAATTGACATAGCAGATCCCCTACCTCTCTATCAAGAGGTGTCCTTTGGAACCAGTATTAGTCATTGCAATTAGTCTGAGTTTGGTTGCTTTTTAGTTGAGTGCTTACTCTGTTCTAAGCATCATGATAGGTCCCAGGTAAGGGAATGGAAGGGTTGTAGGGAAGAAAGTGACTGGGATATAACTAAAGATATAGCTGAAGCTAGCTATACTTAGAAGGCAATGTGAAACATTCATCAACTAAGACAACATGGGCTGATGAGAATTTCAGAGGTGAAAGGTTCTAGATTTAGAGTGGAGAAGGACTTGGGATAATTTAGTCCAACACATTGTTTAGCAGGTGGGAAGACTGAAGCTTATAGATATTAAATGCTTTGCCCAAGGTTATATGTTAGCAAGTTATCATCATCATTATGAATATTGTTCTCTTGGTTTTGTTTCTTTTTGCTCTGTATCTGTTTGTATAAGTCTTCCTATGTTTCTAAAATTACTAATATTTGTTATTTCTTATAGTACAACAACGTTTGATTAGATTAACATATCATTTATTTGTTGAGTCATTCCGCAGCTGATGAGAACTCTCTTTGTTTCCACATATTTCCAAATATGAATAACAACACAAAAAGTGCTGTTGCTAATATTTTGGTAAATATGGTATCTTGTTTTCTGACTTCACCTCCTTTGGGTATATGCTCAGTAATAGGACCACTGTGTCAAAGGGTACGAACAATTTAGTTACTTTTCTTATATAATTGCAAATTATTTTCCATAAGAGTTGGACCAATTCATAGCTCTAATAATAATGAATTATTGTGTCTGTCTTCCCACAGCCCTTCTAACATTATTTTTCTCTGATCATGTTTGCCAGTTTGATGGGCATGAGATTAAATCTGTTATTTTAATTTTCTTTTCTTTTCTTCTTAGTGATTGGGGTAGTTTTCATATAGCTGCTGGTGATTTATAATTCTTTAGGAAACTTCATATTCTCAGATCACATATATTAAAACTCTTAATCTTATAAAAGCATGCATGCATATATATGTATATGTATATGTGTATGTGTGTGTATATATACATATATGTGTGTGTGTGTATATATATATATACACACACACACACACACACACACACACACATATATATGTAAACACACACACACATATATGTATATAAAGGGGCAGTGTGATGTAGTTTCTAGAAAGTTGACCTTGAAACCAGGAAAACCTGGACTCAGGTCTCACCTCTGACAAATACTAGATATATGACTCTGAGCAAGTCATTTAACATTTTAATATACTAAGCAACTTCCTAAGACTATAGGTTGCAAAGAAGGAACTTTAGAAGAGAGGATTTCCTTACTCAGTTACCCCCGATATTAATAAAATCATAGATCCAGTTTCTCTCTCTTTCTTTCTCTCTCCCTCTCTCTCTCTCTCTCTCTCTCCTATCTTTCCCCTCTGTCCTCCTACACATACACTCACACATACACATATACAAAGCATATATACATATATGCATATGTTTGTAAATTTCCTATATATTTTGAATGTCAGAGTTTTATCCAAGATATTTATTGTAAAGATTCTTTTTCTGACTTGATAGTTCCTCTTCCTATTCTAGCTGCATTGATTTTGTTTGTTCAAAAGCCTTATAATTTTATATAATTGAAATTATATATTTTGTCTTATGTGATAATTGCTTGTCCCTTGTTTAGCTAATAATTCTATCCCTACCCATATAGCTGCAAGTTACTTCTTTCCATTCTCCTCTAATTATTTTTATAATGTGACCTTTTATATTCAGATTGTTTGTGCATTTGGAGTTTACTGAGGCAGATGATATAAGATATGTGATCTAAACCAATTTTCTACCAAATTGATTTCCCAGTTTTTCAGTAATTATTTTTGAATAGAGAGTCAATCCTCCATCAGTTTGCATTCTTAAAATTATTTAACACTGGGGTACAGAATTTGCTTGCATCTAGGTCTTGCTTATTTATTCTGTTCTGCTTATGCACTTTTCTATTTTTAACTAGTATTATATAATTTTGATGACTAACTACTGCTTTGTAATATCATTTGAAATCTGGCAATGCTAGACCTCCCTAATTCTTGCTTTGTTTGTTTGTTGTTGTTGTTGTTGTTTTTTACCATTATTTCTCTTGAAATTCTTGACCTTTTATTTGTCCAAATGAATTTTTAAAATGATTTTGACTAGTTTCATAAAATGATGTCTTTGCAGTTTGATTAGTATAGCCTAAATTTCTAAATTAATTTAGATGGTATCACCTAAAAACATAATTTTAAAACATCAAGAAATTAATCAAATAAAGTAAAGCAAAAATAATAACAAAAAGGGGGAAAGAAATCCTAATAAAGAAAGCTTTTTAGAAAAATAAGCAGAAAGAGACAAAAGAAATGAGTAGAGACTGCAATGCAAAAAATACAATTATATAACAGAAAGTAAAGTGAATACTCCAGAAGAATAATGCTTCAATAATAACAAAAAGGCATTAAAAAATGAGGTTCAAACTGACAGCATAATATCCAGAGTGGTTGAAAATCTTAAACTTAAAAGAACTAAAGAGAAACTTTAGGCAGAAAGTTTAGGATATAAAAGAAGAATTAAAAAAAAACAAGCAAAAATTAGTGTAAGAAGCACTGAAGGGATAAGGAGTGGAAAAAGTTTAAAAAGCCCTGATTTAAAGTATATTAAAAATCATGACAAAACACTTGGCACTGAAAAAAAATGACTGACAGAGAAAAAAACACAAAAAATACAGAAATGTAACAATAACATTAAAGTAAGAACAACAACGAAAAATTAGAAGGACCCTTAAAGTCTCTACAAAGCAAAAGAAATAACTTTGAAGACAGAGCTAATCAAGATGAGAATCATTTACTTGCCAAGAGAACACAAGAAACAGAGAGCCTATGTACTATATTTCAGGAAGTCATATAATTCAATAATTTAATAAACATTTATTAGGCACTTACTATGTGTCAGACACTGTGCTAAATGCTGGGGATATAAATTAGAAAAAGAAAGTCCTTGCTCTCAAGAAAATTATAATCCAATGGGGGTAAACAACTCAAGAAAGGAAGCTGGCAAGGGGGAACACCATGGATTACATGGGACAGGGTCATCTTGTTTTGTGGAATTTAAGTCAAGCAAAACTGCAAATGGAAAGTGAAGAATGAGCTAGAAAGTCCAGGTTCTGCCCTCTATAAAGGAAGGTTTTGGGAGGAGTTTAGTGCTTTAGTCATCAGAAGGGAGAGGAGACTGAGGGAACTGGGAAGGTGTTGAGTATCCAAAGCTGAGTTAAATGGCATAATGATGAGATTTTAGGTGATTAGCTTATCCTGGGTGGTATATCTTGTTCTTGTGGAGTTCAATCCAAATAGAGATGCAGATAGAAAGTGGAAAGAATTTTGCCCCCAAATTATCTTAAATACAGGGGAAAATAAAGTTCAGTAGATTTTACAGTATACTATTAGAAAGAAAATCTAAGTCTGTCTCTCTGTTCTAGAACTTTGATGTTAAAAAAAAAAAGTCTTCCAATCAGTCAAGGAAAGTCAGTTTGAATCTTGCAGGACTACTTGTTGATAATGAGAAATTAAAGAAAAGTATAGAATATAACATACTAAAAAGCAAACAAAGGAGGGCTTTGATCCTATGATAATACATCTAAAAAAAAGATTACAATACATGAAAAGAGAAAGTACTTCAGTAGGTTCATAATTTTCAATCATTCCTTCAAAGAAAATCAGAGAAGGGTAAGTCTTTTCAAATAGAAATTCAGCAAATAATTGGCATAACAGCTATATATGAGGAAAAGTCTAGGGGATGACCCAATATTGACATACTTCAAAGAAAAGAAAATATTACTGTCCCTTTGAAGTCCAACATTATCTAAGGGTCACTGAGGAAACTAAAAAAAGCAATGTGTTGGTCCCAAGACAGGTAATCAGACAGAAGACCCCACTCACTAGGAAGGAAAGAAAAGGGAGAGACATTTCTGTCCTCAACCACATGGTGATAGATGCTTAGTGTCAGAATCCCTGGGTCAAAGTACATAGACATTTTAAATAGTGCTTGTTTCTTTTATAAAGCTAATAAAAGAAGATTTGATGGAGGCAAAAAATAAATTTAGCAATTGTAACTTTAAATATTAATTGGAAAATCATCCATAAAATGGAATAAAACTACAGAATGAGTTCAAAATGAGAACCTAAAAATTTCATGAATAAAAGAAAACTACAAATATATAAACAGAATTAAAATGAAATGTTGGAAAAATTATGCTTAAGGCAAATCTAAAATAACAGGATTTGCAATAATGATTTAAAGAAGAAAATAATATAGTCAAAAGAGACAACAAGAAAACAACATCATGCTTAAGTGCGCAGTAGATGAAACAATATAATCTAGGTATTTAAAGGAAAAGCTAACTATAGTACAAAAAGATTTAGACAATAAAGCAATAATTGTGGGTGAACTTAACATGTCCTTTCAGACCTTGAAAAATCTAACAAAAGGATAAACAAGTAGGAAATTATGGAGCTGAACAGAATGTTAAAAAACAAAAACAAAAAACTAAAATCCTACTCTTGGTCAATCTCCTCTAGTTTTCTCATGTGTAAAATGAGATGACTGGGCTAGATGATTCGTGAAGTCTCTTCCATCTCTAGATAAATGATATGAGAAAACTATGGTGATCACTAAATACCTATTTTTCAGCAGCACATATTATTTTTATGGAAATTGATCAGATGCTAGTTAATGAAAAACTAAAAAATGATAAAAAAGCAGAAATAGGAAAAAATATCTTTCACAGACCATAGTATAATAAAAATTATAAGTACAAAAAGAAATAAGAAAAGATGCAGATCCAAGTGGAGATTAAATAATTATACCCTAAATCATTAATTGAACAACAAACTCAGAATCGATAAATAATTATATTAAATAAAATAATAACAGTAAAATAATTTGCCACATTTTAAGGGATGCAGATAAATTAATCTGAGGAAAATGTATAGCCCTGAACACATATTAACATATGAGGGAAAAAAAAGAGGACTAATGAATTGAGGTTGAAATTAAAAACTAGACAACTATCAAATTAGTAACCTCAAAACAAGACCAAGAGACTTTGAAAATAAAAGGAGGTAAACAAAACTTCTTTTAAAAAGATTCAAACATCAAATAACACAAATGATAAACTACTAGCTAATTTTTTCAAAGAGGACAAAACCTAAGAACTAATGAAATGAGAACTTAATTAATAGAGAGTAAATAAAGAAAAAAATCATCATAAACTACTCTGCAACCAAACTAAAACCCTAAATTAAGTGGATGAAGATATTTAAAAACATAAAATTAACAAAATATGAAACAGGAACTCTAAATAACTTAATATCAGAAAAAATTGAAGAAATGATAAACACTCAGAGAAAAAAGCTTTTGTTCCAGATAGATTTACAAGTGAATTACATTGAACATTTAAAGAACAAATAATCCCAACATAATATAAATTAATCCCAAAAGTAATTTGGAACTACAACATACTTCCCATGATTCTGATGCCCAAACAAGGAAGAGATAAAGCAGAAATAAGCTATAGACTGTTCTCACTAATTAATGTTGATACAAAGATATTAACAGTAGGGATGGAAGAATTTAAAAATTGTTGGAATGATCCCTGGTAATTCAATGATAATAATTCATATTTATATGATAATTTCATTTTTAATAAATAACTTTCCTCACACTAACTCAGTAAACTCAGTTGCATATCATTACCCCCATTTTATATATGAGGAAACTAAGATTCATAATGATCTACCTAGGGTTACCCAGCTGTTAAGTGTTGGAACCAAAACCATTTCATCAAACTTGAAGAGTAGTAAATTTACTAGTATATCACATTCCTTTTCACTATCCATATCAACTCCTTTAAAATACTGGATATCATTGTTCTTATTATAAAATTAACATTATAAAGCTTTTCTTGACTATTCCTAAATTTTAGAGGGTAGGAAGATTAGTAGGAGGCATCACAGTATAGTGGAAGGAGGGCACCAGGGTTGAAGTTTGAAGACATAGGTTCTAGAAAAAATAGAGAAAGAAAAATTATTTGTATTAAAGTTTCTTAACCCCAGTTTTGGATGATTGATTTATATATGTATCCAAGAATGTATTAACATGGACTATACCATAGGCAAACAAGTTTCACATGAAGTGATATGCCATAAAATACTGCTTCATCAGAAGAGTTATGGAGAAGCAGACTATGTAGATAGATAATCCATGAGCAAAAGTTTCAAAAGAACTGGTTACATAGAAAGAATACCATGAAACATTGATAAGATAAATCAAGACCCTTTATAAAACAAAACCAGACAGCCCTCTCCTGGTCTCTAGACATCCTTTTATCCATTTAACAACCAGTTTGCCTCATTCATATATAGAGAAGCCTAGCATAGAAGCTATCTACTAATCAGATCATAGATATAAACTTTACAGGAAATTTGGGGATCATCTCATCTACTATACTCATTTTACAGATAAGAAAACTGAGGACAAGCTATTCTTTCTGTTTTCATCTAACATTCCACTGTATTTTTTTTACATGATCATTTATGCTTCTATCTCGCTCCATATGTCTAGGCATGGTAATATTCTTACAATAAACACAATGACTTTGGCTCTTGGACCCATTTGTTATCTTACCAATGAGACAGCAATACACCATTACTGAGGGTAGTAGCTAAAGGGTATAGGATAAAACTCACGGGCTTGCATTTCTAGAATGTTCTCTTCCTTTCTAGAAATGTATAAGGCTTTCTTCCTCCTCAATAATTTCCTTGAGAACAGGGACAGTTTTTAATCTTGTCTTCTAGTATATAGCACAGTGTCTTCCACAGAGTGGATACTTAATAAGGGCTTGCTAGATTATATTTCCTTGTAATACTCAATCAATAATCTTGAGTGCTTGCTGTTGGATCACAGGATCACCATAATGTAGCACTTAAAAATGCTCTGGGACTCACTTTCTTCCCAGCTCCAACTCATCTGTCAACTTCCCCACTCTCCACTCCAACTCCACTAAGCAAGTTGGTTCCTCAGAGCAATCGAGCTCCTTCCAGGGTTTTGAGGGTTCTCCTAAGTGGATGGGTTATCTTAATATTATTGGCTCAAGCCCCCATGTGGTGTGTTTCCTCCAATATCATCACAGTGATCACCCCAATATAATTCAACCTATTGCTATCTCTTTGATATTACTGATAACCATTTTACATTGATCAGCTTTTACAAAGGGTTATTTACTGAAATAAATACTGAAGCAGCTAGGTGGATAGAGTGCCAACCCTGGAGTCAGGAGGACCTGAGTTCAAAGTAAACTTCAGACACTTAGTAGCTGTGTGACCCTGGGCAAGTCACTTTTCTCTGTTTGTCTCAGTTTCCTCATCTGTAAAATGAACTGGAGAAGGAAATGGCAAATTGCACCAATATCTTTGCCAAGAAAACTCCAAATAGGGTCATAAATAGTCAAACAAGATTAACTGACAAAAAAGGAGGGGCAGCTGGTTGGTGCAGAGCAGTTAGGTGGTGCAGAGCAGCTGGTTGGTGCAGAGGAGTTAGGTGGTGCAGAGCAGCTGGTTGGTGCAGAGCAGTTAGGCGGTGCAGTTGATAGAGTGCCAGGACTAGAATCAGGAAGACTCATCTTCTTGAGTCCAAAGCTAGCCTCAGACACTTACTAGCTATGTGCTCTTGGGCCAGTCATTTAGTCCTGTTTGCCTCAGTTTCTTCCTTTGCAGAATGAGCTGGAGGAGGAAATGACAAGTCATTCTAGTATCTCTGCCAAGAAAACCCCAAACGAAGTCACGAAGAGAGACATGACTAAAAATGACTGAACAACAAAATTTACCGAAAAGATAAAGCAAGAAATAAAATACAACCATCTCCAAAACTGGGAGTGCTCTTTTCCCTCTATACATCCACTCAGTTTCGGGGAAGAGTAGACTCAAACTTAAAGTGCTTGCTACTAAATATTTGTCCCACCACATTCACTTCCAAATGTGGTACAGCCCCTGGATGAATTACTCTCTAGCTTGTAGGTCATAGCATCTCAGCTGATTATGGTCAATCTAATGCTGGGCTGGGTCAGGTAGGTTGATACTCAGGATTGGCTTTTTCCCAGGCTTGGTCATCAAACCTCTTCCAACCTTTCAAAAGTCGGTGACTCTTCCAACATTTTGAAGCTCACAAGTTTATAGCCTGGATTTTCTGAAAGTCATTCACCTAAGAGCATGAAAGAAGGAACACAGCAGGAACAAAAGAAACATCAGTGCCATGCATGCAAGGCAATATGTCAGTCTGAAATGGGAAAGTAGGCCACTGGCTCTAAATCACTATCCACCTGGAGGCTTATAGCTGTTCTTGCCTCATTCACCACCAAGGAAAAGAGAACGCATTTCTGTCTTTTTGTGACTTTCATATGCACACTCTATTCTGACTCAGTAGCCAACTAAAAGGCTCCTCTTCATCATGAAGTGGATGGGAAATAGTTCCAGAATACCTTTGCATTCTCTGAATCAGGGGCAGGCTTCTTCCATTATACATCATCATGCAGTTCTGTAAAACAGGTATAATAAAAGTATCTATCTCCCAAGGCTGTTGTGATGATCAAATAAGATAATTCTACAGCACTTAGCAGAGTGCCTGGCATGTAGTAAACACCATATAAATGACAGTTGTTGTTGTTGATATTCTAGAAAGAAGCTCATGTGCATACTCTGAGGACTGTACCCTCATTGACTAGTTTCTCATTTACAGTAAATCGAAATTTTAGAGTTGAGACCTCAGAGTTTACTTAATCCAACCTCTCCATTTTATAAATTGGGAAGCAGGTCCAGAAATGTTGAGTGACTTTTCCGAGGTTGTAAAGGCAATGAGTGGCAGATCCAGGATCCAAACGCAGTCCAATGAGAGAGTGATGAGAGAGTGGATATGTGGGTCTGTACATCATCTGCATGAAGATGGAGTTTACTGTGCAATTTGCTAGAGCCTGCTCCAGTCTCTGGAAGTGAAGGCTTTGGCCCAAAACCACACATATCGTAGAAGTCTTAAGCATTTCCTGGACTTTCCTTTTATCTAACATGACTGAAATTCATGCCTCACAGCACAAAGTATAAGAATAGGCATCACGTCTCGCATATTGTATACCA
This sequence comes from Pseudochirops corinnae, assembly GCA_028646515.1. Classification (NCBI taxonomy): domain Eukaryota; kingdom Metazoa; phylum Chordata; class Mammalia; order Diprotodontia; family Pseudocheiridae; genus Pseudochirops; species Pseudochirops corinnae. Next base: position 91,855,778 of record CM053591.1, read on the forward strand.
TCATTGTCTTTGTACAACACATGGCAAGGGGGAGAGTGTTAAGGATCTTGACCTCTCTCCATCCCATGTGAAAATGTGGACCATCTGCTGAACTGAACTGTGATGATTCATGTGCTCTTGAATACACAGAAAGCTGTGGGCTTGCTGGAGGAAAATGATGCCGCAGTTGGTAGAAGGCAGGGAAAGTCTGTCTCTCTCTCTCTCTGTTGTATCCCCCATTCAGAAGTGTGGTAATGGGACTGTTCATTTGCCATGAATTTATTGATTCTATTTCTGTATTCAAATCTGCCCCCTCTACCTCCACATCTATTAGAATCCATTTTAGGGGAGATTTTTTTTTTTGTACGGAGATAGGGCCATTCTAAATGCTTAATTAAGGAAAAAGGATTGAGGATAGTAACAATAAAGATAATAACCATGAATATACATTTTTAAAAATTGTACTATGGGGGGCAGCTAGGTGGCGCAGTAAATAGAGCACTGGCCCTGGAGCAGGAGGACCTGAGTTCAAATCCGATGTCAAACACATAACACAAAACTACCTGTGTGACCTTGGGCAAGTCACCTAACCCCAATTGCCCTGCCTTCCCCCCTCCAAAAAGCAAAAAAAAAAAATTGTACTATGGGATAATGTGGAAAGAGTGAGAAGAGAAATATTTCTTTATCATTCACTGATCTCTGACAAAGACAAAAGAAGTCCTCAGGACAGGTCAGTTAAGCCAGCAGACATTTCTGGAGATGGCGTTGCCCTTTCTCTTGTTATTTCTCACCGGACACTACTTCTGACTTGAAGTCTTAGATTTACGTTTGAGACTTCAAATAGGTGGGGAAGGAAATTAAGAGATTGTCAGCCATCTGATGAGAGGCTGCTTAGATTTTGGGTTGAACATTATAAGGGTCTCATTTTTAAGCATCAAAACGTCATTTTATGTGAGGTTTGAAATACGATTTGCAAAGATGACCCGAATCTTATGAGAGTAGATAGACTGTCCAACACACGTACATTTCCCTAGACAGCCTTTTTTCTCTTCCCCAGGAGGAATTAGAATAGATATGCTAAAAGGTTGTACCTCTTTCAGTGCTGATTCTCCCTGTAAGAAAGTGCTAAACTGCCGCTGGTGATAGAAATGGCTGATAAGCCTGTAGAGTCTGTGCTACCGCCTGCCTCCATGTGTGGCTGCTCTTTTAATGTGTCTGAATACTGGGTGAGGGGCTGTCTATCTGTAACCAGACCTTCCCCTGAAGAAGTTCCATGGCCAGAGAGGTTGGTAATATAATGAATAGCCTTATCATTGCCAGGATCTTTACAACAGCTCAGATGACTTTTTAATTGTAGCTTAATGCATTTAATTATGGCAACTCTTCTCCATTTTCCAGTATGATGTATTAATATTAGAGATCATTAACACGACTAAATTGGCATAATGATATAGTGTATTTAATGCCCCAGTTACGTTAAGACCTGCTTTATAATTTGGCTCTTTTGTTATTTGACTTATAGCAGAAACATGCATGATGCTCGACTCAAAGCAGAAACTGCATGCAACTACTTGTACTCTTCTTCTTATTAAATTATTGATACAGGAAAATACAAAATGTTAAGGCTTATACATCCTGAAACGACATGTAAGCCAACATGTTTTTTTATTTTTTACAACATCTACTTAATTGGTATAAAAGTTAGAAAGCTTTGACTTTCAAACAGGGTTTTATAATTAGAGAAGACTATATTTTTCATCTGCAAAATACTCATGCTTAGGGAAAAAAATGAGAAATGCGATATGTTCCATTCTGTTTGCAATGGTTATACCATTTTAATCTCTTAAGTTCAATATATATCCTCTAGCAGACTATACTTCTAGGATTTCATTTTTAGATCCTTAAGGCTGCATATATCTGTCAAGCCAACATAATGAATTTAAAGTGCTAATGCCTAGAAGACCAGAAAAACATTGAAATATATCCCTGGTTGATTAAATTACCACCTCCAGCTACTTTACATCCTTATGTCCAAACAGATTTCCTTTTTACTTACCAAGTACCGGATCTGGAAGATGTGCAAGATGTAATTTCATGGCAGAAAAAAAAAGTGTGCATGTCTTTAGATGAGTATTTTATTTAAGCACCTTTTAAGGATGTACAGTAGCTTCTGTGATAGGACTCACAATTGATTACAGGGCCTTTCAATTACACCCAACCTACAGGTTCACCTTAGGACCTGACAAGTTGTTCTTATGTGCTATTCCTTGAATCGACTTTGTGTTAAAAATCTGGAGTATTGGATGGAACTTTTTATGATAACACCACATTGAGAAAAAAAATGTCTATATACCTTGCCCAAGGAGAACAAGCAAAAGAGAATAAGCAAGCATTTATACAGTGTTTCGTGCTACTCCCCTAGTTCTGCTCCCATTGAAAGACTGATGGTGCAAGGTGGCAAAAGCAACTCTTACACAGACTCGATCCTAAACCAGGGACTTTAGTCATCTTTACCAGTGTTGGACTCTGTTTGCTGTCATCTAATCCTCAAATCATCAATGCAAAAAATAAAACCTTTATTTAAAGATGTGACCCACAAAATTATTCTGGAAATATAATCATCAATATTCAGTATAAACTGCCCGAGGGAGTGGTCAATGAGGTTGAAAAAGCATTGTCTTTCTCTTTTCAGATTTCACTTTTGCATAAGCTGTAGTGAGGTCTGAAAAGAAAGCTATCTATGTTTTCATTGTTACCTGTATTCACAGATTGTCTGCTCGTCTTTTCACAGCCTCCTATCCAGGACTATTATATTGAGTTCACACATGTTCACATCAACTCAAACATACTATTTTGACAAACATACCTACATAACATCAGATCAATAAGTAAATAGGAGGAGAAGCAGAAGTTGGATTTGGGGGCCAGGGCTCTAACAGAAGTTGTTCCTTAAGTGCCACAATGTGTCTGTGTCAGCAAGCATTGAATGGGGAAAATTTAGGATTCTTCATATTTCACCATTCACATAAGTACAAACCCCATGAGGAGGTTTCCAAAAAAAGTGTTACATTTACAAAAGAAAGTTGCCAGAACCCCCAGTCCATGCAATAGAATAAACTCACTAAACTCAGTGGTTAGACTTCAGGGTGCTTGGAAGTTTGGGGCTAAAACTAAAGAATGTAATGAATGTGAAATGAAATGACAAGTATCCGAAGAAGCAAAAGCAGGGACGGTAGGAAAGAGGGCAGATTTGTAGTGCTTTGAAATGAAACGTTATAATCCCTCCAACAATCCTGTTGACTATGAGCTATAGCACCAAGAGTACAACACAGAAAAAAAAGATACATTGTGGGATAAACAGCTTCTTAGAGGTAAAAATGAATGGCCCAAATAGATGAGTAAGTTGACACAATGGAGAGAAAAAAGAAATGAGTCAGTGGCAATATAAGAAAAAAGGTAAAAGTGAACAGAGGACAGAAAGGGAGAAAAGAAAAAAAATGTAAATGAGTGAGACAAAAAAGCCCAAAGAAGAAAAAGAAAAAGAGAACAAGAGGGGGAAAGAAGTAATATTTTCCTTGATAAAAATGCACAAAAGGGAAGATGAACTTTGTTCTTTTTCTCTTTCTACTCTCCTCTCTCTTTCTGCTTTTCGCCTCGCAGCACGCCAGCCTAAGCTGAGAGCTGTAATGTCATTAAATTGCAAATGCTTTTTCATTTCCGACACACACTGTTTACTTATCTGGCAAAAACATATGTTGGAAGGAATCCGTTAAATTCTGCCCATTGCCTTGGGTAAAAGTGCAATGGAAACGGACCCACTGAGCTCCTTCTTTCTTCTTCTTTTAGCACTTCCCTTATCTACAAGACTGCTTCGCAGAAAACTGGCTAGTTCAATGAAAAATGAAGATACAGCAGGAGATTAGAGAAGAACACTGAGCAAAAAATTCCTGGAGAGAGGGTCACTCCATTGCAAATGATTTCACTCCTCTAGATCTGCATAAATTACTATTTTTAAGGCATCTCCAAAGTCTGTATATTTTTCTCACTCTGTCAAACATTTAATTTCACGCCCCGTGTTCTGAATATGCTAAAATGCATATCTCTGATGCACCTTTAAGCCAGAAAAACGAATGCAAAATTGAAGATAAAATGATGTGATTTGCACTACAAGCCTATTACTTGAGGTATTTACATATAGTTTACCTCTGCAGTTCTGAGAATGATTTATTAAAAAAAAAAAACTGGATTAAGCTCATATAAATATGTATAAATCTTTGTTTAGAAAATAGATTTTGCAGCTGTTGTGTCAAAAAGTTCTTTAAGATTCTGTGAAGAATTTTCCTTTTAGCATGCTTTAAGAAAAAAAAAGGGGGACAGAATTTGACATTCTGCTTGGCAGGGAAAAAAGCCCATTCCGCCATCCAGTATTTATAAAGATTCCTTTTATTGCCCGTCTTTGCCCAAAGCAGCTTGGCCCCTCCTCACTCTTTTATTATACTTATTTAATTTTCATTCATTCATTCATTTTTTTTTCTTATTTGCTTGGACCCAAATAATAGTGTCCTGGATTAGCTAAACTCAAATTAAATATCATTGTGTAATGACTGAAACAATTGTGGGAATCTTGGACCTGCCCCCAGTCCCGTTATCCCCTCCTCTTTCCCAAACATACTCTATATCTGGATTCTACATTCAGGCTTCTCACTGAAACCAGTGATTTGAGCTGGGGAGGGAGAAAACTTGCCCTTCCTGTTTTTTAAGTAATCATTAACATGGGAAATAATTTTTACAAACAGATGCTTTATTTCTGGGAAACAAATAAAAAATACCAGAGGTGGTTCCTTCAAAAAAATAGATATGTGTACATATATATACACACATACATATACATGCACACATATACATACACATGTGTACATATATTTCGCTTCTTCCACCTTTTTTTTTAATCCTTAATTTTACACCCTTTGTCTGAAAAATGCTTCACTTAGTCGGGATCTCCTGCTTTCTTGGTCTTATACCCTTGTTTTTCTGTAATCATTTGGGGGCAGAGAGAGGAATGTGTGTGGCTTTATGCTCTTTTTTTTTTCTTCCCAAAATCCATATCACTCAGGTTTTTGGAGAATTTAGATAAACATGTTGACTAATTCTAAACTAAACACATTCTGCAAATACTCCAAACTCTATCCGATAAAGGAAGGGCCAGGCTTCCAGGATGCACCTGCAATGATGCTACCAGCACAGTTGTCTCTAGAAGCAGAATGGGAAGAACTGTTACTTCAAAGCTAACATTAATCCTTTTGCAATTAAAACAAGAAAGGAATGTTTACAGGCATTCGATGGCTTTAAGTGGAGATAGGAGTTTGCTTACAAAGATAGAATTATAGTTCCACTATGCTGCACCTGCTTAAAGTTGTGTAATGACAATTTAAAATAATGAAACTTGGAGTAATTTTCAAGAGTGAAGTCATTCTTCTTGCACAAAATGGCTTAATGATCCCCCCTAGTGGTCCTTTTTTTACTGTTCCTCAGGAAGTGTTCATGTGAACACTCCAGTTTCAAATAACTACTAAAACACTGTTAGCTAGTTCACAGATTCAGATTAAGCAAACTATGCAATTAAAGCTAATGCCAGATTACTAACTTTCTCCAAATTCTTTTGTGTCTTCAGAGAGCAACCCACCAGCTTTGCATAGCCCTAGTTTTGTCTTATTTAAGTCAGGGTAAAGCTGAATAACTTCCAGAATTGGGAATGGTATAGTTGGGCTCTTTACTCTTCTGTTTTTGTGTGTTGGGTGGGGAAGAGGGGGTCTAAAGGGAGCCTATGGACACTGGAATTGAAAAAGAATGGAAACAGCAAAGCAGAAATGCTGTATGTCTTTCAAGAAGGTTCATGCCCATCTTAGTGATTTTGAATAGACTATCATGTTTAGGACAACCTTAGATATCTTGCTATCAGAGGACCTGGGTGGAATCAATTAATTTACAAGCATTTATTAAATACTCCCTATGACTCAGGAACTGTTCTAAGTTCTAAGCTGGGATACAAAAAAAAAAAAGGCAAAACACAGTTCTTGCATTCCAGAGTGTAGCATTCTAATGGAGGAGACAACATGTAAACAATTAAGTAGTTAAAGGATTAATATTTAGAGTAGATTGAAAGGCAGTTTGGAGGGGGAAGCATTAGCAAATGGGAAGACAAGGGAAAAAACCTCCTGGAGGAGGTGGAAGTTTAAATCTTAAAGGAAGTCAGAGAAACTAAAAGGCATGGTAAGGGAGTAGAACATTTGGGGAATACAGAGTACCAAAATAGAGTATGCTATTCAAGGAATTACAAGTGGACCAGTATCACTGGAACATGGGTGTAAGAAGGAGCTAGGTTATAAAAAGCTTTAAATGCCAAACAAAGGAGTTTATATTTGATCCCAGAGGTAACTGAGAGCCACTGGAATTCAGAGCAGGGAATGACATGGTCAGACCATGTGTTAGAAAAAAAAAATCTTCTTGGCAGCTGAGTGGAGAATGGATTGGATTGCGGGGGAGGCTTGAATTGGGGAGACCTGTTAATAGGCTATTGAAATAGTCCAAGTGAGAGGTCACAAAAGGCTGATCTAGGATTGTGGATGTGTGAGTGGAGAGAAGGGAACATATACAAGAGAGGTTGTGAAGGTATGCACATTAGGAAACAGTCCCACTTTCATCCTCCCACTTAGCCCATCAGATACAGCCATCACAGAAACTCTTTATGCTCCTTCATTAGAGCTTTCTTTATATGGAAAGCAAGTAGTGATAGAGATTTGCTAAGTGCTCCCATGAACACAGGACCAGCTTCTACTCTCGAGGAACTTAAAATGTTAACTAAACATATTTATTACTCTCTCTAATGTCTCTCTTACTGTCAGTGATATACTATCATCCTCCTGGTTCCTCAGTGACAAAATCTTGGAGTTATCTCCAAATCCTCTTGGATTATTGTTGTTGTTGCTCCCAAATATCCAGAATATCACTAAATCTTTTTAAATCTACCTCAATCTTTATTGGATTTATCTCTTGCTTATGCTCTCTAAGCTTACGCATTATCCCAAATCATCATCATTACTTGCTAGTGTTATTGTAGCAATATAGAGGGACCCAACCCTCTCTGCTCTAAGCTATCCTTCCTGTCTCTATATTTTCATCTGTTCTTTTCATTTGTTGTTGTTCTATTTTTTTAGTCGTGTCCAAGTCTTTTTGACTGCATTTAGAGGTTTCCTTGGCAAAGATGCTAGAGTGGTTCACCATTTCCTTCTCCAGCTCATTTTATAATTATGAAGAAATTGAGGCAAATAAAGTTAAGTGACTTGCGCAGGGTCATACATTCAGCAAGTGTCTGAGGACAGATTTGAACTCATTAAGATGAGTCTTCCTAACCTCAAGCCCAACGCTCTAGTCACTATGCCACCTAGCTGCCAAAAAAACCCCAAAACCCAAAATGTCTGAATGCACTTTTTTGTTGTATCCAACTCTTTGTGACCTCATTTGAGGTTTTCTTGGCAAAGATGTTGGAGTGGTTTGTCATTTCCTTCTCCAGTTCATTGTATAGATGAGAAAACTCAGGTAAACAGGGTTTAGTGACTTTTCATACATGATACATTTTGTGACCACATGGGTAGTCTAAATGTATATGGACATGTCTTGTGGGAAGTATAAAGAGAAAGAACTTGAGGCCTGGGATGCCTCTGCAAAGAGGAAGAGAGTTAAGACTGAAAGTAAGGAGAAAATTAGGTCTGGATAAATAGATCTGAATCATCTGAATAGAGATGATAATCGAATTCATGAGAGCACATGAGATCACCAGGTGAAATGTATGTATATGGAAAGGGGTGTGTGTGTGTGTGTGTGTGTGTGTGTGTGTGTGTATTTATGTTCAAAATTCTCAGTGGCAAAATTTTTTGTAAAAGAATTTTGATCACTGATCCTAACATACTAGAAAACAATTTGAAACTATGCCCAAAGGACTATAAAACTGTGTACATACATTGACCCGGCAATATCACTACTCAGTCTGAATCCCAAAGAGACAAAAAAAAAAAGGGAAAAGGACCCATATGTACAAAAATATTTATAGCAGTTCTTTTTGTGGTGGCAAAACATTGTAAATAAGGGGGATGTTCATCAGCTTGGGAATGGCTGGACAATTTGCGGTATATGATTATGACGGAGTACTATTATGCTATAAGAAATGACCAGGGTGGGGGTGGGTTCTGAAAAACAGGGCAAAAACTATATGAACTGATGCAAAGTAAAATGAGAAAAACTGGGAGATCATTGTGCACAATAACAATGTTTTAATGATGATCAGCTGTGAAAGACTTGGCTACTCTGATCAATACAGTGATCCAAGACAATTCCAAAAGACTTGTGATAAAAAAAAATGCTATCCATCTCCAGAGGGAGAACTAATGAATTCTGAGTGCAAATTGAAGTATGATTTTCTCTCTTTATTCTTCTTGCTTTTTAAAAAATATGGCTAATATGGAAATATTTTGCATAATTTCACATGTATACATGATATCATATCGCTTGCCTTCTTAGTTGGTGTGGGAGGGAGTGTAATACAAGGAGAGAATTTGGAGCTCAAAATTTAAAAAGAAAAGAATATTAAAATAAATAAATAAATAGAAATTTTAAAAATATTTCAATTAAGTCCAGAGACATGATGAAGCCAGCTGTTCATGAGTACCTGCTGTTCATATATTCTTTCTTTCTTGCCTCCCAGGAGTCAATTCCATTTATCTGTCTCTCTCCCAAAGAAATTCTGGAACAAACATAGTAAGTCCTTTGCATACGAATACAGTGTTGAACTCCAAATTCTCTCCATCAATCATGAGCCATATACCTCCCCCCATAAGCAGTATAGCACTACCTTTCCCTCACCCTACTTGGGTGGGAACTGGGTTACTCCTGTTATATATGGTAGCAAATAAAACCTAAAATGTCATTTGGATTGAGTCACTTCAGCTCAGACATGTATTTTGACCTTTATCAAATTTAATTAGGGAATGTACCTCAAAGGGCTCTAATGATTGGCTTCTTCCATAGTTATGCAACAATTTTACTCTTCTTGCTCACTGTATCTTTATTTAGAATTTATGCTCATCAGTCAACCTTTTTGCTCCATCTTGCACCTTAAATGGGGGTGCTTCAAGATCTCTTATGTAGCCTTCTCTGCAGATCAATCCTTCTCTCCTCTAAATTAAAGGTCATTTTTTTTTTCCCCAGAAGAAGTCTTCCTTGATTAGATTCAGACACATCTGGATTTTTACTAACTCCAGAACTATCTTATCAAATCTGCATGCAATTCCATAACTCTGTACAGGTGCACAGTTAATACTTCTGTATGAATTCAGAAATCTTTTTTTCATTGGTCCTGCCTTTCCTATTAGATAATAAGCAACTTAAGGATATTGACTATGTCCATAGCCCATCATTGTGCTTAGTACATTTTTCTCCATTAAAGAAAATTAAGTTAATACTCTTTACTTAATGGCCGATACACAAAGGAATATTTTATCCAAAGGTCAACATACAGAAAACTATTTTTATCCAAATACCCAATCAAAGGAAAAGGGAAAGACATTTTAACTCATTTTACTTTTTAAAATATGGAGGTTGATCATGACAACCATCTTCAGGTATTTAAAGGGCTATCAGGGAAAGGAAGATTAGATTTGTTCTGCTTGGTCTTGAAGAGTAGAACTAGGAATAATGGGAAGAAGCTGAATGGAGGAGATTACACTTGAAGTAAGGAAAACTTCTCAACAATTATCTATCAACATGATTTGTTCAGTTGTGTTTGATTCTTTGTGACACCAGAGACTCATCCATGGAGTTTTCTTGCCAAAGATACTGGAATAGTTTGCCATTCCCTTCTCTAGTGTGTCCTTGGTTTACAGATGGGAAACTGAGGCAAATAGAGGTTAAATATCTTGCCCAGGCTCACATGGTTAGTAAGTATCTGAGGCCAGATTTGAACTCTGGTCTTCCTGACTCCAGGTTTAGTGCTGTATCCACTATCCTACCTAGCTGCCCATCGGCACAATAGGTGTATTCAACTATTTAATGGACTGACACATAGAAAAGGGATTGGAGTTGTACTGCTCTGACCTACATAGCAGAAGGAGCACCAGGTAGATGGTATGAAGAAAATTTAGACTTAAGTGTAAGGGAAAACTTCCCAACTATTAAACCTGTCCAAAAGTGAAATGAGCTCCTTCAAGAAGCAGTGGGCACCCTTCATTTAAGGGTCTTCAAGGGAAGACTTGGGGAAGCTAGGTGGCACAAAGGTTAGCATGCTGGGCCTGGAGTCAGGAAGATTCAATCTTCCTGAGTTCAGATCTGGCCTCAGACACTTACTATCTGTGCGCTGTGGGCAAAAATCACTTAACTCTGCTTGAATTTCCTCATCTGTAAAATGAGCCGGAGAAGGAAATGGTAAATCATTTCAGTATCTTCGCCAAGAAAACCCCTAAATGGGGTCATGAAGAGTCAAATATGACTGAAAAACAACTGAACAACAAAAGCAAAGACTGGGCAATCAGGTAATGTTACAGAAAGGATTATTGTTTGGGTATGATTTGAACTAGAAGGTCTCTAGGCTTCTTTCAACCCTGAGATTCTCCATTCTGCTCCATTTAATATCATTGATAATTATAAATACTCAATTAAAGCTGTGACTTTGTGATACAAGGGAAAAATAAACATTAATGACAATGGGAGGGACAAAGGATTATACAACATGGTCCCTGCTCTCAAGGAGCTTACAATCTAGTTGAAGAAACAGAATATAGATATGAAAAGTCAAATGAAGAAAGATTTAAATACTATTCCAATAAAAGAGTTGTCACAAGAAAATTCATGATTAATTGACAAATGAATTGTGTAGATCATTATTGCACAAATTGGTCAGGGAGATCACTCATTTTATCCTGGAACGATCAGAAAAGACTTTATATAAGCAGAAAGAAGAAAGGAGCATGGACATGAGTGAAAATAGAGGTGGGGAATGCTCTGGAGAGGCTTTGGCAAGCTCTAGGGACAGTAAGGAAAGTGAAAGAGAAATTTGGCCACATAAAGTTGTTCTTTGGTTTGCACCTTAAATGGGGGTGCTCCAAGATCTCTTATGTAGCCTTCTCTGCAGATCAATCCTTCTCTCCTCTAAATTAAAGGTCATTTTTTTTTTCCCCAGAAGAAGTCTTCCTTGATTAGATTCAGACACATCTGGATTTTTACTAACTCCAGAACTATCTTATCAAATCTGCATGCAATTCCATAATCCAGAAAACCCTTTTTTTCTCCACTGAATTGACTGGTTGCTGGCCAGAACTGCTATTAGTTATAAGATCATAGTTTTAAAGCTGGAAGTGGCTTTAGATGCCATCCAAATACAAAATCCTCCATTTTATAGATGCAGAAAAAGAGACAGGGAAAAGTTATGACTTGTCTAAACTCACACAAATGGCAAGTGGCAGGCCAATCAATAAAAAAAAACAAACCAAAATTTATTAAATGCCTACTATGTGCCGGGGACTGTGTTAAACACTAAGGATACAAAAAGAGGCAAAAGACAGTCCCTGCCCTTAAGGAGCTCACAATCTAAATGGGGAGACAACATATAGACAAATATGTATAAACAAGTTGTATATCAGATAAATAAGAAATAATTAACAGAAGAAAGGCACTGGAATTAAGAGGAGTTGGGGAAGACTTCTTTTAGAAGGTGGCATTCTAATTGGGACTTAAAAAAAGCTAGAGAAATCAGAAGGTAGAGTTGAGGATGAGGAGCTTTCCAGGCATGAGGACAGCCAGAAAAAGTGCACTAGGTCAAGAAATGGAATATCTTCCATGTGGGACAGCAAGGAGACCAGTGTCACTGGATCAAAGACTACATGGCAATAAGAAGATTGGAAAGGTAGGAGGGGCCTAGGTTATAAAGGGCTTTGTATGCCAAACAGAGCACTTTGTATTTGGTCCTGAAGGCAATAAGAAGTTTATTGAAACTTCCTAAAATTTATTGAATGGGGGAGTGACATGGTCTGACCCGCACTTTAGGAAAATCACTTTGATAACTGAATGGAGGATAAATTGAAGTTGACAGAGACTTGAGGCAGGCAGACCCACCAGGAAGCTATGGGCAATAGCTCAGGTTTGATGTGTTGCAGACCTTCCTGTTGGTGGCAGTGTCAGAGGAAAGCCTTGGCAATAGATTGGATATTGATGGAAATGATTATTTCTCTCTTATATTAATAACTAATTATTAAATTAGGACCCAGGTTTTTTCCCTTTTTTACATCCTTATCCAGAAATCAACAGTATTAAAAATCTTGGGCAAAAACCAGGTTGAGAGAATCAGTGAATTCCTGTTCATTGTGTTTGGTCAGACAGGTCTGGGATAAAAGTGGATTCTCTCTTTGATGTGTATATTGATAAGTCTCTTTGACAAAGACTTTAGTGATCCAAGTCACATACCCCCAAGACCCTCATTGGAATATATAGTCCAGCCCCTGTAATGGTACTTAATTTAGCAGGTACTTGGTCCTTAGTAACTAAGAGCTAAGTACTTCTGTGAAAGAGGCAGAGGATTTGAACTCTGTCTCTTGTGTGAAAGAAACAGAAGGTGTGAACTCTGTCTCCTGTATGAAAGAGACAGAGGGTATGAACTCTGTCTCCTATTGCTGATGTGGCAGGAGGAGGTTGGCTGAGACAGTGTGTGTATATTAGAAGAGTTCTAGAGACAGAGAATCAGAATTGGGAATTTTGACTGAAGCCCAAGTACCTGCTAAATTAATTACTGTTACAGCACCTCATTGTAAAAGTCATTCTCTCATTAACTGCTAAACAATCAGAGTTGATTGTCACCTTCAGAAACACTTACTCTTCCAAGGGCATATAAACTCTGAGCTCACTTCCAAGAGGGATCTTTGGCATTCAAGAGTGCCCCTGACATTTTATTAAAAAACATGCTGGAATTATTAATAAAATGGTTAAATTACCCAAAATTATGTGTCTCAAACTTTTTAAATGCCACAATATAGTGGTGAAATAAAGTGAGGAGTCAAGGATGACACCAAGGTTGTGAGCCTGAGTGACTAGGAGCATGATGTTGCCCTCTATAGTAATAGGGGAAGTAAAGAGGTACAGAAAGTTTAGGAAGAAAGATAAAGAGTTCTGTTTGGGGCCTGCTTTGTTTAAGTTTTCTCCTGAACATCCAGTTCAAAATGTCTAAAGGGTAGTTGGAGATGTGAGGTTGGAGGTCAGCAGAGATATATTGGATCCGGATAGGTAGATTTGAGAGCCATCAGCATAGAGACTGTAATGAAATCTATGAGAGCTGATAAGACCAAGGGAAAATAGTACAAGGGAAGAAGAAAAGAGGACCTAGGACAGAACCCTAAGGAACATCTACTATAGGTGGGCATGATTTAGATGAGTGTCTACAAAAGAAACTGAGAAGGAATGGCGGATAAGTAAGAGGAGAACAAGTAGAGTGTGGTGTTCCAAAACACTGGAGAAAAGAGAGTATCAAGAAGAAGAGGGTGGTCAACAGTGTCAAAGGCTACAGAGAGGTCAAGGAGAATAAGGTCTGAGAAAAAGCCTTTGGATTTGGCAACTAAATAATAGTCTGCTCTGTCTGATAACTTCAGACAGAGCAGTTTCAGTGGAATGATATAGTCAGAAGCTGGATTGTGAGGGATTAAGAGAGTGAGAGGAGAGAAAGTTCAGTCATCTATTACAGACAGCCTTTTTGAGGAGTTTAGCTACAAAGGACAGAAGAGATAGAGAATGATAGTAGGAATGGACAGATCATGGATTTTTTCAGGATGGTGGAGACAAGCTTGTTTGTAGGCAGTAGGGAATGAGCCATTTGACAGAGATATTGAAAACAGATGAAAGAATGGGGATGACAGAGCAATCTGTTGAAGGAGATGGGATAGAATGTGATCATATGAACAGGTAGAGGGTTTAAGAGTACCAGTTACCCCTTATTTAGTAAGGAGTAAGGTCACCACATCATGTGAGATAGGGGTAAAAGAGGAGAAAGTGGCAGAAGACCACTGGTAATAGGAAATGAGGGTGAAGGGAGAAGAGGGAGCCCACATTGAATGGTCTCATTTCTTTTTCTATAAAATACAAGGCAAAGTTCTCAGCTGACAGCTGAGGGAAAGGGGCCATGGGAAGTTTAAGGAAGGGCGAAAAGGTTTGGAAGAGTTGCTGTGGAGAGTCAGATAATGAGTTGACAAGGAAGGTATGGAAGGATTGCTTAGAAGCAGTAGGCACCCAGTTGAGGCTATGTAACATAAATTTGTAGGGGACCCTATCAAAAGGGTTGCATAATTTTCTCTATCTTTATTCAATAACACAAAGGCAGTGAATAATGGGAGTGAGCCAAGGCTAAGGCTTAACAGGGCACAATCAGAGAAATGACAGTGGGGCTTAGGGATTCAAGAGAAGAGGACAAAATAGAGATGAACTGGCTCATCAATGGGTCAAGATAGAGAAAAGAAGAGACAGTGGCTAGTGCAGCAGGGATAGCCTAGGTGAGAATTAAGGAGTCAAGGAATTAGAGGTTACAGGGTAGACAAAGATGGGGTTTTGTAAGAGAAGGCAGAGGGAAAGGTGAAAAAGCCAATAGAGGTCAGCTAGGGGATGTCAGACTCCTTGGACATGGAAGTGGTCTGTAGATGATGGAAAAATCAAGTGTTTGACCATTTTTATGTGTAGCTGAGGTGAGTTGGAGGAATAGGTCATGGGAAGTGAATAGGTTAAAGAACTGAAAAGTTAAGGTGTTTGAGAGAGAGTCAATATGTATATTGAAGTCCCCTTGTCTGAAGGCAGGAGGTGAGGAGGAGAGAAAAATTGTGACCATATACCAAACTCATTGAGGAAGAGGGGGAGTGACCTGAAGGTCTGTAGACAATAGTTGCCAGGATTGTGATTGAGTGTCTGGTATGAGTAGAATGAACCTCAAAGGAGGAATGGTTACTGAGTGATGGCGGTAGGAAAGTAGTAATGGGAATTTAGGAGTATTTCAACTTTCCTGCCTTAACCAGTGAAATGAGGAGAATGAATCAAAGTGCATCCAGTATTAGAAAGGGTGACCAGGGAAGCTATGTCATATAGTGGGGTTGGGGTGAAGGGGTCAGATTTCAGTAATAACCAGTAAATAGAAGCAATAGGAGAGGAAACAATTTAGGACGAAAGGCAGTTTGTAGCCTATGGAACGGGCATTTTCCAGAGGCACAGTGGAAAGGCTGAGTGATATTTGGTTGGAATTTTGGGATGGGAGGGTTGAGACAGATGGAAATAAGCAATCAGGTGGTGGGAGATGACATGCAGGGGTTGAGAATCACTGAGATGTGAAGGGTATGAGCAGGTATGAGGATGTTTATCACTGAGTAGAGGACACCACTCTTCTCCCCTAAGGAAGTTGGAGATCTGGCTGGAGGTAAGTGCAGTTGGAGATGTAAGTCAAATTTGTACAGCAGGGGAAAGAAATCCCATTCCCCACCAACCTTCTTTTTCCACTTTCCTCAAGGGACAAGCACAGCAGGAGATGGGAGGCCTAAGGTCAAAAGTAAGGTTGTTCCTCTTTGTACTGGATATTCTCCACATCTTAGATGAGGGATTGAACTGGCAGCAGGAGGTGGAAGTCACCTTGTGCCAGCACAGATGGAAGTTGTTCCTTAGGAATAAATGGAAGACAGCCAGCTCAGCCCCTTGCTACTTTCCCTCAGGGGACAAACTGTGCCAAGCAGGAGATGGAAGGCATCAGGCAGGCCATCAGAAGGAATATTTGGCTCCTCTTCTCATCTGCTAAACTAAAGGATTCAAACCAAAGTCCTCTGGAAGTAAATCTAATATTCTTTCCACTGTACCATGTTCCCTTATGATCCAGGTGCTAGATCCAAGTTACTAAAGCCCAGAACATCAATCTGATGTTAGGTAGGAATGTGGACACTACATATTAAATGGGGGATAAAAGCAGGCACTCAGGTCAATTACTTATAACCCCTTCTATTCCTTATTTCTAATCTTATGGTGTTGGGGTTTTTTAAATTGCCCAATAAGCACTGACCTTCAATAAAGCTTTTCTCTAATGCATCACTATAACTTAAAGGACTCTCAGAGTCCTTTATTATACCCCTTTAATATACCCCTTTATTATACCAGGGGAACACAAATTCTAATAAGTCCTACCAAGGTAGAAAAACTGCTAGTCTAATAATGGCAGCTAATAAGCATCAAAAAGCTGGCCACAAGATGAGGATTTTAAAAAAAATTTATTTACTTATTTTTTAGTTTTCAACATTCACTTCCACAAGATTCTGAGTTACAAAATTTCTCCCCGTCTTTCCCCTAACCCCCACTCCAATATAGCAAACATACTGAATACCACTTCCCCCAATGTGCTCTCTCTTAGGCCGTGGGCTGCTCAGTGTCCAGCACTAAGCATGGTGGGAGATGTGAATAAGAAATGACCAGACCATGTGGGTAGTTCAAGGAAGAACTATTAACTCCATTTATTGATTCTTAGGACAAGGTTTTTATAGAGCAAATGAGACAAAGGAATAGGACTCAAGTTTTTCTATCATTATCTTAGTCTGTTATATCCTAGAAGTAGCACAGAATATATTTTAATAAGGATTTCCTATCTAGGAGACTAAAGTCTTAGGGTAGAGCCTTTGATCTCAAAACCTAAGTAACAACCTTTTAAGTGTAGCCCATATTAAAGGACCAACGAGCAAGCTTAACAAAAAGCCACATCTGGAAGAGTGCCATTTAGAGCACACTGTCAAGATTTTTATCTGAGTCCTGGATCAGGCCTCCTTGGCTCCCCACACTCTTATGTCCTCCCCCATTTTCCCCCCATTACTTTCTTGTAGGGCAAGATGGGTTTCTATACCCCATTGCCTGTATATCTTATTTTCCGGCTGCATGCAAAAAACTATTTTTAACATTTGTTTTTAAAACGTTGATTTCCAGATTCTTTCCTTTCTTCCCTTCCCTCCCATCCCCCACTGAGAAGAGAAGCAATTCAATATAGGTTGTACAGGTGTCGTTCCACAAAACATTTCCATAGTAGTTATATTGTGAAAGACTAATTATATTTCCTCCATCCTATCCTGCCCCCCATTCATTCTATTTTCTCCTTTGACTCTGTCCCTTTTCAAAAGTATTTGCTTCTAACTACCCTCTCCCCCAATCTGCCCTCCCATCTATCATCCCCCCTCTTATTGCCCTCCCCCCTACTTTCCTGTAGGGTAAAATACCTGATTAAGTGTGTGCTCTTTAAGCCAAATCCAATGAGAGTAAGGTTGACTCATTCTCTTTCACCTTTCTGCTCTTCCCCTCTATTGTAACAGTTTTCTCTTGCCTCTTTTATGGAGATAATTTACCCTATTCTATCTCTCCCTTTCTCCTTCTCCCATATATCCTTCTACAGATACATATATATATATATACACACACACACACATATATATTCCCTTCAACTATCCTCATACTAAGAAAAGTCTCATGAGTTACAATTATCGTTTTTCCATGTAGGAATGTAAATAGTTCATCTTTAATAAGTTCCTTAAGATTTCCTTTTCCTGTTTATCTTCTCATGCTTCTCTTGCTTCTTGTAGTTGAAAGTCAAATTTTCT
>CM053591.1:91873943-91933304 GCA_028646515.1 Pseudochirops corinnae
TGTGTGCGTTTTTGAAGTTCTAGGTTGGTCCAGAGTCCTATTCCATGGGTATTTGGGGGTGGCTATGTGAGAGCTGCGATATATTGCTGCTGCTACGCCGCCATCTTGGCTCCGCCCCCCTAGCCTGTCTTTTTAAGGTGGCATCAATAACAGAATAATAGAATCTCAGCATTAGACTGAATCATTCAAGACATCTAGTCTCACCTCTCCCTGCAGTATAAATCCTCTCTACATTATTGCTGATTGCCAGTTATTCAGTATCTTCTTGATCCAATAATCAGTACTCTGTGGATCCAGTTATTCAATCAGTTCTGAATCTACCTAACTATATTTTCATCCTGTCCATAAGGATAGAGTGAGACTATTGTCAAATGCCTCGTTAAAATCCAGGTATGCTCAGTCTAAGAGATGTTTTATGAGAAAGGCTAATAGTTGGCTTCCTAATTATGTTATGGATTTATATTTCATGAATTATCTAAAGTCCTTTTGAATTTGTCTTTTATTTTAAATTTACACAACCCTCTTAGGGTAATGAGTTCTACATGTTTACTGGGCAACTGTCTTCGGATATGTTTAATTTAGACTGTCAGTTTTGATCACATTTAACTCCATTTCAGCAAGTCATATCGTGATGGCCATTAAGAAATCCTAAATAATCATGTGATTTTACACTGATACTTTAATGGAGTTGAGATTTCAACACAGAAACTCTCTTGAGTGATATGGATCTCAACCTATCTATGCCCATTTGTCCTGTGAGATCCTACTCATGTCCTCTCATAAATCATTTACAGGGATTCATACAATATGCTGCTGGTACTATTCTAGCTCTCTTGACATTTTGTGGATACCGAGGGAGCATGAAAGATGCCCATCAGAATAATTTTATGTCTTACCTGGGTCATACATCTCTCCAATGACACATTTCTTTTGAATAATTATTTGTCAGTAATATGCATCAGCTTACTCATGCTCACCATGAGCCTCTTCAATACCCTTTGGATGACCTGAAATTTTCATTCTTCAAAAAGCATAACTTTTCCTGACATTGTGCAGATATGAATGGAATGCCTGAGTTTTCTTGGCGAGCATGGTTAGGATCAAAATGGCTATTCTCAATAGTTTTCTAGACCATAATAATAATAATAATATTTGTTTAACCTTTATTTTGACTATTAATGATTTTCTTGAATGGCGTTCATATAAACCACACAATAACACTCCACATATTATCAAACAATTAAGACAATCATTAATAGTCAAAATAAAGGTTAAAATGATAATAGACATTTTGATCACAATCATTCTTCCCAGGATCAGTTGTCATGGAAAAAGAACCAGAGCCTTCCAAAATGGCGGTATGTTACTAGGACACCAAGATCTGCAAATCTTTAGTTGTCTATGTCTCTAATATAGTACAAATGAGACTTTTTTAGACTATAAATTCCAGAGGCATGGGGGATGGGAACAAAACTTACTCCCACAGGTACAATTTGATAGAGCACTGGGTCTAGAGTCAGAAAGACCTGAGTTGAAATCCAGCCTCAGACACTAAACTAGTAATATATTTAAAATTTCTTAAAATTTTAGGTAAATTTATTGCATTTAAATTTTTTTCTTAGAAAAAATTAGTGATCTAGTATGCTATAAAATCTAATGAGAAAATACATGTTTTACAAGAAATGCTTCTTAAATTCTATATTCCTAAGACATGTATGAATTAGTGCAGAGTAAAATGAGAAGAATCAAGAGAACAATTTATACAATAATAACAACACTGTAAAAATTAACAATTTAAAAAGACAATTTTTCTGATCAAGGTAACTGATCAACTCTGATTGCTGAGGACCATTTCTTGACAGAGAGATGATGGACTAAATATGCAGAATGAAACACATTACTGAACATGGTCAATGTGGTTTTATTTGTTTCATTTAACCATGCATAGTTTGTTGAAAAAAAAAGTTTTGTTTTATCCCACCCCTACCCCAGTGGGGTGGTGAGGTGAACCCCCACCCCCAATAATTTTAAAAAATTTAATTCATTTAAAAAAATTCTATGTTCTTAAAATGAACAAAAGGTATATTTTAAATCACCTAATGATGACATAGTACATGAAGATCAAATGAAATCATGGATGTCCAGTGCTTTGCAACCATAAAGCACCATATAAATGTTAGGTCTTATTATTATCTGGTACGCATATAGATGAACTAATCCACTCTACAGTATCTTTGAAAAGCTCCACACACATATCAGTCACTCTTCAAAGCAAAGCATTGTTTAAATTGAAAAAACAAACAAACCCAGAAGCAATAAAATCCTTTTATGGACTAATCTCTTGCCAAATTTTGTTTTTTAATCAAATTTATTTTGAGCTAAACAAAGTATGAAAATGCAAATGAAGGGCCTGATGTTCTCCATCTTGGGAACATGTAAGGGCTGATACACTTCAAAGATGTTGCTTTTTTTGACTCTTAAAATGAAATCACTCATACAACACACGTTCACACAAATACATACTTGTAAACCATTTTTTCTTGCAGTCGGTGCTATTTCAGCCTGGTAAAATTTCGAAGACACTATTCAAAAAAAAGAAAAATCTTGAAAATGGATTTTTACAATGTAAATATTGACCCACCCTAAATTCTAATACATGCTTTATTCTCTTGAATGATAATGCAGAATTCAATTGTTTCACCCTACTGCTATCAAATGTACAAACCTCAATCAAACAAACCTGTGGATGGCTTCATGAAACTGCCTGTTTGTATAGAATTCCCTAGTGAACCTTTTCCATTTGAGATTAAATATTCATTAGTAGGCCTAAGCAAACTCTTCAGAACATTTTATCTCCAAGTGAGAAAACACTGTTCTAAACAGGCTACTAATGAAGCCATCCGCCATCTTTTTTGATGTGGTTCAATGGAGAAGCTAAAGTATCCTCTAAAAGGTGCCAATCACCTCTGGTTGTGGCTCAGGGCAACAATCTCGGTTGGCAATAATTTGAACGTCTGTGGGGCAATAGTTTAACTGCCCTAGACTCTCTTCCCACTAAATGATGATGTCTTGCCCCTCTCCCTCTAGTAAAAACTGTCCATGGATGCCAGCTATATAGTATCACATAAATTCTATTTTATTGCATCAAGTCACAAACTGTGGGACTATGTAATAATGTATCATTAGAGAAAATGATGTCCCTCTTAGAATTTATGTATGAAAGAATTTTAATTACAAGACCTGTCCTAAAGCAAAACTTTGAAAGAGAACTGATAAATACATGTGTGTACTATGAATGAAATAAACACAAATAAGTAGCTTGTGTACATATCTTTCATCTAAAGAACTCAAAGCACTTATAGACAAATACTATTCTATGGGAAAGAATGTGATCTTACCTAGAGGTATCGGTGTATGAGAAAATGCAGACTAAATGAAAACTAATAAAATTCGGAATGTTTGGATTAATGCTATGATGATTTGAGCTTTTAAGTTTCTCCTTATTGTTTACAAGGCTACATTTTGCACATCCTGGTGCAAAAGAGAGTTCAGAAGATTCTATCATAATTAGCATGCAATAATTGTCAGAGCACCTGGCTTGTTTCATTTCCCACCTGGTTGTACTCCTTTGGATTTTTCCATCATACCATCATGCCAGGTATCCTATCCTTTTCACCCTCCTTTTGTATGTTGTCTTCCCCTATTAGACTGTAAGCTCCTTGAGGGTAGGGATTTAGCACTTAGCCTAGTGCCTAGCACATAGCAGATGCTAAATAAATATTTATTGGCTGGCTATTACAGAGAAAGACAGAAAATGTATTATGTCCCTCCAAGCCAAAGGTATGCTGGAGTCAACTCTTATGGGCTTATGACAGCAAAGGTAAAATTTTCAGTATGAGCATTTACACTTGAAAAATCAACAAATGCTACAAATCAGGACTTAATTGATTGTTTTGTTGATTGTCTAGACTTAAGACAGTAATGGAGAAAAAAATTTAAAGTTATTTTTATTAATTTAATTAAATAGTTCACAATTACATGTAAAAAATTGTTTTGTTTTGTTTTGTTTTGTTTTTGCAGGGGGGAAGGCATGGCAATGGGAGTTAAGTGACTTGTACAAGGTCCCACAGCTAGTAAGTATTAAGTGTCTGAAGCCACATTTGAACTCAGTCCTGACTCCAGCATTGGTGCTCTATTCACTATGCCACCTAGCCATCCCCATGTAAAATTTTTTAACAATATTTTTAAAATTTTGAATTTCAAACTCTCCCCCTCCTTGGGAAGGCAATTTAATTTCAATTATACATGCTACACCATGTAAAACATGTTTCTATATTAGTCATGTTGCAAAAGAAACACGAATCAAACAAAATAATAAACATAAAGAAATTTTTTTAAAGTATGCTTCAATCTGAATTCAGATTCATCAGTTCTTTTTCTGGAGGTGGATAGCATTTTGCAACACAGATCCTTTGCAACTGTCTTTGATCATCATCTTGATCAGAGTAGCTAAGTCTTTCATAGTTGATCATCTTTGCAATATTACTGTTACTCTATACCATATTCTCCTGCTTCTGCTCACTTAATTTTGCACGAGTTTATATAAGTCTTCCAAGGTTGTTCTGAAACCATCTTGCTTGTCATTTCTTATAGCACAATAGTATTCACAATCATAAACCACAACTTGTTCAGCCATTCCCCAATCGATGGGTATCCCCTCAATTTCCAGTTCTTTGCCACCACAAAAAGAGCTACAATAAATATTTTTGTATACATGGGTTCTTTTCCTTTTTCTTTGATCTCTTGGGATACAGACCTAATAGTGGTATTGCTGGGTCAAAGGGTATGCACTATTATAACTCTCTGGGGCAGTTCCAAATTGTTTTCCAGAATGGTTGGATCAGTTCACAACTCTACAATGCATTAGTGGGAGAAAATGTCAATAATAAAAATTAAATTCAAAAGTGTGTCCTGTGCTTTTGGAGAGTTGGTTGTTAAACATTTACCATCACATCCTTACTCCAAATGCATCAAATATTATTTATTGAACTGTCACAGGAGTATAGTAGGGTGCTGTACCCCAAGCAAAGATACACAAGATGCAGGGCTTCGGATCACAATAGATAAGTTAGCCAAAAGCTAGTATCTAAAAGCATGCAAAAGTACATGGAACTATAACAAATGAAGATAATGCAATATAGGACCTAAGTAATGAGGAACAATACATATATTTACACACAGGGTTAGAGTTTTATGCAAAGTGCAAGGCTAAGGGAATAGGTAATAAGAGCCCAAGGCTGTATTTGAATTAAAGTTTTCCTGACTCAAGGTCCAAAGCACTATCCACTGTGACCAAGGAAGGACCTTAAGAGAAATACTGCCAAAGAGATTCTTCTTGAAGTAAGGAGCATAAGATTTTAGGAAAGAATTTCTCTAATATAAAAAACAGTGTCAAGGAGGCTAAAAAGCTATCTGAAGTTTATGGGAAACTTGATGTTAAGAGTGTGATATGGCAGTCCAAAATGTAGGATGAATGAATAAAACACAGTTCAGCTGGTTAAGTGGCCCCATTGTTCTCTATTTAGGTCAGGCCACATTTAAAGTACTAGGTCTAGTGATGGGTATCCAATGTAAATAAAAATTTTCTAACAATAGGAGCTGTCCCAGTGGGCAATATGCTTAGGAAATTGTCATTTTCCCATTACTGGAGGGATTTTGTGAAGATTTATGCTTCAGGTTGAGAATGGACTAGATAACTTCTGAGATCCTTTCTAATCCTAAGAATCTAGGATTCTAAGATCTGTAATGCCTAATACACACCAATGATAAAATTCAGATTATAAATGTAATACCTCTTTCAAAAACCTTTCCTACATAAGAACTAGAAAAACTTTTTTTTTTTCGCTTTTTGGAGGGGGAGGGTAGGACAATTGGGGTTAAGTGACTTGCCCAAGGTCACATGGTTAGTAAGTGTTAAGTGTCTGAGGCCACATTTGAACTCAGGTCCTCTTGACTCCAGGGCTGGTGCTCTATTCACTGTGCCATCTAGCCACCCCACTATACAAACTTTTACTGACCCTTGAAGAACATAGAAGCCAGGAGTCAACATTTGTAACTGTCATTATTGGAAGAGCTTTTCCCTATAGGGTCAGAAAAAGTATGCGTTTTTATCTTTGATCTGTGAGGATACATAAGTTAAATTAAGAAGACAGAGAAAAAGAAGATGAAGAGAAACTTTCTTGTGAGAACTGTCTTGTAATTTTATGAAGAAACACTACAAAGATAATTTTATGAGGAGTGAGTCTGGATAGAGACTGTTGAGTTGATTCTTTTCTCTATAGTATAAACAAAATGAAGCAAAAGAAATAGAAAAAGAAATTCCACTCAAACTAACTGTAAAATACATAAAATATGTAGGAGTTCACCTACCAACACAGGAACTATATGAATACAATTGCAAAACATTCTTTGTAGAAATAAAAAGAGCTAAATAATTGGAGAGATTTTGATTGTTTATGGTTGGGACATGTCAAAATAGTAAAAATGGCTACATTAATTAATTTACTTATTCAGTGCCATACCAATCAAACTGCCAGAGACATACTTTGTAAAGAAGCTAGGGAAAAAAATAACAACAAAGTTCATCTGGAAGAAAAAAAGGCCAAGAATCTCAAGGGAAATAATAGGGAAAAGTAAGAAGAAAGGGGCCTAGCAGGACTAAGTCTCAAACTGTACTACAAAGTAATAAACAGAAAAACTATTTGATAGTGATTTTTTAAATGGAGAGGTCAATCAGTGGAATGATTTCACTGGTATAAGGAACTATTTGGTAAGGAAATTCCCTCTACCAATGCAAGTCAGCACCTTTTTAGCAATTCATTGCCTTAGGCAGTTACCTAAAGCACTGAGAGGTTAAAAGACTTTCCCAGGGTCACTTGGACAATATGTGTCGGAGGTAAACTTGAATCCAAGTTTAAATGGGTTAAACATTTTAAAGCATTTTAAAACCACTTATATTTTATATATGCTAACCACTGAGAATACAAAAAAAAAAAAAAAAAGGGAAAACCAAAGCCCTTAACCTCAAAGACCACAAATTCTATCAGCTTAGACATCTTACAAAAAAATTATACATACAAGATAGATTAGATATAGATATTAAGTATAGATATAGATGTCATGTAAATAGGAAGTAATCTCAGAGGCAGTTCCATTAGCAGTGGGGGAAATTGGGAAAGGCGTTCCATGAAAGACGGGATTTGAATTGGGTCAAGGAACCCAGGAGGTGGAGATGAGCAGTGACAGCATTCCAAGAACAGGAGATAGCCAGTGAAAAGGTAGGGAGCCAAGAAATCAAATGTAGTGTGGGAGGAACAGTAAGAATGCCAGTGTTACTGGAGAAGACTAAAGTATAAGAAGACTCAAAAGGGACCAGGTTATAGAGTGCTCTAAATGTAAAAACAGAGGAGCTCTTTATCCTGGAGGTAATAGGGAGCCATTGCAGTTGACTGAATAAGGGGTGATGAAGTTAAAACTGAATTTTTAGAAAGATTACCTTGCCAGCTGAATGAAGGATGGACTGGAGTAAGGAGAGACTTGTGACAGGGAGACCAACCTGAAGCCTGTTGGCATAGTCCACACATGAGGTAATGAGGGCCTACACGAGGGCAGCAGTCATACGAATTGAAAGAAAGGGAGGTATATGAGGGATGCTGTGAAGGTAGAAAAGACAAGACTTGGCAACAGACTTGTATATGTTGGGTGAATATGAGTGATGAGTTGAAGATGACACAAAGGTTAGGAGCCTGGGTGACTGGGAGTATGGTGGTGCCATTCAATAGGAAAAGTCTGGAAAAATGGAGGGTTAGTGTATTGTCAGTGTATTTTTGCTTAATGGGAAGATCTTTCCCATCCATTAATAGGCCCATATGACCTGCTTGAGTCACAAGGAAGTCTGATTCACATGAGTCAGTGGTGGAAGGAGCTTGCTGAGCAGGTGAAGCAGGAAGGGGTAGAGCAGGAAAGGTGAAGCAGAACCCAGAAAAAGTTGGTCAGAGCCGTTAAAGCTAATGGAGAGGGAAGAAGCAGGCAGTGCATTGTGAATGTTCTTTTGTAGGAAGACCCTAGCAGGGGGATGGTTTGGGGATGGCAGTGCCCTCTGCATTGTTACTGTGTACAGATTTCTTTGTTGCTATGATGAATTTGGCTTTCTGGTGTTGGGATTTGGCTGTCTGGTGTTTGAATAAATATTTTGGTTCTGTCTTCCATGTTGAGAGTCTGTTATATTTTGCAATTCAGAATTACAGAGGCATATTCATAGCTATTGTAGGCACTGTGAAGATCAAGTTAGCACTACAATTAGCTAGGGAGGACAGATAATGAGTTCTGCATTTCTAAAATATACAGGGGATTAAGTAAAATCTATAAAAATACAAGACATTCCCCAATCAATAAATGATCAAAGGACATGAATGGGCAATTTTTAGAGGTAGAAATTAAAGATATCTATAAGCATATGAAAAAAATACTCTAAATCACTATTGATTAGAGAAATGCAAATTAAAACAACTTTGAGGCACCACATCTCAGTCAGATTGTCTAAGATGACAAAACAGGAAAATGACAAATGCTGGAGAGGTTGTGGAAAAACTGGAACACTAATGCATTTTTGGTGGAGCTGTGAACTGATACAACCATTCTAGAGAGCAATCTGGAACTATGCCCAAAGGACTATAAATAATTGCATACTCTTTGATCCAGTAATACCACTTCTGGGGTTGTATACCACAGAGATCATAGAAGTGGGAAGAAGACCCATATGTACAAAAATATTTTTTGCGGCTCTCTTTGTGGTGGCAAAAACCTGGAAATTAAGGAGATGCCCATCAATTGGGGAATGGCTAAACAAGTTGTGGTATATGAATGTAAAGGAATACTATTGTGCTATAAGAAATGGGGAGGAGATGGACTTCATATTTGCCTGGAAAGGCTTATACAAACTGATGCTAAGTGAGAAGAGCAGAACCAGGAAAAATTTGTACACAATCACAGACACGTCGTATGTGTGACGACCAACCTTGATAAACTGGACTCTTCTCAGCAAGGCACAGTTATAAGACAACTCTACAAGTCTCAGGATGGAAGGAGATATCTACATACAGAGAAAGATGTAGAAAGAACAAAGTTTAAATGGAGACTGAAGCAATCTACATGCTATCATTCTTTTCCATGTTTGGATTTGTTTCTTTTTTCCCATTGTTCACTCCATTGGTTACAACCCTTCTATACAACCAGAATAATGTCCATTGTGAAAGTATTTGCAGATCCTATACATGACTGCATGCTGCCATGGGGCAGGGGGGAAAGGGAAGGGAGAAAATTTGAAACTCAAGGGATTCTAGAACTGAATCTTGTAAACTAAAAGTAAATAAACAAATCAATTAAAAATAAAAAAAAGAATCAGTTAAAAAGGAAAAGAAAAAAAGATAGTGAGTTCTGTTTTGAATATGTTGAGTTTGAGACATCTATGGGTTAGACATGAAGATGACCCAAGAACCACTGTAGACAATAGGGAATGGTTGGAGATTGTTGAACAGGAGAGTGATTGTAGCAACAAGCATCCTACCATACCCAGGGTGGCTACTAGCACAGGTTCTTAGATCTACTTTTCTAAAAGAAAGCAACTCAAAATGGGTTAACAATCCTACTTTAATCAAACATATCATTTACCTAGTTCAGGGGAAAAAGTCAGCACCCTGAACTTCAGAGAATACAAACAGAAGTTACAAGCAGACAAAAAAATACAGAGAAAGAGATCAGCAGACAGGGCTTCCATCTGTCTGACCATTACATCCATACCTAGTTAGTTACCAGAAAGGGTTTTGACTCTTCTAATTGAGAGTATGAAAAGTAAAGGGTAGGAAATTAACACTTCAAAGGTTCAAGAATCAGCTCAAAATGTAAACTTTTGGGGTATACAATGGAAGAAGAGATTACGAGAGATTCTTCTGCAAGCTCAACAAATTCAGGGTTTTCCTGCCCCTACCAATAAGAAGGAGGCCCAAAAGTTCATAGGATTGTTTGGGTACCCAAAACAATCCTATGGAGGCACCATATTCCACATTTGGGACATATTTTGAAACCTTTATATAAAGTCACTCAGAAGAAATATGAATTCAATTGGGTACTTGAGCAGAGTAAAGCTTTTGAAGAAACCAAAGCTGCCATACAATTGGCCCTAGATTTGTAACCCATGCAGAATTGGCCAGTGGAATTACAAGTGACTGTACAGGATGATTACGCAAACTGGAATTTATGGCAAAAACAACAAAGTCGAAACGTACCCTTGGAATTTTGGTGTAGGAAACTCCTTTCATTTGGAGTTCAGTATACACCTTTTGAAAAGCAGTTGTTAGCTGCATATTGGGCTTTTGGTGGAGACTGAACAACTGACTCTGGGCCATGAAGTGATATTAAGACCTAGAATCCTGCTTATGACCTGGGTAATGAGTACTCCAACTTCTCACAGAATTGGACATGCCCAAGAGGCTAGTATATTCAAATGGAAGTGGTATATTAAAAACAGAGTGAAAACAGGCAGAAGCAGAGTCTCTGTTCTACATGAATCTATAGCCAACAGAAACTGAGGGGAATGACATACCCCTTGAGCCAAAGCAATGATTGGTACAGTCCTTTGTAAAATGGAATGAGGAATATGATGGATTAACTGAAGAACAAAAGAGATATGCATGGTTTACTGATGGGACAGCGAAGTATTTGGGCCAAAAATGATGTTGGAAAGCAGTAGCCTATAACCAACCCATGTACTAGAAGGACTTTGGAAAGTACTGGGATAGATGGAAGTAGTCAATATGCTGAACTTATGGCAGTACATCAAGTCATCAAAATAGAACAAGGAGGACAGTGTCACATATTCACTGATTCATGGACGGTAGCTAATGGGTTAGCTACATGGATGCCTATGTGGAAAAATCAAAATTGGGAAATTTATGGCAAACAAGTCTGGGGCAAAGAATTACGGGAAGATATTTGGAATATGTCTTTGGTTACTGACTTGTCAGTTTTTCACGTAGGTGCTCACGCAACCCTCACCATGCCAGAACATGAGTACAATGCTCATGCTGATCAACTGGCAAAGATTGCTACTGAACATATTGTCCCTACTTTGACAATAACTGATGATGCGGTATTAGCAAAATGGGTCCACCAAATGGCTGGCCATTTAGGGGTCCAGGCCACACGCTGGTGGGCAAAAGATCGAGGTATTAGTATCTCTCATTCATTGTTAAAACAGATAGCAGAAGAATGTCATATATGTCAATTGGAAAAGGAGTGAACTGTTCCTTGGGTGGTAACTGTAGAAATAGCAAAAGGAAAAGTCCCAGACCAAATCTGGCAAACAGATTATATTGGTCCACTACCACAAGATAAAGGGTGCAGATTTAGATGTACTTGTGTTGACACCTGTTCAGATGTACTAGTGGTTTGTCCTTATAAGAATGCCACCCACAAACACACCTGTAAAATTCTAGATCTCATAAGTCTGTATCATGGAACCCCAATGCAGATTCAAAGTGACAGTGGGTCACATTTCAAAGGTAATGAAATGAAGAGGTATTGTGTACTAAACAATATAGAACGGATACATCATATTCCATATTATCCATAAGCATCTGGGTTAATTGAAAGAATGAATAGATTATTGAAACAACAGTTAAGGAAGTTAAGTTCCAATAATTTGTATCAACATCAGAAGGATAATTTGTTCATGGCTTTACGTAATTTGAATAAAAGACCATTGGGAGGAAGTACACCTCTAGCCAGAATATGACCCTTAATCTGCAAATTAGAAAACAGCAAACACATAAGATGCCAAATATTGAGCATTGGACTTTGAGGCCAGATGTCCCAGCACCATACCCAGAAACACCTGGTTGAGTGGGGTATGATTTACATTGTTTAGAGGACTTTTGGTTGGACAGAAAAGAAATCAGATATCAGAGGAACTGAAATATTTGGTTCTACTGATAGAATAAAATCAGTAGCTAAAGTATGGGTAAAACGGAAGCCAGATGATGTTCCAAAGGCTGCGGAGGTTATAGCACATGAGAAGGATAACACTGTAGCTATTGTTTATTCAGGAGAAGATGATTACAAAATTGTACCCTTAACTCATATATTCTACTGTGAGTGAGGCTACAATAGTGAGATCATGGACTCCAATAGCATGGCTGATCCTATATCTACCTTGTTTCTGGTTATTGTCTCCTTGCTTCTTCTTGGCTTTTCGTCTGTTCACCTTGTTTGCTAGATTTGTTTCCATAGGGTTGGTACCCTCCACCTGTAGATGCCTGATAGCTTAAGCTGGATGTCACTCTTTCTCCACAGCTATGACATGTCACCCCTGGACCTCGCATCAAGCACATTCCAAATGCTGGCTAAAGAACTGACCTCTCAAGTGAGATCCCTTGGGACAGGGACAGCTCTATGTCCAATTTCAGCAGCAAGTAGCCATGGAAGAAGAGACCTTTGCCCCTTACCCCAATATTTTGGGACCCCATTTGTTTGGGGGGGAATGATGGGAAACTTGTGCTCAAGCCCCACCCTAAAGTATTGTTTTCTGTGTTTATTGTGTGCTATCCTTGTTACATTGTTGTAAAATTCTGTTGATACCAGTTACTTGTAAAACTCCTATTAACCTATATAATGAAATGTATTGTTAATGTATTTTTGCCAAGTAAGGGACACGAAAGATCCTGGGGATGAATGTAATGGTTATGGGATTTGAGGATCTTCCATGCCCCTTGAACTTGCTGACATAGCAGGAAGGAGTGGGGCTGGAGGAAGCCAGAGCTGAGCTGGAGCCAGCGCGAGGAAAGAAAGATCTTTGCCTGAGGTAGCCTGTTCTGTTTTGAAGGCTTGAGAATGTGTGTGTTTACTGAATTAGCTACATGTGCCAACTCCATAGCTACTGTGATGGCTTTGACTTTCTGGATTTGGGGCTCAGGGTTCTTGTATTTGAATAAATGTTCTAGCTTTGTCCCCCATGAAGAGAGCCTGTTACATTTTGTGATTAATAACCATATCAGCATTTTTATATTTACCATAGGCATTGTGAATACTGCATTGTTGATACAGTGACATGGTCAAAACTGTGCACTATGAAAATAATTTTGCCAGCTTTGTAAAGGAAATTCCAGAAAGAGGAGAGACTTGAGGCAGGGAAACCTCTTAGAAAATTATTGCAATAGTCCAGATAAAAAGTGATGAAGGCCTGAACTAGAAATGGTGGTTTAAAAAATGGACCTAGTTGAATTGCTTTAAAAATAGTCTAACTGTTGTCTACAAAAATATATTGTCCATAGTTTTCCTGTGGCAGGTAGGAGAGAAAAGGTTATTCTTGAAGACAAATAGAATGTAAGATGTCAGGAGATTCTTAGAA
This sequence comes from Pseudochirops corinnae, assembly GCA_028646515.1. Lineage (NCBI taxonomy): Eukaryota > Metazoa > Chordata > Mammalia > Diprotodontia > Pseudocheiridae > Pseudochirops > Pseudochirops corinnae. The sequence continues at coordinate 91,887,406 of CM053591.1, forward strand.
GACAGTAATGTGGTAAGGACTCAATAAAAGAGATATCTCCCAAATTTGGTATTTTCTAACTCAGTAAAGTTATAAGATTTAAAATCATAGGATACAGAGCTTGAAGGTAGTAATTTTGCAAATGAGAAACTAGATCCAGAATTATTAAATGATTTGTCCAAGGTCATGCTGGCATTAAGTGGAAGAGTGGAGATTATATAAAATCCAACAATTACAGGATCAGTATCTTGGAACTCAGAAGGATCACAAGAGACCATTTCATTCAGTTCTCTGCTTCCAGTAAAAAAAACGATACTATTTTTATAAATCTCCTGACCTCTTTTGTCAGCTTTATTATATTACTATTTAATCACTTTATGTTTAACTGAGATGTCTTTTTGCTGAGATTCAAACTAATTTCCTAGAATTCTAATGTCTATGGAGACAAATGGATAAAGCTCCTTCCTTATTATGTTATTCTAGTTCAACAAAATGTCATAACAATATTAAAATTGTCCTCTAAATTCCTCTTTAAATTTCAAAACAAAAATTCCTTTTCTTTCCTCATAGGTCCTACTTTGTATTTCTTGTTTGTTTTTCTGGCAACATATCCATTTTTTTCCTTAAAATCTTGAAATACAACTTGAACAGAATGTAACCCCAGGTCAGGTTTCACAGTTTACCACTTTGTGTCTAAGGAAGGGAGAGGGGATTAGGTTAGAGTCTGGGATCATGATTCACAAGGTATCAATGATGAGCTGGCTGTAACATCTAACCTGGATTCCTCCATGTCACTAAGCCAGATCATAGATTCTGTTTCCTGAACCCAGAAAGGAAAAGAATAGACAAAAGGGACAAAGATTCAGGCCCATTTCTTGGGGCCACATGTTATAAGGTGGAAGGGAGAGGATGATGTGAGTGAAGCCATCTTTCACCCTCAAAACAGAATAACAGAAAAAAGCCTGAATCAAGCAGGCTTTAAAGATGCTGAAAGTTAGGGTAGCTAGATGGCACAGCCCTGGAGTCAGGAGGACCTGAGTTCAAATCCGGCCTCAGACACTTGACACTTAACTAGCTGTGTGACCTTGGGCAAGTCACTTAACCCCAATTGCCTTCCCCTCCTCCAAAAAAAAAAAAGAAGATGCTGAAAGTTCTGGCTACAAAGCCAAAGGAAAAAGGCTGTATCCACCACATGGTAGAAAATGCAGAATGACCACACATTCTCTGATCCTCTAGTTTTCTGAAATCAGTTTCCTACTTTCTTCCACATGGGTGACACCATTGTAGGAGGTCTAGGCATATACCAAACCCCTATCACATATTACAGTCAAGATGTAAGTAATGCTGACAAGAAACATTAATTTTAACACCTGTCAACAATATTCCTACTTAATATCTCCCAAAGTCAGCTTTATATAACAATAACAGCAGTACAGATTTATTCATGTTCAAAAAAGCAAAACATCCCTTTTTTCCCTACTAATTTGGACTGAGCCCATCATTCCTAGTGATATAATAGTCAATTCAGTAATTATTTATTAAATACAAAGCAAAGTGCCTATGTATAGGAGTTACAAAAGTACAAACAACACCATTCCTACCCTCAAGGAGCTTGCAATTTTGTAATTTGGAGAAAACAAATATCACTATCATACAAATTTAAATGAGCTAAGTACATAAGAAAATTTAAATAGAGATGTACAAGAAATTTGGAGAGGGAGAGATCACTTCTACTTTGGACATCACAGAAGGAATTAGGACCTGAACTATGATCTGAAAGGGAGGAGATTTCAACAGATAGTGATTGGAGGGATTCAATTCCACAAATGGGGGGATAGCATATGAAAACACACAAATAGGAGAGGAAGACAGAGATGGTGGAAAGAAAGAAATAAGGAGAGGAAGGAAGATTGGAGGTGTCAGATGTCCTTTAAAATCAAAGTAAGGAATTTGTACATTGTTCTGTGAGCTATGGGGAGCCACCAATAGTCTCTTAGGCAAGAGTGATATGATTACAGAATTACAGCAACAGAATTTCAGTGTTGGAAGGGACCTCAAAAATCATGTAATCAATGCAAAAATTTCCTTCTATAATATCCCTAAGAAATAGTCATCTGACTTCCATTTAAAGATTTCAAAAGGAAATCAACTATCTCCAAAGTCTATTCTATCTTAGATAGTATTAATTGTTAGAAAGTCTTCTTCAAGCTAAATATCCCATTCAGCAGATCCAGTAATGTGTTCTCTTCCTCTAAACAGTCTTTAGTTTAGTAATATCCTTCTTAAAACACATTGTCCAGAGCTGAAAATTCTAAGATCATATTCACTTTTTTAAAAACAACTGTTTGGCAATACTCACTCACTAAACTTGTCCCACTAAAATCCCCAGTTCTTTTTCAGACATATTCTAGGCTAGTCTTTCTCTCATCATGTACTTGGGAAATTGAGTTTTTAAAATTTAATAAAGGATCTTATATTTCTTCTTCAGTTGGACTTCATGTTGGCCAACCAATACATATGTATATAAATATCTATAGCAGCTCTTTGGATGGTGGCAATGAATGGAAAACTAAATAGTGTGCCCTTCCATTGGGGAATGACTGAACGAATGGTAACATGTAATGGAATACTATTGTGCTGTAAGAATCAATGGAAGGAATAGAATTAGAGAAACCAGGGAAGACTCGTATGAACTGCAGAATTAAGTGAGCAGAAACAAGAAAACAATCTATACTGTAACAAAAAGACTACAAAAGCAAACAACTTTGAAAGACTTAAGAACTATGATCAATGCAAGAACCAACCATGCTTCCAGAGGATTGATGATGAATACTACTCATTTATGATAGGTGATAGACTAAATATGCAGATTGAGATGCATATTTTTAATATGTAGAAATTTGTTTTGCTTGACTTGTTACAAGAGTTTGGGATCACACATACACATAAATACACACACACACACACAGAGCCATCCCAAAGGAGAAGGAAAAAATTAGAGGGAAAGAAAAAATGCTTCTTAATTCAAAAAAACAATTGACTCTATGCTTTAGTGTACCAGCATCTTTTTGGATCTGTCATTGAAAGTATTAGCTATCCTTCTGAGCTTTGTGTTAACTTCAGATTTGATAAGAATAATATATTTGATAAAAAACAATATGCATCCAAATCACTGATAAAAAAAATGTTAAATAGCATAGAATCAGTGGCTCTGGGGCTCCCTAATAGAGATTTTCTTCCAAGCTGACATTGAACCATTAATAACTGGTCTTTTGGTCTAGTTACTCATTCCAGTCTGACTCTCCATAATTTTAGTAAAATTTAGCCCTCCACTGGGGATTCTGAAAGCAATGTGAAGTATGTTTCAGAGAGGAGAGAAATTGGAGTCAGAGAGATCAGTTTGATAGTTATTTCAATTGTCCAAGCCTTGGGAAATAAGGGGAGAGACAAGGGGAGCAAGGGTAAGGCATGAGGAAGAGAAAGATACAGGAAATAGAATAAAGATGATACTGTGACTTGGAAATATGGGAAAAGTCAAAGCTGATTATAAGGTTTTGAGTCCCTCAGATTGAACAGTAGTAACATCAATAGAAATAGAAAAGTTACCAAGATGGACAAGATGGGACAGATTTGGAAGAAAGGTAGAGAACTATGATAATAAAACTACTTGCTAATATTTTGTGGCTACTATAGTTATTTTGACCTGCATGGTCACTAGGTATAATGATCTTTTGTATATATATATATATATATATATATATATATATATATATATAAATAATCTTTTGTATATCATTTAATACTATCTTTGATAAGAACTCACATTCTATCAAGCAAGTAATAATTTCAAGGCAGTTTCTTCTGGCTAATAAACCCAGAACCAAGACAACCAAGCTAACCTCTCCTTGCCCCAAGGGCAGATGCACTGCCAAGTCTTTACAAAATAATTAATGTTGTTGTATACTATGGTGACATTTGCAGGCAAAGGAATTCTAGGATGTGGCTGAATAGAATAAACTGTGGACTCAAATATTTTAATTTTGTAGGAAAATTTAAAAAGGAAAAGTAAAGAAAAAAAAGGAGGTAAATTCTAATCCAACATACTATCCTGGAGGCCAAAATATTTTCAGTTCATAGTAATGCCACACCTCTTTTTCAGGCTCCCAAATAATTCCCTTTTACGGAATGCACAGTGAAAGATAAGTTTCTGAGAGGGTTTGCAAAGGTAAAAGTAGGTAAGAATAAGAAAAAAGGAGCTGACTTTTTAAACAGTTGCCTATTTAAAACACAGGATAAAATTTTTATTTCTTTCAACTCATTTCAAAGAAAGTACATTTAATATAATGAATATTTGTTTTATGGTGAAAAGGATATGATGCCAAAGACAGCATGTAAAGAAGCCTCATGCCTTTTATATCATAGTTTCTTCAATAAGAGAGTTGGAAGATGCTAGACATAGAACCAAATAACATCACAAAAAATTAAACTGATTACATCCTAACAGTCAGGAAATGAGTGGTAATTGTAAGAGAGTCATTTTTCAATCGGCTGTGTATAGACTATCAACTTGTTAGAACAACGATTAAAGTCTATGCCAAATTAGAAAAATGAAAATGAAATGAATAACACATGGCACTCGACAGAAGAAATGTTAATCTGATCTACTTAATGAAGTTGTTAATTCTAAAAAAAAAAGTATTAAATACAAAACGGATAAAAAAAATAGATATTGGCATTGACTTACCATTTCCTAAGGAAGGTTAACTGGTATAAATCCATTGCCACAACAAGGAGAGTTTAATCTGATCCAACCAAAAAAACATGAATGAAAAGAACTAATTGAGCACACTATGATATATAATTGAGTAGATAACATGTGCAGAAAGTCTAGAAACTACCTTAGCCAGCAAATATAATCCTTCTTGTCAACCAGAGAGATATAACATCCAACTGCAACCCTGGTTTAAAATACAAATTCATTTGTAAAATCTGGAGGAGGAGGTTAGTAGAATAGTATGTGCTATTATTACCTCAAAAATAGAAAGAATTTGGGAAGAGAAACCAATAGTTCAAAGAAAGTTTGGTGTGAAAATGAACTAGGAAAAATCTTTCTGAGAATATTTAAGGACAAAAATGGAAGAACAACAACAAACAGATGAAATATGGGGAAAAAATCTGAAAAGATTTTCATAGCAAATTTTTCATTATGAAGAACAGCAGTCATCACATTTGGACTCAAACATCTAAGTTGGAGGCGACCGAATTTGGAAGGCATTAAGAAATTGATTCCCAAGCTGTTTGTAGGAAGGGAAGATATCAAAAATATGAGGGGTGGGGAATTGGAATTTTTATTGAAAAAAAAAAAGGTAATGAAAAGAAAATAAACAACTACTAATCCATATGCCTACTTTCCAATCTAAGTTTTTTTTTACAAGAATAATCCACATAGGCGTAAAAGGCACCCTTGATGAAGATACTAGAAAGGAGCAGGCAGGCTTCTGAAAGTGATATACCACAGAAAACTCACATATTTGCCATCACACCACTGCTTGACAGATGCAGAGAATACAAGAGCCTGTAGCGCATCTTGTTTGTTGACTAGATAAAAGCATTTATATCACAGAGCAAAATGCTACCTTCAAGACTAAAAGATCCAGCAGTGTACAAGCTGAAGATGGATTCTTCATAGATAGTTATGCCCTTCAGAAGCTCCTATTTGCAGATAGTGTTGTTGTTCAGTCATTTCCAGATGCGTCTAACTCTTTGTGATGCCCTTTGGGGTTTTCTGTTTTCCATTTACTTCTCCAGCTCATTTTACCGGTGAGGAAACTGAAGCAAACAGGTTTAAGTGACTTGTCCAGGGTCACAAAGATAGTAAGCATCTGAGACTAGATTTGAACTCAGGAAGATAAGTTTTCCTGACATCAGGTCTGGCACTCTATCCACTGTGCCACTTAGCTGCCCCACTTGCAGATGGTATTGAGCTAATGGCATCAACCCCTAGAACTCTACAGAGCTTGTTATATAAGACAATCCATAATTACTCAAAAAATTTTGACTAACTATGCATGCCAAGAGAAAGCAAATGAATGAAGAATATTTATTGTCCAGATTATGATATGTAGTTGGGTGGGTAAATTAGAGAGTTCATTTAGCGGTGTGGAGTGTTTGTGTGTGTGTGTGTGTGTGTGTGTGTGTGTATGTGTGTACACACATAGATGTCTTCCCTTGGAGGGTACAGTTATATTGATGAGATCACACATCTGTTGTAGTATTGATTTGGTAGAGCAAACTGTCATCTTAAAGGTTTTTCTGAAATAAAGTGTTTGCCATGAATATCTTAAAATCATAAAAGATTCCTTGAAAGCTATAATAAAAGCAACATATATATGTACATATATGGTGTGTATTGCATGCATGGATATGTGTATATATATATATGTGTGTGTGTGTGTGTGTGTGTGTGTGTGTGTGTGTGTGTGTATGTGTGTGACATATAAAGAAAATGAATAATCTGTTGAACAGGAGAAAAACAGGCCAGACAGCTTTTGGGAAATCACACAATTCTTTTAATGACTCCAAACTCCTCCTGGAAACAAAGGCTCATCTTTTGAATACCAAAATTCTTCCAGTGAAATGGTGTGACTGTCAAACCAAAGAATATTATATAGTCTTTGAAGAACTGAAATCAAAGTTCACCCAAAGGGCAATGGAGAATTGAATGGTGGGTGGGAAGGGGCTGTAACATATTGCAAATAAGGAATTAGAAAGGAAAAGAAGCGTAAAGGATGGTATCAAAGAAACTATGAATGAAAAAGATGGGTCAGTCATGCAGCAAGAGTGAGGGATAACTAGTGGGAAGCCTAGGAGTCTGCTAGTAAATCATTTAATCTCTCTGGGCCTCAGTTCCTCATCTCTAAAATGGGTTGGGCTCCATGGTCTCTGAGGTCTCTTCAGCTCCAAATCTATATTCCTATAAGTCTATGATGAAGACCAGTCATACAAGATGGGTTATGATCTTCATCCTTGGAAACAAGACTTACATTGATGAGAACACAGATCCATTGTTTATTGCACTCTTAATATTGTTAGGTATTTACTTGATTTGGTAGAGAAAACTGTCTTCTTAAAAGTTCTTCTGCAACATGGATGTTTACCACAAATATCATCAAATCATAAGATTCCCTGAAAAATGCAGTAACAGAAACGAATTTATTCAGCAGCACAAGACATAGAGTAATGAGATGCTTGCCAAAGATGTTTTTCACTGTTGTCGTGCAGTTCATTGGAAAAAGGGGATCCCTGTGAAGAGTAAGAACCTTCAGATGATCCTGTCTGTGGGTGCCATAGTGCTGATTGTATCATGCCTTGGGACATTTTGGAACTCCCTGAATGAGCTCTATAATGGTTCAAATGATCAAAATTTTATTATGGAGGATGGATTAGAGTAGAGTGAAAGGGTAGTGATGGGAAGACCAATAATTAGGAGGATGTTGCAATTGTCTGATTGTCAGGTGATCTGCATTCAGGTGATTGCAGAGGACAGATATGAAAATGTGAAGATACTGGTAGTATGAATGCATATTATATTGTACCAGAGGCTCAGGGCACATCTACCTCCAAAGCAACACTTCCTTTCAATATTTCACAAAGGTAAATGAATTACACAATTACAAAGTGAACTGAATGTCTAAGAAAAGGATACATTAATAGCTCTTTCCATGCTTAATTTTAATTAGCTAATAATTCTATTTCAAAGCACTACTGGATGTTAGGTATAACTATTTTTTTTAACATGGAAACAAGCTGAGAAATTAAATAAGAATTCCAGGTTGTTATTCCAAAGCAGCTTGGCATGCTGTATGATAAAAAGATAGCACTGAAGATTTGCAAAATTTATGTTGTAAATGTTATCTTATTTGGTCTTCACAAAAATCCTGTAAGGTGGTAGGAGCTATTTTTATCCACATTTTACAGATGGTTAAACATTCTAACAGGTTAAGTGACTTGCCCAGGGTCACACAAGTAGTGTCTGAGGTAGGATTTGACCTCAGTTCTTTTTAACTCCAACTATGCCTACTGTGTCATCAGGTTAGAAAACTGGCCTCAGAGTGAAGAGGCAGTTTATAAATTACCTTCTACAGAGAGACTTTCCTGACTCAATCACTGCCATGATCCTTCCTCCTCACTACTCCTGTATTTGTTCTCTTTATAATTATATTATATTAATAATTATTGTTTATATTCTTATATATGTACTTACTATTATCCCTATAAGAATACAAGCTCCTCACGAATAGAGATTATTTCATTCTTTCTATTTATGTCCCTAGCATCTAGCATAGAGTGCCTGGCACATAGTAGGCAATTTAATAAATGTTTGTTTATTAATTTCTCTAGCAATATTTCATATTTAGATAAACCTACGAACCTAAAAGAATACTTTTCCCTCTTCATTCTGTCCTCTCTTCTATCTTTCATAGCCAGTTACAAAATACTGCCACTACCTTCACATTCTCATATCTGTCCTCTGCAATCACCAGAATGCAGATCACTTGTCACCTATACAATTGCAACTGCCTTCTAACTGGTCTTCCCATTACTCTCTCTCTCTACTCCAATCCATCCTTCGTAATAAAATTATCTTCCTCATCTGGCCACGTCACTCTTTTTCTCAAAAATCTTTAGTGATTATTGTCTTCTGAGTAAAGAAGAAATATATGTTTGTTAAGTTGATTAAAATTTCATAAGACAGGACATCTGATTAGTATTTGTTGTTGTTTAGTCATTTTTCACTCTGTCCAACTCTCCATGACCCCATTTGGAGTTTTCTTGACGAAGATACTGGAAGGGTTTGCCATTTCCTTCTCCAGCTCATTTTACAAACGAAGAACTGAGGCAAACAGGGTTAAGTGATTTGCTTAGGGTCACAAAAGCTGCGTCAGAGGCCAGATTTGAATTTAGATCTTCCTGACTTCAGGGCCAGCACTCTATCCACTGTGGCACCTACCTACTCCTAATATTTGTTAGTTGATTGCTAAAACATAATTTATATTATTTTACAGCTTTATCTCATATATGTATCTCTAAAATACAGGTGTATATAACATATTGAAAGTATCAAATATACAAAAGTTTATAGAACACTGTCTTCAAAACTGTCCCCTTGAGAGGATTAACATATTCCATTGGTACTGTCACAACACCAAACATCTTAAAACTCTTTTGAATTGCTTTTAGAGATTATAGTGTATTCTATCCTCAAATAATAGAAAATGTTTATCCGTTGAAGGTGGGATTTCACTTTTGGAAACCATCAAAAATAATTCAGAGACAAGTCAGAGACAACCTCACAGGATACTAGTTTTCATCTCCCCAAATAAAGTATAACTGTAAATTAATTAGATTTGCTTTGAATAATGTGGCCTAGTGCTTGACTCCAAGAGTATATCCAAAAGAAGAGCATTAAGAAAGGATTTTTAGAGGCAGAACCAAGATGGCAGAGTAAAAACTGGGACTTCCCTGAGCTTTCCTAAATTCCCCTGAAAACAACTTTTAAAAATTCCTCAAAATGAATTCTGGAGCACAGAATCAATGAAAAGATAGAGTGAAACTGTTTTCTAGATCAAGACAACTTAGAAAGTTGGCAAGAAAAGTCTGTCTCACTGGGGTGAAAGTGAAGCACAATCCATACCAGGCTACACCCCAGCAAGTTATCAGCATGCCTTGAGGGCAACTGAATCAGCAATGGTGGCTGAGTTCTCAGCCCACTGATGGTAAGGGGATCAGACAACTGGTTGGAAGGTGATTACTGGGGTCCTTTTCCTGGCACTAGTATTGCAGTATCCACACAGAGTTCTAGATCAGAGTTCCAGACTGAGGAAGAGCACTAGCACACAGCTTCAGGGGATTGAGTCCCTGGTCACAGTTCCAGGGAGGAAAAGCATGCTTGTGGTCACTCACAGACCAGAGCATGGGCCAGGAAAATAGTGATTTTATCTCTAATTAGATCTTATTACCTCGGAAGAACTGAAAATCTACAGACTTTCAGAGCCAGCACTAAAAATAGTAGCATAAAAAAGCGGAAGCTTGGGACAGTGCTCCCTCCACCCTAGGAGTAAAGCTCAATTTTAACATCAAGTTATAAATCAAGAAATAGCCTGGAAAATGAGCAAAACAAAAACAAACAAGCAAAAAAGAACCTGACCAAAGAAACTTACTACAGTGACATGGAAGATCAAAACATAAAGTCAGAAGAAAACAAAGTCAAAACAACTACATCCAAAGCCTCAAAGAAAAATGTGAATTGGCCTCAGGCCCAAAAATAATTCCTGGAAGAACCCAAAAAGGATTTTAAAAAGCAAATAAGAGAGGTAGAAGAAAAATTGGGAAAATAAATTAGAACAATGGAAGAAAATCTTAAAGAGTCAAGAAACTTGGTAAAGGAGGCACAAAGAATACTAAAGAAAATAAACCCTTTAAAAAATAGAATAGGCTAAATCAGCAGTTCTCAACCTGTGGGTTGCGACCCCTTTGGGAGTCGAACAACCCTTTCACAGGGGTCGCCTAAGACCATTGGAAAACACGTATTTCCAATGGTCTTAGGAACTGAGACACCGCTCCTCTATCCATCTCCAGGCAGGTCTGGGGCCGGAGCCAAGATGGCGGCATAAGAGCAGCAAGAAATCGCAGCTCCGACACAGCCACATCAAATACCCAAAAAATATGACTCTAAACAAATTCTAGGTCTCTAAAACGCACACAGATATATTTCCTGCTGAAGGCAGCTCAGCTCAAAGTGAGCATTTCAACTGTGAGAGCCAAAACCAGCCTAGCCTGAAACGGCAGCTTTTGCCTCAGGGATGGCTGGACAAGACGAGCCCAGCCGTGGCTGGAGCTTCAGGAGAGTGGATCTGCGGCAGCTGTGGCAGTATCTAGAATTATCCAGTCATAAGAAAAAAGGACTAAGATTAGTGGAACTTGGCTAAAAACCAGGGAAGAAAAGTGGGTCTGGACAAGCCACCTCCAGGGCAAAGAACCAGGAAGTGGAGGTTCTGCACCCGCCTCCACATTGCCACTTCAGAGCTCCCGGCCTGCTCACAGCAGGGGGGCCAAGCGATTGTTCAGAGGCCAAGTGCTCTTGCATTGAGTGGCCTGGATCCAGATGGCAGTCTTGGGCGGTGGTCCTGGAGTTTTTTTTTTTTTTCAGTTAGCCGGAGCTGGGAAGGGATCCAGCAGCCTCCTAAAAGCCCCGGCAGCTGGGAAAACCCCAGCGATTTGGGACAGAGCTGTTCCCTCTGGAAGCATAGTTCCACAGCACTAAAAAAAAAAAACCAAACCATTGAATGGCAACCATGAATAAGCATAGGCAGCAAAGTAAAAATAGCAACCAAACCCTAGATTCCTTCTTTGGGGAAAAGAAGGAACAAAGCAGGGAAAGGGAAGAAGACAATGCAGTCAGAACTCCCACACCAAAAGCTTTCAGGCAGGTCTGCCCACATGCAGAAATGCCCACATATGAGTATTAAAGGGCTGTGGCATTAGGAAGGTTGAGAACCACTGGGCTAAATGGTTAAAAAAAAAAAGGCACAAAAATCCACTCAAGAGAATAACTCCTTAAAAAGTAGAATTGGCCAAATGGTAAAGAAGATATAAAAGCTCACCACAGGAAAGAATTCCTTAAGAATTAGAAGCTAATGTTGACACCATAAGACATCAAGAAACAAAAAAAAGCAAAAGAATGAAAAAACATAAATGCGAAATATCTCACTGGAAAACAACTAATCTAGAAAATACTTCTACTAGAGTTAATTTAAGAATTATTGGACTAATTGAAAGCTATGATTAAAAAAAGAGCCTAGACATCATATTTCAAGAAATTGTCAAGGAAAAACTACCCTGATATCCTAGAACCAGAAGATAAAATAAAAATTGGAAAAAAAATCCACTAATCACTTCCCGAAAGAGATCCCAAAATGAAAACTCCTAGGAATATTATAATAAAATTCCAAGTCGAGAAAATATTGCAAACATCCAGAAATAAACAATTCAAATATCATGGAGCCATAGTCAGGAGAACACAAGATGTAGCTTCTACATTAAATGACTGGAGGGCTTGAAATATGATATGCTGGAGAGCAAAGGAGCTAGAATGAGAAATCATACGGGATTCAATAAAGTTAAACTGCTTATATTCTTACCTAGGAAGATGATGCTTGCAACTCCTAAGAACTTTATTATGGCAGTTGGGTGTATTTATGGAGAGAGTGCATGGGTGTGAGTTGACTATGATGGGATGGTATCTAAAAAAATAAAATTAAATGGTGAGAACAAGGGATGATTATGATGGGATAATATCTAAAAAAATAAAATTAAGGGGTGAAAAGGAGGAATGCACTGGGAGAAGGGGGAAGGGAGGAGTAGAATGGGGGCAAATTACCTCAAATAAAAAAAGAACAAAAGAGCTTTTAGAATGCAGAGGAAGATGGAAGTGCTGGTGGCAGACAGCATTTGAACCTTACTTTCAGTTGGCTCAAAGAAGGAATAACATACACACTCTCTAGGGTACAGAAATCTATGTTACCCTACAGGGAAGTAAGGAAGGGAAGGGAATAAGAGAAGGGTTAGGGGGCTGATATAAGGGAGAGAATATTGGGAAATGCAGTGACCAGAAGCAAAACACTTTTGAGGAGGGATGGGGTGAAGAGAGAGAGAATAGACAGGAGAAAATAGGATGAAAGAAATATACATTAATCCTATGTGAAAAATTTTTTTTAAAGGTTTTTCTGATAAAGACCTCATCTCAAATATATAGAGAATGGAGTAAAATTTATAATAATACAAGTCACTCCCTAATTGATAAATGGTTAAAGGATATGAACAGGCAGTTTTCAGAAATCAAAATTATATATAGTCATATAAAAATGCTCTAAATCACTATTGATAAGAGAAATGCAAATTAAAATAACTCTGAGATACCAATGCACACCTACCAGACTGATTAATATGAAAGAAAAGGGAAATGACAAATGTGGAGAGTATGTGGGAAATTTGGGACGCTAAAGTACTGTTGGTGGAGTTGTGAACTGATCCAACCATTCTGGAGAGCAATTTAGAACTATGTCCAAAAGACTATAAAACCATGCATACTGTTTGACTAAGTAAAACCACTACTAGGTCTGTATCCCAAAAAGATTTTTTTTTAAAAAAGGACCTATAAATATGAAAATATTTAGAGTCATTCTTTTTCATGTTGGCAAAGAATTGGAAATTGAGAGGATGCCCATCAACTGGGGAATAACTGAACAAGTCGTGGTATATGATTATGATGGAATACTATTGCGCTGTAAGAAATGATGAGCTGGATGCTTTCAGAAACATCTGGAAAGATTTACATGAACTGATGCAAAGTGAAGTTAGCAGAACCAGAACAGTGTATACAGTAAGAGTGATATTGTACAATGATTAAGTATGAATGACGTAATCTCTTCTCAGCAACATAATAATCCAAGACAATTCCAAAGGACTTATGATGAAAAATGATATCCACTTCCAGAGAAAGAACTATAGAAGTCTGAATAAAGAGCAAATCACATTTTTTTAAACTTTATTTTTCTTGTTTGGGTTTGTTTGGTTTTGGTGTTGAGTTTGTCTGGTTTTTTGGTCTGTGTTTTCTTTCATAATGTGACTAATATGGAAATATGTTTTGCATGACTGCACATGTATAACTTATATCAAACTATTTGCCTTCTCAAAGAGGGTGGATGAGGGTGGAGAAAAGGTAGGGAGAAAGAGAACTCAGAACTCAAAATTTCAAAAAAGAATGTTGAAATTTAAAAAATATTTTAAAAGAGTTTGAGAAAATCTATAGCCTCCTAAGATGATGATTTTGAAGGTCAATACTCATTCTGGACATATTATGTCTGGAACTCTTGTCAAGAAATCAATCTGTTTAAGATTCAAAACTCACATACCATTGGCATACACATAATTACATATATTCACAAATTATGTAATGATATAATGGGATTTATTGGCTAGGGTTCAGATACTCAGTTTAATCCACAATAAATATACATTCATGTTATATTTTCCTTCTAGACTGTAAACTCCCGTAGATAGGAACTACATAATGACTAAATTTTTGTAGCCCCCAACACCTACCTAATACTGTGTCTTGCATATAGTAGGTGCTTATTTTTTGTTTAATTAATTGAATGAACAAATATCCATAATTCTAAAAATGACAGCTGATGGACATCCTGTATTCCATATTTAATGGATTCATGATTTCATTGATATGAATATCCCCTTAAACAATACAAATAGCAGTCTATGGATACCTCTCATCCTACAAGACTCCTGGTTTCCCCTTAACAAAGAATTCGTTATCTTTTTTATGTCATGGATCTCTTGTCATTCTTGTTAAGCTTATCCATCTCTTCTCAGAATAATTAAAAATAAATAAGTAAAATTGAAGGAAATGCTAAACTTCAGTTTGGAATCAGTGAAAATAAAGCTGTCATTTTTTCCTATCCAAGTTCACATATCTCTGCACACGGACTCAGTGTATGTGGACCCAAGGTTAAAAACCTCTGCCCCCTAAATGTTTAGAAGATAGGCAGTTAGGTAGCACAGTGGATAATGCTGGACCTGGAGTCAGGAAGACTGACTTCAAATGCTGCCTTGGACATATACTAGCTATGTGACCTTGAGTAAGTCACTTAACCTCTCATTTTCTCACCTGTAAAATGAGTATAATAATAGCACCTACTTCCTAAGGTTGTTTTGAGGATCAAATGAGATACTTGTAAAGCACTCTGCGAACATTAAAACACTATGTAAATGCTAGCTAACATCATCATCATTAATCCAACACACTGGTGATCTTCCTCTCAGTCTTTTGACATTACATTTGTTGTCTATCCATTTGTTGTATTAAGCTCTCATTTCATGACTGTCTTCTTCCTATTGCAATTGTACATTTCCTGGATGATATGCTACCTCTTACATATAAGTAGTTAACAATATGTGACAACCAAACTACTTACACCCACTACTGCCTCTAGTTCAACCATGGTTTTGAGCCTTCACAGATGGCTGTTTAATATGTAACACTGCTTATTTCTGACAGACAACTTAGAAACCAAATACATTTATGAACCCCTTAGAAATTCTTGAATGAAAGGCATTGCAGAAGCATAAATTATTAACGTGAAAATCCTTGGTTTGTAAAAAATATTTAAAATTGTTTTTTATGTTGAATAAAGATTGAAAAAACTATCTCTAATATGTAATATAGATCTAAAACATGGCATTTGGCTATTTGACAAGTAAGCCCAGGACACCAAATAAAAAGTAAGTTTTCCTTAAAATTCCTAAGGTAATATTCTTAAATTCTAAGCAAAAAATTTCATAAAGGACTCTTAGTCTTCATTTTTAAGTGGAAAAATAATTTTATCTTTATTGGAGAAGACATACTTTCTTCCAACTCTTCCTTCCCTCTCCTTCAATAATTCAGGGAACCATTTTGTCAATATTTATACCTAAGCCCTGAAGCTTTACCTTGTTTAAAAAGATGAAATACAAAACAAAAATATCAAAACTTCAACACAGATATACATATATATACACACACACACACACACACACACACACACACACGTATATGTGTCTGTGTATGTGTGAAGTCACTAACACATAAAGGAACTCAAAAAATCTGATGCAAAAAGACCATTTCCCTCTATTACTGTTCTGGTTTAGCTATGCACAGCTTTAAATAACAATAAAATGTCTTTTTCTCATCTGTTATTGAGGTTTTACCCTCATTAGAATACATACATATTAATTTCAGATTATCTCTCCATAAAACATACTATTGTACCTGAACTTCCATATCCCTTGTACAATACAGATTTTGTTCCTAATAAAATAAAGTCATAAATCACTTAAAAAAATAAAATAACCTAATTAAGAATGTGTTTTATGTGATAGTTTCAAAAATCAGATGCTTCAATGCTCCTAAGCATGCATTACACTGGCTCATGTGTGTACAGATGATGTAGCAGGTAGAGAAGAGATTCTCTAAATAAAACTCAACCTAATGTGCACTTCCCCATTTGAGAATATATCCTCAGGAAGCTTTTGATTTGTTTGGTTTTACAACTTTGGCTCCTTTCATTTTTCATTAGTGCCAACACTTTTAAGATAATGTAGTTTAGACATGTCATGGTTGTTAAAACTCATGGCAGAAGCTTGAGCATGACAAGAAATAATCTTGCTGTAGCATCAAGAGCCATGAACACAGAACAAATATTAGGACATGACTGAATTAAGAACAAGAAAGTAAATGGTGGGAAATGTCTTACCACAATGGTGAATGACTGAGGAAACACATCTGATCTGGCAAAGATGATTTGAAATTTCAAAAAGGGACTTGCCGAAAAGAATAAGACGACAAAAATTAAAGTCCCAAGATCTGAAATGGGATGCTGAAAATGGAAATGGGTAGGTAATCAAACCTGGCTGTCTGTAAAGGGATTCAGGTTCAGAGAAGGTATAACAGTACCTTTGAGAGACATGATTCTACAAAACAAATCAGTTGTGCCACTCAACTTTTGCTAGTATTTTTAACACTCAATTTCTCATATGAGTAATGCTTCCATTCCTAAATTGCTTAACTTAGGCTCAAAAGTATACATTCTGAGGAAAGGCCAAAGACAGAATTTAATAGACTTCTAGTGAACAATTTTTAAGAAAAGAGCATTACATTTAACGTGTTCAGGTGACATGTTTGTAAAAAGTGAAGAAGGTATATTGAATGTAACTAATTGAAGAACATACCAATTAATGAATAAAATTTAATTAACTTCAGGTTAATTAAAAACCACTGAAACTTCATTTTCATAAATACGTTACCTTCCTGGAAAAATTGTCTTTAGATGAAAGTTGATATTCTAAAGGTTTATATGGGACAGAAACTAGGCAGATTCATTAACTGTAGCTCTATATGTTTATTTTGTGTGGGAGTAACCTGGAATGTAGTAATATGTGAATTAGACTCTTGAACATCTTCCAATCACACCTACTCTGTTTTCTAATCACACATGTAAGTCATGTTTTAAATACAAACATTTTCACACCCTTCATATTTTAATAGAACACATCTATCCATAAACAAGCACAAAAGGTTTAAAGATCTTTGGGTCCACAAACTATTTTGCGTAAGTTTTTTGAGTCTATGAGAATCTTCAGCCCTTCCTATATTTACATAATCTGGTACATCTGATGGCAGGGAACCTTAACTATTTAGTATTGATGCACACAAGTGACTGTAATCCAATGAGATTTAATTAACATGTCACAAGCACATAGGTATCCAAATGAGTGCTATCCTTAAAAGTACAACCAAGCCTCAGTTACTGGGAACCATCAGTCAATGAGTTACTTCCCCGCTACCCTGCCTCCCACCTCTGCCAAGTAGGACCAAATGTTTTTGAGGTGAAAATGTTTTAAAATTGTATTATATATGGACTCCTAAAGAGTATATACTGACTATAAAGAATATAACATAACATTTTCTTGATAACTGACCACACAGCTTTACCATGAAATCAGTCATAACATTGGGCTAAAATAGTGACTCCCTAAAGGAGCAGGAAGCAATATGGGATTGTTTGTTCCCACTCCCAATAGTCTCAGACTGTTGTTATTTCTGAGTCCTTATTTCCATTTTCAATTGTTTTTTGGACTTGAGCTTTGCTGCCATGTTGTTAGTTATGACTTCTCACTCCTGCTGGTGGACCTTCATTTGATCCACTGTGGAAATGGAAGCATCAAATTTCATATGTAAGAATATGTAAGTAAACAGAGTGAGGGCCCAAGGGGCTCTCCTATGCATAAAGTTCACAGAATTCATTGCACGGATTTTGTGACATTTATTTTGGCTATCCATAGGACTTTTGTTTTACTAAGTGCCCGGTCTTAAGCTTTGCTACGGGTAATTGAGTTCCATATAGATGAGTTGCTTCTTGTGATGCTATGATATTGTTGTGGCTCAAAAACATTTCTGAAATTCCTCTTTTGGAATTCTACTTACAAACCACACAAGAAAACTATTCTCGTTACTTTGGTCACAACTAATTTTTTTTTCCAAACCAAAAATAGCATTAACTATATTTAATTACATGTTACATTCCTCAAACTTGGCTCTGAATGACTTGTGGCTACTTTCAAAAAACAAATCTACTGAAAAAATGAAGATTCACTGTGCTGAGGATATGCAAGAATGTGCCACTGGCCTTGAAGACAATTCTAAAAGGAGCTGTAAAAATAAGCAATAGCAGCATCACTGGACTAAACATCTACTGTTCCAAGAGAATAACTTTAAAGAGAACGGTGCTCATTTGGATGTAGAAATCCTGCTGTTTCTTTAAAATTAAGTCTCATTTCCTTAAGATTCCATCTCTACTTGCCTATCCTCTATTTCTCTTAGAGGAGGCTTCATGCCAGAGTCCATATGAAACATTCCCCAAATGAAGGCCTTCTACTGTACTGTAGCAGTAATGATGACAATACTCACTGGCCAAAAGCCACAGTTCAAGCCTTGAATTGTTATAAAGCCCTACACATGCTCAACTCCACTTCTGATTTCACCACAATTCTAACTTACACCATTACAACAGAAAAGAAAAACAAACAAATGAGAGGTAATCATACATCCTCAGTAAAGAACATACACTTAGTAATAAAAAGAACATTTTTTCTCATTGTACTTTATTAAGAAATTTGAATGCAAGAAGTATTATTCCAGATATTGACTATCCTTGTCCCAATGAATAAAATGCAAAACAAAAAACAAATGGGCAATCAGGTGAGCAAATGCCAGTAACAGAATCTGGAAAAACATTTTGTCAGCTTTTGATCCCTTCACTAAGGGTTTCCACAACATACAACCAACCCTGGGTTTGCTGCAAACTGAGATGATGAGGTTGCTAGGTATTAGGGAAACAAAAAGTTGGAATAATTTATTCTAATTCAGATCCTATTAATTATGAGTTTGGATAAACAGAGTAAAAGCATGTCAATTTCATAGTGAAAAAAAGTTTTCCTTCATGTAAACAATGATTCCTGAAATGACCATAATAAATTAACAAAGAAAACACCCATACCTACAACAAATATATACAATGAATATAAAGGAGAGGATAGGAAAAAAAAATCCTTTCTTCTTGAAAGCTAAGTGCCATGTACATTGCACATTCCTATAACTCAGGACGGACAAATAAGGGTTTATTAGTATTTTCCCTGCACAAGAAAATCTCCAAATTGACAACTACTATAGTTTTACATCCTCAAAGAAAGAATTTCATTTTTTAAAACAGATTAATCATACTCTGATTAAATGCAACAGAACTTAACTATGATTATCAGTAACATGGAGCAAAAGAAAAACTCTGTGACCAAGTTGTTCACCATGTGAAACTAGAATATATCTCAAGATTTTCCAGCCTCGACCTGCAGTTCTCATTTATGAAACAAATTACCAAGAATTCCTCAAGAGATGATTTAATGAGCATATCGCACTTTGTCATGGTGCCATTTTGCCTTAGTCATAATCAAATATACTCAGCCCTTACATGAAACAAGTCTAGAACTGAGGCGAACACCAAAAAAATACAAAGCCACAGACATTTGAAAATCAAGCTCCATTATTAACTTTTAATTTTAAAAAAAGATTGCCAAATCAAAGTTTTATTCCTTTGAAAATGCTACCTTTAGAAATGAACAAAATTTTCACTCACAATGACACAGCAAGTGGTGAAAATAAAACGTCTGAATAATCTGATGAAGGTGAAAAGGAAATTTCCTATCAATGACTTTTAATGGTAATGCTAATTTCATACAGAAAAGATTGTCAACCTTTTAATCACTATTTCAACAAACAGGCACTTCTATAAAGTATATTTTTTTCAGCTGGCATTCTCAATAGAGGGGCATAACAAAGTATGGCTCTATTACAATGGATTCAAGATGGCAACTACTTAGAACCCAGTGCCAACCAGGATTATAACAAATCCAGTGAGTATTTTGTTTTTCAATTATTCATAGAAAATTTAATCCTGATTAAGTATCCTTGGGCAGGAATTCATGGGTAGTTGATGACTGAAACCAACATTTATATGAAATGCTTCTGTTAATTTAATCTGTGTATATGGCTTAATTATGATCGAGGATTCAATATAAGAGAAATGAATTATATGAGGATTAAAAATTTAGTACCATATCACACATTCCATTTTTCATTTTTTCTTTTCAAACATGCAAGCCTGCTATTTTTTTCCATCATAATACTGTGACCTTTTAAAAGCTTTCTTCTGGGTTTTCTGCCCATACTGTCCATATAATGTTTTTAAGTTTTATTTTTCACTTAACAATTTATCAAAACCCCTTGCTACTCAAGTTGAAACCTGAAGTAGAGTCAATAGTGGTAGGAAAAAAATATGAGGTTTTCCCCCACCCACAAATAAACAAAAGCTTACTAAATTTAGATGTGAACACTTTACATTCATTTCCTGAAGGTACTTCATTTTTTAAGCCCTATATACTCTTAAACATGAACTGCATTCTCCTTAGAGCTTAAAAAGAGACCAATCTTAGTCAGTGTATTACACTGGTTTCATAACTGGGCTATCTGAAACATGTTTGAGCAAGTAATCGCTTAACTGATTACTTTTTATAAGGCTGTCAAACCTGAGTCAGCTATATTGATACAAGATGAGGAAGTATATGTATTGAAAATATCTAACCAAAATATGACACAGTTCCTTTTCTTCTTTGTTTCCATATGGAAAAAAAAAACAACTGTTCATCACAGAAGAATAACCTTTCTTTAAAAGTTCATAGTTTACATATATATATTTCATAACATTTCTTTTATTGGCTTTCTTCAGTTTTGGTATTGTTCAGATGCCAGGACCATAACATGCTCTGCTTTTTTGGTTTGACTTTCCAAAAGAACGTATGAACAAAAATGTGAAACATCATTGTATTTGGATCCTTATTGCACTTTGTTAAATGAATGCACTCTCTTTTTAACCAAATATTAAAAATGAAGTCGACTTTTGTGTCCAGATGATATTGTCAATGGTAGTGTTACTGAAGAAAGCGAAGAAACTTCCCAGTATAGACTATGAGACAGAAAAAGTCTGTAGAGGATAACCATGGAAACAGATTGACAGATGATAACACCTATTGTAATAGCCTAAAAGAGAGAAAGTGAATGCTTTTAATATGTAAAGTCATCATTCTACATGAAGAAACACAGAGATTATATTCAATTTATTATATACCTACATATTTATTATTTTAAAATATTACTTCTTTCCTAAACTTCAGCAGACTATTTTAATACAGAAAAATATAAAAGGAAAATACCATTAAATGTTCAGAATTGTAATTGTTTGCATGTAAAAATCCTCCAGCAGTGAGTTTGTAGATGGCAAAGTGAGACACAAAAGAATAATTTTCTAGACCAACTTCCCTCCCAAGGGAGCCAAGTTGTACAGAAGGAAGAAGTTTCTACAAATAATGAGAAAAATTGGGTTCCAGGCTAATACGGCAGTAAGAATAAAATATCCCTTCCCCCCAACCTTGAAAGTGCTCTAAAAGCCCTTTCAAATTCTCAAGTCACTTCTCTATTTTTGTAGACTACCTTTCTACCTATTTTACCCTTTGTAAAACACCTCAGGCTCAGAAAACATTTGTGCATTCAAGCACACACTGTATTGCTTGTAAAGAACTGCTGGCAAAACTCCACTTTGGAATGATGGAGTTATTCACCTAAGAAGGTAGGTATCGACACAAATCAAAATATGGCATACTTGAGCGTAGCAGCTTCCTCACTCCAGTTCCCAGCATGTTAAAGCAACAAGATAGATTCCTGTAAATCCACCTTGATTTCGACTGTTGTTTACCAAATGAATAAAGCATATCATGAATTTTAAAAAATTAATCTCCAGTCAAAGACAACATTGTACTGTGGTTTTTCTAATTAATTTGATTTTGTAAAACATTATTTTGGAATTGGCTAACCAGTAAAAAGAAAATCCTAATAAAAGCAATGTGAAGCAATGACTACATTTTCACCAAAGGCATATGTAAAAAAAAACCTCTAATAGGGTTAAGATCTGGTGTTAAGCTGCAAACATTGACTCCCCTTCTTCTCTAGGGTACAAACCTTAAAGTTGCTTTTTGCCTAATTTTTGGTTTTGTGATAAAGAAAAAGAAAAAATACACATAATTTACTTTTCTTCTAGGGACTTTTATTCTAAAGCTCTAATTTGCACATGGGTTTTAAGCAAAAAGACCCATTGCTTCAATACAAGTTGTGTTTGACAGATACCCTCCTACCCTTCCTTCCAGATAGATTTAACTTCTGAATCTCTCAGACAATTTTGGTCTTCTTGTAATTACTTAATCAAATACACAGATAATTATACTCTCATAATTTCTTAACCAATACATATGTACATATATATGCATATTATGTATATAAATAATAACTTTAATTTTACACTACCCACCTTCTCTCTTTGGTAGTCACTAAAAATAACAGAAATGGTTGCCAGACCTGGATGGCATAAAAACCATAAGATACATCCCTGAAACAGAAGGATAAAATGTTAGATGAGTAAGGTTGTGCTTATATTCTGAAATGAAACTTCAAGAAGAATACTGTAACAAATAGAAACAGGAACCACTAATTTATACATAAGGATCTCTTCAGGCCTCATATTAACTTAGTTTTAAAATGTAATATTTTCTGTGTTTTGTTGTATTTTTATTTTGCTAAATGTTTCCAAATTGCATTTTAATCTGGTTTGTCTTCAAAGTGGAACTGTATGACTAGAACCTGGAAGTACAGATTTTGCTACTGTCATGTTAATAAGCTTTTTGTCTCACCAGGTTGATTATATTTTTACAGCATTTAGAAACTTATGCCATGTATATACGAGTTCTTATCCTGATGAACCAATAATGAACTCTTCCATATCTAATTTACAGGCTTGCACTGTATTTTCATACATATCAAATTACTTTTTTTCCTGAAATTCAAAAACTGATTAATAGATGACAGGTTTTAAAAGTTAGAACCACTAAATCCAAGTTTATTATACTTCGAATCTGAAGGCAGTGAAAGAAAAGGACTGCATTTTAATAAATAAAGTCTCTAAACAGGGTTTCTTAAAGGAACACAAGACAAAAAAAAATTCTTTAATCTCTAAAGAATCTTCAAGATGAAACAAAGTGGCATTTCCTTCCCTGATATATAGATCTGAAGTGCTCAATACAAAGACAAGGGGATTGGGCTGATATAACTGACGTTAGGTACGCTCCTGGTACAGTCTAGAATTGGGGAGGGGAACCTGTGGCCTTGAGGTCACATGTGGCCTTCTAGGTACTTGGGTGCAGTCTTTTGACTGTGTCCTAGTTTTATAGAACAAACCTTTTTATTTAAGGGGATTTGTTCTGTGAAGTTTGGATTCAGTCAAAGGGCTGTACTTGAGGACCCAGAGGGCCACATGTGGCCTCAAGGCCACAGGTTCCCCACTCTTGGTCTAGAAAGAAGACATGACCTAGGGCAAAGATGAACTGTTGGACAGTTGCCAGCTCTCTACCCCACCTCTTGCATCCTTTCCCGAATCTCTCTGAAAACTTCCCCTTCTTAATCCAAATTAAATCAAATTAGCTTCAAGATCACACTAAGAACTGAAATAGAAAGGTAAAAGAGAAATGGAAGAATAATTTTCACTATTCTCTTCTTTGCCTTTGAACAATAATGCAGAAAGACCTCTGTCAGGCACAGGATTCATGGAATTTAGAGTTAGAAAGGGCTTTAAGAAGCAATCTCATGTGGCTTCCTCATTTCACAAATGAAGAAACTAACCCAGAATAATTAAATGACTTGTCCAAGGTAGTAAGAGGCAAAGCTAGGCCTTAAATCCAGGTCTTTTCGATTCCAAATTCAATGCTTTTTCCCAGTGTGCCATGACATCTTCTTCACCTGCTCCCATTGCTCTCTGGAAATGTATTCAGAGGTTGGGTAGACTAAGTAGGATATAGAATGTATCTCAATTACTTGGCTGTGTCTGTTTTTTGTAGAAAAATGGTCCATCCCCCAACTTCTACCTCTGATGATGCCTATATTATGAAAGACTGTACCCCTTCAGCTATAGCATCTTGTATTCATTTAATATACGTCTCTTAAAGAAGGACTAGGGAGTGGACTTGTGATTTTACTGATATAGAGAACATTCTGGAGAGAAAATTCCCTCTAACCAGTACGGATCAGTGCATTCTCTGTATTGATAGTCTCAGAGTTACCTAGGGCAGTGGTGTCAAACATAAAGCCCACAGCTTGCATGCACCCCACAACACTCTTGAGTCTGGCCAAAACCAGATTAAAATGCAATTTGGAAACATTTAGCAAAATAAAAATACAACAAAACACAGAAAATATTACATTTTAAAACTAAGTTAATATGAGGCCTGAAGAGATCCTTATGTATAAATTAGTGGTCCCTGTTTCTATTTGAGTTTGACATCACTGGCCTTGACCCACTGAGAAGTTCAGTGACTAGCCCAGGGTCACACAGCCAGTATACATCAGAGGTAAAACTTAAACTCAGGTTTCCTGTTCTATTCACAACATGATGCATTCTGGGCTAGTCAGAGTCCTCTTGAAAAGTCCAAACTGCTTGATTACTTGTTCTTATCACCTCTTTATTCCTTACAACAGTCCTGCGTAACATCAGAGAATAAATAATCCTTCCATTTGCACATTTTTAAACATAGGTAAGAACAATGAACGATGATTACAGGAGGAACTAGTGTTGATACTAGACGGGCCTCCTGCCTCCCAATGGGTCTTTTACATGTATGTGCCGTTTATCTTTATGAAAAATGTCTAAAAAACATAAGAAAAAAGGTATTTCCTACACAGAACACTTACTTTGGCAAATGTGATGTAGAACTCCCTTTTAAGTGTACTTCTTTCCACTGTGATGATCTGGTAGAGACCACAGCCTATAGACAATGCTAGGCAAACTCTTAAAATAATTAGAAGTGTCCCTGCTAAGTTATGTTGTGCATGGTAGCTGTGGTGGTTGGTATCTTCAAACTGTTCCCAAAGCAGCAAAATACTCTGTAAAAAATTAGTGATCTTAGATTTTAGAAAATATTTGTCTATTTTCTCCCCAAATGCTTCTCTGAAAACTACTGATGATGTTACATAGTCAAGCAAACCACAAAGGTTGTCACTTGATAAAATATAGGCATAGTCTTTTATTCAATGATACATTGCCATTCTTTAAATACAACAATAAAAAAAACAAACAAGGCAGTTTCCCTCCCAAATCTAAAGTATCAAATGCAACATGAAAAGAAAGAGATCTTCATCTTTCCTCTAAAACTCATTCACTGTTCCAATCTTCCTTATCAGGATCAGATTTGTTCTCCAAGTCTACACCCTTGGGGACAATCTTCAATACTTCACTATTCTTTTATGATCTGGAAATCTGTTGTTTATTTTTAAATTTTTTTTTGTTCAGTTGTTTTTATTAAAGGTTTGTTTCTCCTATCACATCTTAAGACCTTCGGGTGCAAATCTGTACATTTAATATATACTGTAAATTATTAGCCTGAATCTTCAGTACTTTTTGGATTTAACGTTTGCTTATCAGAATCATTAATTCCTACAATTAGTTCATCATTCCTCACATTGCCAAAGCTCTTTATCAAAGGCTGAATACCTTGCACTTGAATTGCTGTAACATATTTTACAGAAATCCTAGTCATCAGCCTCTCCTTCAGTCAATCCTAAGTACCACTTTTAAGACCTACCAGACACACACACTTGAGAATGTTATCTACCACCTTAGAATATTTAATGTCTCCTATGCTATTCTTGGATTTCACACGGGTTTAAATCTGTACAAATCACTGTTTTAGTCACCTAAACTCCCTTGCCATTCCCCATGTAGGAGACTTCCTTCTCAGGTTAAATCCTTTTGCAGGTCATTCTCCATTAGTAGAATAGCCTGCCCCACCCCAACCCCTCTCAGGTCAACTGTACTAAACCCTTCTCACTCTGTAAGCTGTGATCCAAAACATTCTTCTAAGAAAATGCTTCTCATTTAACAGAAAACTACTCTTTAATACTTTTTATATCATTTTTACATATTCTAGTTCACTCTCACTTTATGAACATAAATTGATATATAATCAATCTATATATTTATGTTGATAGAGTGTTTAACCATCCTTTTCACCTTATTAAATTGGCGGTCCTTGACATGCAATCTATATTCCATAAGCTCTCATAGAATCTAGTACAGTGACATATATCCTATGAATACTCAATACGTAATTTGTCTATGGTGATGTATTAAAATTAAATAGATCAAAGAGTTTGGGATCAAATTCCTTTACATTCAATCTTTTCTTCTTTTTAAAAGGTAATAGGAATTCCATGGAGAGGACATAAAATGAGAAATGGAAATTTGATCTATCAGTAAATCTATCTCTTATACTAATTATTTTCCAGGATCAAAACATTACAACTGTTAGAATTTTGTAGTTTTTCATTTATGTTTAAGTTTATTTTTCCCATTAATATTTATTTCCTGACATAATAGAATTGTTTCCTGTCTAAATAGTGAGTGTATATACTCACCTGTGATAAGCTTTGGGACTTCTCTTCCCCAGATCATTAGTTTTTGACTTAAACTATTCCTGACAGAATTATGAAATGATATTTATGTTTACCTGAAAATAATACTGACCATTAATCAACCATAAATCATATATATCAGCAAATTTCCTTTACTCTGATTTATATGTATCTTTTTATATCTTAAACCTAGAACTTGGTATCTTGAAATAAAGTGGAAACCATCATACTACATTTAGTTTAAGAAAAAGAGGTTGAGAGAAAATCAGTAACAAAAATTTTATTTAAGACAAAATACTCTCTAGTTCACTTAAATTCTGCTTTTTTCCTATTCTAGGTTTTCATTTCCAGTTAAATTCAAATTCCATTTTCCAGTTAGTGATTTGAATTCTGATATACTTAGTAAAAAATTGGACCTGCTGACTTCATAATTAATCATCTTTAACACTGGCTTATTTTGAAATAACACAAATTCCTCCATAAGAGATTTTGAGTTAAAAGTAAATTAAAGTTAAATGGTATTAATTAAAAATGGTATAAAGTTAAATGATAGTAGTAATAACAGGCACAAGTTGGAAAAAATAACAATTTCTGTATTAGGTGCTAGTACTCAATTCTTTAAATGTAACAAGAAGTCCTTGTGACTGTCTATTCATAATTTAAAAATCAAGTCAAAATTGACAATAACTCTCGAATTTAATTCTACCCTCTAAACAAAGCAAAACAGGAAGATCAGGCTAAATAGCACAGACCTGTATTATGACAATGACTACAGCTATGCCAGTAGATGCTGGAGTAGAATCCCATTGGAGAGGTCTGCTTTGATACTTCTTCATTCTGCCTATTGTCCAACCCATGCATAAGCTCAGTAATAAGTACAGCATCTGGATCTGGGAGGCTATGTCACAAACTGACGAAAGACAAAAACAAAAACTGAGAGTCATTCTTCTTCATACAAAGTGTTCTTTCCTTCTAAGAGACCAGCAAATAAAAGAGATAAAAGAACAGCTAATCAGTCTGTGAATCAAAATGACACTCTGGAATAATGTCTTTCATTTAGCACTCAATACAACATGTACACAGTTCAGATAAATATGAAAATGGAGCCAGTGTTGTTTATTTATTAAACCCACTAACTTGACTTTTATTAGTCAGTGCTTCATGAATTTCCGCTACCACCCAATAGCCTATTTTTGCCTTATTTTTAAGATATGTCTCAACCCAGAAAAATTTCAGAACCCAAGAACTAATTCCTAGTATAATGCCTTGCAAATAGTAGGTATTAAGTAAATAGTTACCAAATTTAATTCAAATAAGTTGGAAAGGGCGTTAGGCATCATCTAGTATAAC
The DNA here is from genome assembly GCA_028646515.1 of Pseudochirops corinnae. Taxonomy (NCBI): domain Eukaryota; kingdom Metazoa; phylum Chordata; class Mammalia; order Diprotodontia; family Pseudocheiridae; genus Pseudochirops; species Pseudochirops corinnae. Next base: position 91,915,466 of record CM053591.1, read on the forward strand.
CCTGTACTTCATAAATATGGAAACTGAGGTCCAGATTTGATAAAGGTCACACAGTTTATCAATGGTAGGACCTGAGTTTTAATTCTCCATTAGTACATTTTATGAGATCATGCCAAGTTAGTATCAATTTCATTTTAAATTAAGTATTCATAGCACAAGTTTTATACAAAGAAAAATATGAATCTATTCAATCAGAAATTTGATCACCACAGAAGTATTATTTTAAATAAATCTATATGATCATTTTGATTTTTATCTTTATTCTTTGAATAAATGTTATTGTTTTATTTAAAAGTACTTATATAATACCTCTAGAAAGACCTACCTTAAATCTAATTTTGAAAAGCTGTGTGTTATAACAGAAAGAACACTGGACTTGGGAATAAAAGATTTGGGTTCTAGCCCTGGGTCTGGGGCTTACTGGCAGTCTGACCCTGATTTCCTCATCTGTAAAATGGGGGTAATAATATTTACACTACCTACCTCATAGGCTATTGTGAAAACACTTTATGACGTGCAAAATAGCTTACACAAATATAAGCTACAATTATTAAGTTTTTATACTTGTTCCTTAATCCAGTTTTCAACACATAACTTGTTATCTATTTCATCAAAATTGTTCCAATTCTTCATCACAGCAGGCCACAATATTTTATATTTCTTTAACTTAACTATAGTGTTTAGAGTAAATATTTTCTAACACAAAATGTTAATATGAAATTACGTGGTAATAGAAACATGACTATTACATGATTTGCTTTTGGAGGATTAACAGTAGAGAGTCACAGTTTCAAGTTCTGAAGAAAAATGAATGCTCATTGCACTAGTGTGATACGCCATCAGGTGGCCATCATTTAAAATTGCAAGTTGACATCAATGGAAGCAACATTAATGCAGATATGGCATTAATGGACGTTGTAACAAAATAGTAATAAAATCAAGTAAACCTACAAGCCTAAAAATATTTTAAGTTTATGTGGTTGTTGTTTCACAAACTACTTTTCTGCAGGCCAAAAAATACTGAACCACATTTATGTTCTAATGAATTTTGATTTTGTCCATGGTAAAATTTATCACAATTTAACATAATACATCTTTCTTTAGAATCTTCTCTACATTTTTAAAAGCTATGTAGGGCAGCCACTACTCTATAGCTATTGTGAAAAGAGATATAAAGTTAACTGTATAACAAAGCTTACTCATGTTCAAAGAACATAAGCCAAATATAATTAATAATGACATGATCCATTTGATCAAATAATTTGAGAGTTTGCTGTCAACCCAGATAGTCTTAATTATAATGGGTTATTTTGCCTTTATGCTTATATTTTCATTTTAGGATAAGATATGCCAAATTCAGTTTTATTAAATGACTAATATTTTCAAATTATATAAAGATATTTTAGATTTTGATATAATACAGGATCTCTTAATCGCAAAAATTAAAACCTAACTTTTGGTAAACATTGCACAACTAGCTATTTGGTCACAATACCACTATCTGGTTGTTATTTATCCTATATAAACAAGGCAGTTAGATGGCACAGTGGATAGAGTGCTAGGCCTAGTAGCTGGAAGACCTGAGTTCAATTCTAGCCTTAGATACTTACTAGCTGGGTGACCTTTAGTAAGTCATTTAATCTGCTTCCCTGTTTCCTCAATTAAAAATGTAACTAATAACAGCCAGGGTTGCTATGAGGATCAAATGAGATGACAACTGCAAAGCACTTTGCACATTACCTGACACTTAAGTACAAGTTATCTAAATTGGGGGGCAGCTAGGTGGCACAGTGAATAGAGCACCAGCCCTGGAGTCAGGAGGACCTGAGTTCAAATCCGACCTCAGACACTTAACACAAAAAACTAGCCGTGTGACCTTGGGCAAGTTACTTAACCCCAATTGCCCTACCTTCCCCCTCCAAGAAAGTTAAAAAAAAAAAAAAAGTTATCTAAACGCTGGCTATCATCATTATATTTGTTGTTATTATTAAACTGCAAAAAATGTCAAAGACAAATATCTACAACTAGTTTGATTTTCCAAATTATTTCTTTATGTATTTGAAAATTATGTTTGAAACAAAATAATACACAGTGTTTTGAATATAATTTTCCCACTGAATACAAAGTAGTTTGGTTCATCTTAAAGTGAATGAATTACCTGCTAATTATAGGAACCTGAGTTTTAAGGTAGGCTCTACAAGGTTTGTCCTCATATTTTTTTATTCTCAATTGTGAAATGGTATATACTCAAGCCTAGCTGAACTTTTCCAATTTAATTCTGTACTCTAAAAATAAAAAGCAGAAAAAATAAGATTAAATATAGATCTGTATCAAGAACTGTATGAAAGAGAGTCCAAAATAATATGGATACTAAGAATTTCCATTTTGTCCAGGAACTTTAAATACCTCACTTATTCAACCCTAACAGATTTATAATAATAATATTACCACTTAAGTTTTTCTTACTTTTCTTAATCAACATTTGGTACAGGTATAAAGTATGTGGCAATCACCTGTATAATGGAAAGAACACTTGTCCTGTTGTTAAGAGACTAGTTCCAATCCCATATTTCTTATTAGCCAGTTGTGTGACCTTGGGCAAATTACTTAAAGTCTCCTTGTGTAAGTATATAATAATCTATATAATGGCAGGCTTGGCCTAAATGACCTCTGAGAATCTTATGATTCTGTAAAAGACAAAAATTCCTAACATGAAAGAGGTAGAGAACCAAGGGACCTGAACATTCCACTAATTGGTTGAGCCCATTGATAAATCAATGTTGATAAAGATGAACTATAAGAGTTCATTCAAGTCTTGCTTGTGAATACAAGTAAAATTCAGGCTCACTATTTTTTAAAAGCTTAGACAATAGGATTAGCAGAGTGGATTTATGAACCAGTATAAGTAACTAACCAGATGACAATCCATTTGATAGTGAAACGTGGAGGAGACAGAAACATAAGGAATTTCACTCTCTGAACGATATATTCATATTTAGAACCTGAGTTTTAAGGTACAAGGTTTGTCCTCATATTTTTTTATTCTCAATTGTGAAATGGTATATACTCAAGCCTAGCTGAACTTTTCCAATTTAATTCTGTATTCCAAAAATAAAAAGCAGAAAAAATAAGATTAAATATAGATCTGTATCAAGACAATTACTGTACCTGTGTCAATCACTGTCACACAGACTGATTACCCTCTGAAATTCTTCCACTGGCCCAAACTTGGCAAAAATTCAAGAGATCACTAAAGAAACTGATTCTCATTTTAGAAGAATGACTTACTGAATTATAAGTACAGGCTTTGGTTACTGAAGAAAACAGAACCAACTGGTCCATATAGAGACTGAATCTCCAACTCTGTCTGAATTAGCGCCAAACTTTTCAAATGAACTTACCAACCTTAGATAAATAAAAGATAATCACAACCAAAAATAATTACAAAAACTAATGGCTATCCTTAAAAATATATGTATTTTTAAAAGATACTTACACTCTGCCAAACTTCCCATAAAAGGGACCCCAATTCCATCTTTGGAGTAACTAAGAAATAGAAAGGAGTAGCGTTAGTGTAAACTAGAAAGTTCTAAAACAAAATTAATAATCAAAATAACTGTAATTTGCAAAGATTCATTGGAACTAATTAACTTTAATGACTGAGTCTCAATGGTAGCAAGGTACCTGGAGAAATGCAGGTAATTAGTTAAAGCTGAACCAGCTTGCAAGAGCAATGCAGTTGTTAAGACCTTTAAAACCATGTGCATAGGCCCTCCTTTCTTAATAGCCTGCCACAGTGATTGAGCATAAATGCAGGCAGCCACAAAGTATACCAGGACTAGGAGGAAAAAGAATTCATGTAACCCTGGAAGAGAAAAAAAAAAAAGACGGTTTGCATCAAGTGGAAAATAAAAGGTGTATTTCTAAGTCTACTAAAATCCCTCTTACAAAAGTTTCTAGAAAAAATTCTGAATCTGAATCACATTTGGTATTTCAAGTAAATGGGACTCACATACAACTGTTTGCTTTTGGTCATGAACTGAAAAAATCATTTTAATAAACCTAGTCCTCTAATTTTGGGACAAAATTTCAACCATAAAATGCAAGTCATGCTACAATCTTCTGTCCCTTAGTTTAAACAGTATAAACATCCTCCCTTGGTTACAATTAAGCTATAAAGAACCAAGGTGAATGCTTCTGGCTCTAATAGTCTCACTAATAGAACACGTTTTGACTTTGTTCACAAAAAAGTAAATGAAAACAATGCTTTTAATTTGGCATTCATTTGTATAATATATAGATTTGCCTTTCTCCAAAAAATGTTCTTTTCATGTTAAAGTGAAAGCTAAAAATTTATTTTTGTTAGAAACACAATTTGTTAAAGTCACCAATGGTTTGGTACATTTCTTAAATGGTACAACAACTAATTATCTCAGCTTATTAATGAAGAAATATGTTAGTTATAGAAAATTTAAAAATGATAGTTTTGGTGATAAGGTTGACTACAGCTTATATCCAAGGAGCCAATTCCCTAACTTAATATCTGAATCCTATGAATTTGTGGTGGGAATGGCTCCAGTCAACTGTTGCTTCTATTATAATCCTGGACTTCCTAGGTAAACAGACTGTATCAGCAGCTAAGAAAAGATATGGCTTAAAAGAAGAGAGTAAGAAGGATGATCCTTTTATATATATATATACAAACTCTCAATGTTTCAAATTAAGAAAAACTAAGAATTAAGCAATTTTCATAAAAAAATCTTAGCCGTTGGTTATATAATCCATTATCTTTCTATGAATTAAAAAAATAAACACAGAATAATAAATGTTGAATGGTTGTTATAGCAAGTCTCATTTTAAATTAAATAAATGGTGTGCTCAATTACATTTCTATCTTTATTTCACAGTAACAAAAAATGATTGAGAAGTTTTAAGTTTAAGATTGAAAAATTTGTGATCAAATTGAAAGTTTAATACTTTTTAAGAGATATAACATAATCACTTCTACTATAAGCATTGTTATTAAAGAAAGTAGAAAAAATAATAGTTTTTGAAAGATAAGTAAAAACATCTACATGGATAACCAGGATGAGATGTAAACAATAAATGGTTCAATCATGTATTTGATGAAAATAAGGAATAGGATGGAAATGGAAAAAAGGAAAAGCCAATAAATAGTTTAGCCACTGGGTGTCCCACTTGCTCCACATAAAATGAATTCTGGCACCCATGTTACAAAACTTCAAGGACCTGATTTTATCAATGTGGTTACAACCTCCATAGCTATAACTCCAATTATGCCTGAGCCAACATTCATGAATTCCTGTGGCTAAGGAAATTCATCACCTGGAAGGCATTCTGGTAATGAGTTTCTCTAGGTTTGGCTAGGTTGGATACAGACATGTAGTCCATCATTAATCCCATGCCCAAAGGCTTTGCACAATTTATCACAGTTTGCACTCTCTCTGGATCACTTCTGAACCCTGATGAAAACTTTAGTGAAGGATTATTAGAAAATCCAGGTGAAAAGCTATGTTTAGACTTAGTTTAAACTTGTGATTTCATCAGTGCAGGGGACCCTTGACACCCCCTCCATCAATGCACATCAGCAACTTGTCTGTAACTTCTAGTCTTAAAGAGCTGTCTGTAGCGTTGAGATATTTAGTGATTTGCCCACAGTAACAAAGCCACTATGTGTCAGTGGAAGGACTTAAGCCAGATCTTCCTGACTCATAGTCTTGGACAACATACCATACTACATCACTATATTTAGACTTGAACAAATAAGGGAACTACAGGTGGGAGCATAATTTCCCCCCTATTACTTAGAGAAGTATAGCAGTACTGCTACAGTGTAGTTATAGCAGTGTAGTTTGGATATATATCCAAAAGGGATAGAGTTGGCACCTGATCAGTGTTATTTCTCATAAGAAAATTAGGGACCACAAATGTTGCACATTTCACTATAGTAAATGCCAAAAACATGGGTACTATAACTAAAATCAATCAATTTTACTTAAATTATGCTATTCTATGCTTGTTAAGTTTTTGCTTCCATTCTCTGGTCTATGATATTATATGTATAGGGGAACTCCCAATGTGGAATTTCCCTCTACCTCTCACTTCCTTGACATTAGCTCCAAGCCATGCTTTCCATGCTGTCACAAATGTAGTTTCTCCATCCACCTTGCCCACTCCTTACAGGTCCCCTTTATCCACTGTTACTATATGTGTCATCTACTACACACACCACCTTTCCTTTTTGTATTGTCTTCCCCCGTCAGAATATAAGTTATTTGAGGGCAGGAACTGTCTTTGCTTGCTTGTATTTTTATCTCCAATGTTTAGTTCAGTGCTTGGCACATAGTAAGCACTAAGTGAATGTTTTTATTTATCCATCTATGAACATATATATGTGTGACACACACACACACACACACACACACACACACACACATACACTTCAAGATAAATGTGTATTTTTTTTTTCCTGTTCAGGAGAGAAAGCACTAGCAGCTGGAGGATAAGGGCTAAGAAAGATTTCATATAGAAGGTGCAGATCAGCATAGTTTTGTTGTTACTGAGAGGTTAAGTGACTAACTTGAGGTTACACAAGTAGTCCATGTTGGAGGCTGGACTTGAACCTGACTCCAAGGCCAGCTCTGCTACCCACTATATCAGGGTGGGGAACCTACAGCCTTTTGATTGAGTCCAAGTTTTACAGAACAAATCCTTTTTTTAAGAGGATTTGGTCCATAAAGTTTGGATTCAAAGAGCCTCACTTGACCTAGAGGGCCACATGTGGCCTTGAGGTACAGGTTCCCCACATGTGCAATATACCATGCTGATCTGATTTCCCTTTATTCTTCAATATTAGTGAATAAAAACTATCTTTCTTTTATCTAGAATCTTTTTATAAAGGAGAAAATGGGCAAGTTTCATAAGTCTACAAATCTATCAGAAAAGGAAAAGTCCTCCACTATTTACCAAGTAACATGAGGAAAGGACTCTTCAAAATGAAACTCATATAACCAGAAAGATGTTTTGGGATTCTTCAGAATGAATGGCACTTCCAGATCCTAAGATAATAATCAGCAGAGGAAATTATTTCACTGAGACTGCAATGCATAAAATGATTTGGACTGAAGGCATTTGTGCAGCCATGGGTAGCATTTTGCTCACAGAATGCAATTTCATTGAAGTTTGCATAAATCATTCTTGCCTTGATTGCCTACAAGATAGTTTAAAAATATACTCCTTGTTTTAAATTCACTGTTTTTTAAAGTAAATACAGTTCTAATGGAAAGAAAAATACATTTTCATTTACTTTTCAACCAATTTTAATTTTATTCAGCTGCTTGCCTTTCATCAGAAGGAAACAATAATATGTGTTTGTTAATTCTGAAAAGGAAGTTTAATTTTAAAAGATGACACTAAAGAGTAAAACTTAGATAAACTCAAAAGAAAATATACTTTTAAAAGAGCATGAAACAGATGACGAATGTTGCCTATATTATGAAATACATAAATCTGAACACAAACCAAACTGGTAAGAATCCTTTGCAATTTTCATATAAGTTAACTGGCAAATGTTATTTTTCCTCTTTTGCCAATGATGAAATAAAATCAGAGAGTACTAAGATGAATTTGGTGAAAGATTAGAGTAAAATAATACAGGAACACAAGGAGAGGGGAAATGGCAACCTTTCTCCAGTGATGTACTGAAATTCTGGTGTAGGAATGAGGATAAGTAATGAGGGCAAGGGAAGTGAGTATATACTAGCTTTCCTCTCAGGTATAAGAACTAAACACCAATATTTTATTCTCACAAATGGTGAGGTGGAGGTGTTTAAAAAGGTAACTAGACCAAATACCAACAAAAATTAGTCTAATACCACCACACCTGGTTCACATGTGAACCTCTTTCTTGTTCTTCAAAATAAACTATATACTACCTGGACATATAAATATTTAGCATAACTACATTTTTTAAAATGAAGAAGAACCACTTTGACTTTTAAAGGATTTTACTTTGTCCTGTTCATGAATGTGGTGTTCATAATCTATGTCAATCTGAAGCATAAGTGACTTGGGTTTTTATTTCTGTTGCAGAGAGTGAGTCTACAAAAAATATAGCATTAACTCAAGCATGGTGAGTATAAAGAATTATATTTGATTTGAAAATAATGATCACATATAACCTTAATTGCAAATATCTGCAACATAATTTTATAACTCAAAATACCTCAGATGAATATTTGGTAAGTCACCTCTTCTGAAAATGGGTACAGTTGAGACAATTTTCCTCCTCTAAAGGCGAAGTCTGGAAATCAATTAAGTAAAATATAAACTACCAGACACTTCTGAAATGAACTAATGGGAAATGATTCACTGGAAACACAGTTGTCATATGTGATGTCACAAAGGAGGAAAATCTCCCTTGGGGCTCAACTTACAAACCAAAGTATTCCTAAAACAATTAGGAACTTGTGTGATTTTTAACTATGGCAAAAAAAATAGTATAAGACTTGTTGGATATTTCAGTCAATGAGTGTAGACTTCAGGAGTCATATGATGGCAATGTGTTGTAAAAAGAAACTTTCTAGTAGTTTTAGTAACACATTCTTTTCCTTAGATTGGATCAATTATGATTCTAATTATATTCAATTCTACACAGGCAGATCAAGAGAGGTCGTGTCAGGGCACTGGTCTGGGTTGGTATGGTAAAGATGTACAGGTAGTATAGGAGGTGGATTGGTACAGAATGATTAAGGCACAAGCACAAGTCTGATATAATGGTACAAATAAAAATTCTAAATTGAAATATGGCACAAAGCAAAAGGCATGGGACAGAGTTTGGATTAGTCTTTATTCCTACTTAATGAGTTTTAGACTTGCCCAAATTCTTAATTTTTTTTTCTCTCTCTGTCTCCTTCTCTCTCCTCCCACATCTATGTATCTGCACACATATGTATATGTATATATATATGAATACACACACATACATATATACATAAATTGTTGCTGCTATTGAGTCATTTTTCAGTCACACTGACTCTCTGTGATCCCATGTGGGATTCTTGGCATAGATACTGTAGTAATTTACCATTTCCTTCTCCAGCTCATTTTATAGATGAGGGAACTAAGGCAAACAGGGTTAAGTGACTTGCCCAGGGTCACACAGCTAGTAAGTATCTGAGGTGAGATTTGAACTAAAGAAGAGTCTTCTTGACTCCAAGCCCAGCACTGTATCTACTGAGCCACCTACCTGCCCAACACACACATACACACACACACACACACACACACACAGAGTATATGCGTATACTATATATACACATTATAATATATTCATGCACAAATATATAATATACATGCATATATATTAAACAATGTATTTTAAAGCAAAAGTATACTTACCAGACTCTCCAGCACTAAAATGATCCAATGGATTCCCTGCAGCATCTGGATTTAGTAATATCATTTCAAATGAGATATCTTCTAATTCAGAATTTTCAAAGTTATCATTACACGTAAACTTGTCAACATAAAACACATACCACATTTGGGGATATGGAATCTGAGACACAGTTAGATTGTGTTCAGTATGATTCAGAGTCACTTTAAAGAGAAAGAAAAAGAAAGAAGATGGTACTTGATTTAAAATTGAAAACAACTTATTTATTTTATAATATAGATAAAATGATGCAGTTCTGCTCTCAACCAGTAATTTCATCCTATTCGAGGTTGTACAACCCCTTTTATTTTGTTCTTATTACCCTGGAAATACCTGGTTCAGTGTAGGAAGATTATTGTAGGTAATTACTTTAGATAATAGAGCAATCAGAAACTGAACATAAGTCACAATGACACATACCCTTTATGGATGCTTAAAAAACTATATTGAAAAAGTATTGCTTTTAATGAAATACACTTTCCCTGAAACTTTACTTCACAACTATTTTAAATTACACTTAAAAGTTTCCAAGTGAGATAAATTACTTTTCTGAAAAATATCTAAAAAGGTAAAAATGTAATGCCATGAAGAGTTTAACTTAGGAATTTATAGTTACTAGAGAATCTAACTTTCATTAGCAAAATTTTTATATATTAATTTTCTTGATATACTACTTTTGAAAAAATTTATCTGAATAGAAGAAAAAAAATTGAGTCACTTCCATTATCTAGTCTTGTTTTAACAGATTTGAGAATTCCTCAAAACAAGTATTCCCTCCAACTGTGCAGATCACAACCCATTCACAGCTTTTAATCCTGTCCAATTCTTGTTCATGTCCTCTCGAAAATCTTCTACAGGAGTCCCCAGTGTGTCAGAGAAATTCCTCTAGATCTAAGAGTGTGTGTTATCAGTGGAGCATGTGGATTGTTTGGCAATTATCTCTTATTCTTGCAGCATGATCTCTTTTTTCTAGCTAGTCTTCCTCTTGTTCTGGTCTAAATTTCTCTGATGACATTAATAATTTTCACTGCTTGTGCAATTCTTTATCAGAAATATGCAGCACACATTCATTATGCACACTGGTCTTTGAAGGACCCACAATTTTAATTGTTTGGAAACTGTTGTACTCCATGACTTTCAACCATATATTATCACCCTAAGTATACTGATATCAAAAAAGGGATCTTTGTTCTATAAAAAAGGAGGGGCTCAGATAATATACCAAGATTCTTTTTCCTGCTTTAAAATTTTCTTCCTTCTCTAAAATATACAACCTGATATTTGGTCTTTGAAAGTGGAAGGATATGATGGTCGTCCTCACCATCAATTTTAAACATTTCAATTTACTTTTAATGGCCTTATTCCATTTCACAGACTATGTGGGCAATATTGGTTTATGGTATAAGCTTATTTACAGAACATTACCAAGACATTAAGTTTCAAATACATAAGAACAAGATATAAAAGGCCACAACTAAAAAAAAAATTAGAGGATAATGGAAATTATGTCTAGAGGATGAATTCTAAACTAACCAAGGAAAAAATGTTCATAAGGAGGAAACAGACAGTTTTGGCTACATAAAATTAAATATCTTTTTACATTAGTAAAATCTGTGCAACTAGAATAAGAGAAATGGGTGAAAGGGGAAACAAATCAATGCATCAATTATCTCTGAAAAAAGTCTGAGATCCAAAATATGTGGAAAATTATCAGGCTATTCCCCAATAAGATAAATGGTCAAGGATATGAAATTTTCAAAATAACCATAAACTATGAATAACCAAATTACTAATAATATAAACGAAAATGCTGATTTCATTTCACACTTTTAGCAACAACAGACTAGCAAAGATGGAAAAAAGGCAAGGTTTGAGGAAAAGGCAGAAACACTAACCGTTGGTGAAATTGTGAATTAATCCATGAAATTTATTGAAAACAATCTTTTCCATTATCAAAATAAATTTGGAATCATATGAGAAATTCACCAACTTTTCATATCCTTTGACCCAGAGACTGCCAAATGAAAGACAGAAAAAAAGGTACCATTTACACTGAAATATTCATAGCACCAAAAATGGAAACAAAGTGAAGTCTATCAATTTGGGAATGGAACAAAGTGTGAAATATTAAAGCAGGGGAATATTATTGTGTAGTTAGAAATGATGAATATGAATTCAGAAAAACGTGGCATACCTCGTATGAACTGATATATTGTGAATGGAGTAGAACAAGGAGAAAAATAACACACTATGACATTCATATAAATGAAATAACACTAAAATAAAGCTAAACTCTGGGTGACTGTAATGAACAATCTTGATCCTTGAGAACAGATGAGGAACACACCTTCCTTTCAGTAGCGAAGTAGGAAACTACAGGAGCAGAATGTTACATTCAGCTGGTTGGAAGGTTGATTGACTTTGTTTCACAAGTTTTCTTTGTTACAGGGGTGATCCTCATGGGGAGAGGAAGGAAAGGACAGGGTTGATAGATCCAGAAGTGACTTTGATTTAAAAATAAAAGTCATTAATAAAACTTACGTTACAAATGTTACAGAAAAGGATGATAGATGATTGCAAGTAAAGCTCCTCAAAAAGCAATCTAGGAAGAAGTGAATGAGCAAAGAGCTTGGCATGAGATCTAATGGAGCTAAATTATCCCGAGAGCACTAGTAGATGAAACCAAAAGGTAGATAACAAACACACAAAAATGGAACAAATCCACCAGTGTCTGTAAAAAGCAAAAAATGAACAATGCCACTTGAAGTCTATTTCCATCACCTCCTTATCCTAGATAGTACGGGAAGAACCAAAACTTAACAAAATGAAGACAAGGAGAGTGGTTCTATCTAACCAAATGCTTTTAGAAAATATGCATGCTGGAAGCAACACAATTTTAAAGTCAGTAAGATCATTTTCAAGGGAAGAAGGATTCTAAGGGTACAAAAAAAAATTAGAGATAGTACCTTTGCCTTCTCAAAAAGGTGACTAAAAGCATACTAACAACTAATGAGTTATTTTTCATTGTTTTCATCTCTAATTTTTATGAGAATGGTCTATAAAAACATGAAGAGCATCCTTGATAGAATCTGAAACTTGATCAGGATTTTATAAACATCTTTCCATAGCAAACCACATTTTTAAAGTCACATAAGCTAAGTATAGAGAATATAAGATCTCAATGTAATCTGTTTCTTTTCTTCCAAAAAAACCCTATTCAGCTCACTAGAAAAAAACTGCGGATTTAAAAGCTTAAGCAAGGTGTCCTCCACACATTTTAATTATCCAAGATGTGATAACATGAAAATGGAGACAGGTATCTTAGACAGATTACAGAAGAATAATGAGCTGAATCTGAAAATTTCAGGAACAAGAGTTAAAACCAAATCATATTTGGGAAATTTTACACAACTTTGAATAATTATAAGTTGTTGCTGCTGCAAAAGCTCATCTCTTTTAAATATAATTCCAGAATAAAAATTATAGTTATTAAAAAAGTCTTAGGAAGACATAAGATTGATATAAATCAAACATATCATATTCTCAATAATGATTTACATGTGGGAAATTGAGTAAAAGAAATCATCAAGCATAGGTATTACTAGAAAAGTATGGAGGCAGGTCATGTAATGAAAATGAAAAATAGGAGATGATCTATAATAGCAAAAAAGGGGAAACAACAAACCCAATTAATGAGGCCTGGTTAAACAATTAGGGTACATACATAAATAAAGAAACTGGGAAGAGGGATTGGAGACCTCTGATTTCACTGATATAATGAACTTTCAGCTAAGGAAACTCCTTCTACAAAGGCAGACCTTTACCTGAATAATGTACAGTGTCAGCATTGTCTACAGTGCTGAGAAGATGACTTAACTAGGATGACTGGGTCAGTATGAGTTAGAGGAGGGACTAAAACCCAGGTCTTCCTGGTTCTGAAGCTGGTTCTCTAATTATTACACCCCACTACCTATCATGCACTGATATATTAATCTCAATTAAATTAAATATATGAAATTCAATTTATCAAACTTTTATTAAGCATCTGCTATGTATGAGGCACAGACATAAAAACAAAATTTTAAACAGTCCCAAGAACTTATATTTGCTGTGTCATAAAGAAAAGCAAATATTGCAAATTTAGAGAAACTTGAGAAGTTTTGTATGAATTAATAAAGAATGACGAGAACCAGAAAAACAGAATATCAATTAACCAAACAAGCATTTATTAGGCACCTACTATGTTTGAAGCACTGTGCTAGGCATTTGAGATATAAAAACAAAAATGAAACAGTCTTGCCCTAAAGGAAGTTATATTCCAATAGGGAAGACACTATAAATAGAAGTTAAATTGGGAGAGAGAGGACACTAACATCTGGAGGAATCTGGAATGTCACTAGAAGGTGGCACTTGAACGGAGCTTTGAAGCAAACAAAAGATTCTAACAGGCAGAGGTGAGGTAGGAATGCCTTCCAGGTATGGGGCACAATACCAGTGTCCTAGATGAGGATCACAGAGATATAATAAGGCTGGAAAGGTAAATTGGGGAGAGAGTGTAAAGAGCTTTTAAAGTTAAATGGTAACTTCCATTTGATGAGAGAGATAGCAGGGAATCACAGGAGTTTATTGAATAGGTGACATGATCAGACATGCACTTTAGGAAATGCCCTTTGGCAGCTGGGTGGAGACTGGAGAGGGGGAAAAACTTAAGGTCTGGACATTGATTAAGAGACTAATGTAATTTATAGTCAAAAGGTGAGAGGCTCTAAATGAGGTTGGTGGCTTTGTGAGTAGAGAGAAGGGGGGCACATGTGAGAGATATTATGGAAACAGAATTGACAAGATATGTGGGATGAGGGAGAGTGATCAGTCAAGCATAATGCCAACACTGCAAACCCAGCCTATTCTTTGGGCATGTATAGATATATAATTCCATCTAGTGTTTATAATATTGCAAAGTATTTGAAAGCCACCTTTTTCAATCATTTTTTTAATGCAAATACCAACTAAACTATTTGATCTGATTTGGAATTAAATGTGTGGTAATAAGGATTTTAAAAACCGTAAAACACTAGGATGTTGTAATCATGAAATAAAAGAAATGTGATAGGGATGGTAAATAAGAAGCATTTATAAGGAAATTTTATGATTTAAATAATCATTGTACAAAAGAAAAATTCACTGTAATCTGTATCTATAAGCTATAATCTCATCAATGTGAATACTTCTTCAGGGAATGTTTTGTTTTCTCTTTGTATTCCCAATGCCTACCACAACTTCTAGCAGGTGTTTAACAAGTTCTTGTTTAACTGAGCAGATCACCATCAGTCCATACCTCCTTACTCTATGGACTCTTGTCCAGGTCCTCCCATAAATTCTTCATAGAGGATCCACCTAACTTGAAAACAGCTCCCACTAGAGCTTTTAACACTTCAAAGTATGTAAGAAAAATTCTATATTCTGTGTTTGGGGTACAACTCTCAGAGAGACACAAATTTATTAATTAAATTATTCTAAGAATATCTACTTAGAGAGAAAATCAGTTTCTGTTTATTGTACCAGGGAGTGGCTTAGGATGGTCACAAATGCTACATACTTTGCTAAATGCAATCCAGCCCACTTTCCTCACCCTATTAAATTCTGGGTCCAGTTCAACATCCGTCTCTCCGAAATATACTTACAAATGGACTAACTCAATATACTACTTTTTAAAAAAATTAATTCATTTCTAGTTTTCAACATTCACTTTTATAAGATTTTGAGTTCTAAATTCCACCCCCCACAGTCTCCTCCCCAAGACAGCATGCAATCTGATATAGGCTATACATGTATGACCATATTAAACATATTTCCACATTAGTCATGTTGTGAAAGAAGAATAAAAAAAAAAGGAGAAAAACACAAGAAAAAACAAGAAACAAAAAAAGAGTGTGCTTCAATCTGCATTCAGACACCACAGTTCTTCCTCTAGATATGGATATCAATGTACTATTGATGCTTCTATTGCATAACATAGTCTAAAGTTAATAGAATTCTTCATCCACTTGATTTCTTCTGTTATGTATGACTGGCCTAAACTCTTTGGAGTGATTAGAGATCTCATTTAAGAAGGTTCTATAGTATTATAGGACTTGTTTCATTCAGGATAGGGTCATCTGAAAATTGAAGCATCCGCCGGACCTCAGTATTTGTAGCAAATCCCTCTTCCATCTGGAACTTTATGCTATAATTATCCATTACAGTGGTAAACAACTCTAGTTATCCTACATGTCTACACTAACAATCAGAAGGTCATTAAAAAAGAGTTTTCTATGTGAGTATGTTTACCAAGGAAACATATATAATCTTAATACTTGAGAACAACTCAGAGTAGGACCTTTAATATGCATTTCTGCTTTAAGTCAAATATTTTATGATCAACAAATAATAAACTCAGTGAGATTTTATGTAGTTTTCATTTTTCTAGTCAACTGTGAAACTGATGATATGATCTGATGCACAAAGTCAGCTAGGTTCTCAACCTCATCTTTGACTCTACTCTCTCATCTCCCATATTCAATCTTTTGCCAAGTGCTCTAGATTCTACCTTTACAATGACTCATCATACTATACTCTGTTCTCTCCTAACACTGTTATCACCCTGATGGAGGCCCTCATCACCTCACACCTTGACTACAACAATAGCCTGCTGGTTGGTTTTCTAGCTCCAAGTCTCTCTTCTTTTCTAGTCCATCCTCCACTCAGCTATCAAAAGTGATCTTCCTCATATAAAATGCAAGTCTGACTGTCACTCACTCCACCCCACTCAGTAAACTCCACTGACTCCCTATTTTCTTCAGGATAAAATATAAAATCCTCTGTTTGGCTTTTGAAGTCCTTCATAACCTACTTCTCCAGTCTTCTTATACCTTACTCCTTGCTGTTCCTTGAACAAAACATTTCATCTCCTGACTCCAAGAACTTTCACTAGCTATCCCCATGCCTAGAATTCTTTCCCTCCTCATCTCCATCTCCTATCTTCCCTGGTTTCTTTCAGGTCCCCGATAAAGTTCTACCTTCTCTAGGAAGCCTTTCTCAGTTTCCCTTATAGCTAGTACCTACTCTCTGAAATAAATCTCCAATTTATCTTGTATATATTTTGTACATAGCTGTTCGCATGTTGTCTCTCCCAATATGGTATGCTCCTTGAGGGCAGGTACAGTGTTTTTGTCTTTATTTTTATCCCCAGAGTTTAGTATAATGCCTGGAATGTAGCAGGAACTTAATAAATGCTTGTTGACTTGACCTGCCAGCCTGCCTGGTATCTTTTCAAATTTTCATCAAAGATATCCTCAATACATATTTGGTTCATGTCTATACAAGATTGTAATGATAAAGGAGCAGGTTTATGCATCCAGTTATTGATGTCCACCTTTTTTGGTCTTATTACCAAACTATTACTTGTGTATCATTTTCCCTCTATTCACTGTCTGCAAGGACAGTTACAGACAGCTTTCCAAATAACTCCTTTGACTAGGGCAAAACTCTCCTACCTGCTCTGGGGAAGAGGACTTTTTTTTTTTTTCAGAATCCTCCCTCTAACTATGAGTCCCTAAACTGATTCCCTTCTGACTTGTATTTTTTAAGCTATGTGTTTTCATACTGATAGGTTGGTGCCTTGACTGGGAATCCTAAACACAGAAAAGTAAGAATAAGCTGCTCCCTCCTCCACTTACCTTTCTGGATTAGATTAAAGGTAAGACAGATTCTGTTTAAGTAGCTATTTAGGGGGCTCCAAAAGGCTGCTATCCACAAACTAAACACTCGTTCAAGGCAGTGGATTCTTCCTGATTGTGTGTGTGTGTGTGTGTATGTATGTGTGTGTGTGTGTGTGTGTGTGTGTGTGTTTAGGTCAAAACCTTGAATCCTGATTTTTTGTTCCTATTAGGCAGCTAGTTGCCCACCCCTGTGTTACACTGTTCCATTCTAAATCCAAGAGATTCCTTTTATTTTTTTCATTAACTATAAAGTATATTTTTAGCCTAGTTTTTTTTAAATTTTATTTTAGTTTGCATCATTCATTTCCACAAAATTTTGAGTTACATATTTTCTCCCCATCTTTCCCCCACCCACCACCCCAAAACAGCCATCCCAGGGTATCCCCCCTCCCCCAGTCTATTCTCTCCTATGTCTTCCCCCCTCACCCCTCTGACTTTTCAGTAGGGCAAGATGGATCTCCCAACCACAGTGCCTGTGTATCTCAAGTTCCAATGGGATGTAGTTAATGATAATAATGATAATAATAATAATAATAATTGCATATATATATATATATGTTTATAACATTTGATTATGGAACTTTAGATTCTAGATTCTTTCTCTTCCTCCCCCGTCACCCACCCC
>CM053591.1:91933804-91988906 GCA_028646515.1 Pseudochirops corinnae
AAGTATTTGCAGATCCTATACATGATTGCACACCACCATGGGGGGAAGGGGAAGGGAGGAGAGAAAATCTGAAACTCAAGTGATTGTGGAACTGAATCTTGTAAATTAAAAGTAAATGAGTAAATAAAAAAAATTAAAAAAAAAAAAGAAAAAAGAAAAACCCTGACACTGTATATAACAATCTGGTCTCACCTATGAAAAGAGAAGTATGCTCATTAACTAGTCTCCAGGGCCAACACTGGCTTTTCACTTACTCAGAGTTCATTTCCTTTTAGTGATCTTTAGCTATACCAACTGTGTTTACTACTCACAGAAGTCTTTTTGAGTTTCCCTGCATTCCTCATTTGAATAATTTCTTATTTCACAATAATATTCATGTACATTCACATTCGCATACCACAGTTTGCTCAGCTTTTCCTGGTAAATATACACTCATTTTGTTTGGGTGCTGCTGTGAATAATATGGTCTATACTGTAACTTTTTCTTTCTTTGACCTTCTTGAAGTAGATATGCACTAAGGGGATTGCTGGGTCAAAAGACATGAATAATTTACTCACTTTTCTTAGCAAAAATATTTTAATGACTAAATGTAAAGACAAAAAGAGTTTTATTAACAACTCAAATTTTGAGAATTTACCATCTTAATGACAGATAAGTTATACATAAGCAGTTTGAGAAAGACTGGGAAATTCCATTCAAAGAGTGGTTTTACAAACATCTAGAAATGGCTACCACCATCCAAATAGGTTCCCTAGTTGCAGAGATTTTTACAAAAATGCAGAGGTAATTCAGCAAACTAATATTTACAGAATTTAGAGCTGGACTGTAAAGACCATCTACTTTAACATATCCATTTTATATATGAAGAAACTGAGGACTATGGAGATGAAGTTTTTCCCTTCTCTGATCCATCCTCCATACAATTGCCAAAGAATCTTCCTAATGCCTAGATCTGTCAGTGTTACTCTTCTGCTCAAAGATCTTTAGTAGCTCACTACATTCATAGGGTAAAAAAAAATTATTACTCTGGAATCCAAGGCCATCAACAACCTGGCTCCAACTTACCTTTCCAATCTTGGCTCACACAACTCCCTCTTCAGGTGCCTTATATCTCACCTAAGCTGAATTATTAACTGTTTTCAAAGATGCCATATCACCTTTCACTTCTAAGAGTTTATGCAAATTGTTCCCCACAACTGGAAAGTACTATCTCTCTACATCTTGGCCTACTGGAATCTTTCTTTTCCTCCAAAGCTCAGCTAAAGTGCTATTTTGATTATGCATCTGTAAAATGAAAGGATTGGAGCAGATGGCCTCTCAGTTCCCTTCTCTAAAATTCAGATCCACATCTACAGAAGATTCTGCATACCTTTTCCTGATCCTTCCAGCTAAAAATGTTCTCTCCCCAAATTTTCCTACAGCACTTTGCCTGGACCTCTCCTCTTCTTCACCAGATTGCATGCTACCTTGTTATACTTATCTGTATATGTATCCTATCAGCTCTCTGTAGCAGCAAGCATCCTAGTATACCCAGGATAGCTGCTAGCACAGGTTCTTTGATCTGTTTTTCTAAAAGAAAGAAACTCAAAAGAGGGTTAACAATGTTACTTTAATCTAACATATACATATACATACATACATATGTACATACATACACATATACACACATACACACATATAATTCACTTAATTCAGGGGAAAAAGCACGATGAACTTCAGAAAATACAAACAGAAATTACAAGCACACAAAAAATACAGACAGAGAAAATAACACAATTCAACAAATCCAACAGACAGGGCTTCTAGTAGTATGACCACTACATACATACAGTTAGTTACCAGAAATAGAAGCACCAACATCTGGGTTTTCAAAGCTCAATGGCTGCTCAGAGCTTCATCTGGCCAAATCACATAACTCTTCCCATAAGTGAGTCCTAAAGCAAAACCTCACCTCAAAGGTATATATAGCTTTCTCCAGGGTCAGAGAACATCACAACCTTTGTGACCCACTACCTAATTACAAAGTAACAAAAGGTGGGCCTTCCTCAAAAACAAGTCTCCCCTAAGCAAGCTTCTCTTGTTGTGCTCCAAGTGAGGTCTACTAAGGGTCAGGGAAGATCTTCAAATTCCCTTATCATTACACCCTCTTAAATACATACACATTGAAAAAGTGGACTATATTTCCCTTAAGATCAAAGATCTTCAAATTCCCTTATCATTACACCCTCTTAAATACATACACATTGAAAAAGTGGACTATATTTCCCTTAAGATCAAAGATTGTATGTTAAGAAAAAAACAAAACAAAAACCAAACCTTTGGATCCCTAGCTAGCATCTAATTTTTTTTTGTTGTTCTGGATCTATGATGGTAGAGAAGACTTCTTCTGCCAAAGCAGGTCTGTATATTTTCTGAAACTTATATTCTTAGTGATAAGTTAAGCAGCTTGATCAGGTCCAGTATTCATCTAAGGCTGAGAATGAACTCAGGTCTCCTTGTCTCCTAGGGAGGCTTTCTGTCCACTAATACTTAAAATAAATACTTTCTTATGTCAAGCATGTGCATATGACATCAAGGAATTATGATTTTAAGACTTTCTTACGTCAAGCATGTACATACGACATCAAGGAATTATCATTTTAAGACAAGTCAATAAACATTTATTAGGTACTTACTGTAGACCAAGCTGTAGTTCCACTGATGTAAGAAGCAACCCCCATATAATTTGGTGGTCCTAAAAAGGGTTTTAATCAAAAAATTCATCACCCTGCAGCCAACTTGGTGATGGGTCCCTTCTAAACTTAGCCAAGGTAATCCTCAGATAATCACAGATATATCACCAACCACTACTGAAACCTTTCCCACCTGATGAGATTTTTCCAGAACTTATACTCTACTGGCCTAATTCCCAAGAATGCAGTGTTACTTTCAGGACATAAATAAGCATCACAGAAAGACTTTAATATAGAGTAATATACATAGTAAAGCATTTAATAAATGTATACTTAATTAAATTTAAAGTGAATTAACTAAGGCCAGACAAATAACAGGACTGGAATTTGAATCCAGGTCCGTTGTCCTCAAATCCAATGTTCTTTTCCCTATATTATGATGCCATCTCTACGTTCTATCTTCTAAATAATTGAAGATCTTTAATCAGAATTTTTAATATGATATGAATAGTCATTAAAAAACGATTATTTTCAATTATATCATTTGGCCATTACTATCTAAAGTTTTGCAGTTTAGTCATTTAGTCATTTTTTAAATTTCAGATAGACATATACATAAAATATCCATTACCTTGATCAACCCTTTGAAAATCAATTTTAAAGACTACAGATTTTTTTTTTGTGGATTTATATATCACAGGCAAACAAATTTGGTCTCCATAAAGGTAACATTGGCCTTTTGTTTTGTCTTGCCACCTTTGAACAATGCTGTTTCCAGCAAGCCTGAGAAACATGCCTCTTGACAAAACTGTGTGTCATTGTTGTTGAAACAAAAGACTACAGCACAGCACGCATATTCTATGCTAGTATAATTAGTACCTCAAATATTAACAACATTTGAATTACAGAGGTTGGTGTACTACAGCTAACTGCTGAATCAAATTATAAAAGGAAATGAATAATGTTAACTAAAACTACATGGAATGACAACACAATCATTTTTAAAGGATTTATCAAATACAAAAAATGTGCAAAAGGAAGCTAAAATGTGTAGTTATGATAAGAACAAGAATATCAAATGGCTGTAGCATATAAATTTACATATTGTGACTTTATGACCTCACAATAAATGTTGATTTCCATTTTAAGATTACCTACAGAGGAACCTATAAATTATTTTCCAGTATATTTAATTAATAAAACTTATTAGCACTGGATTACTTTAAAACCTAAAAAAATTATTCAGCTTTTTTTTGTGAAGGGGAATGGCACTGGATTATTGAAAAGTAACTTTAACCATTAATTTTCTGAAATAACCTAAGTAAGAAAATGTTACTTCCAATTCCAAAGTTCTATAATTCTCTGATCTACAAAATGTAAGAGTTAGACTAAATGATTTCTAAAGTTTCTCTCTAGCTCTATCTCACCCAATAGTGCTATAATCAATTTTTAAAAAGCATTTTAGCTTTATACATTATTTCTTTAAAAATAGGTTTAAATTTTTGTAGTACATAATGACATTTAATGTATATGACAAGCATAATTGCAGAACTTTCTAAATAAGATTCATGAACATTTAAAAAATTTTAAATATTTAAAAGATTGCTAAAGAAATCACACAAGTACACAAAGAATGCTTATTGTCTAAACTATGATATACAGTTAGATGGTCATCTATAAAACACAGAGCCGGTACAAGTTTGCCCCTATCTTAAACAAACACTAAAAATGGAAAATGAACCAAGTCCAGAATTGAAGAGCAAGAAAACAGACTTGAATTGAGAAAATTAAGAAATGCCTTTAATGAGCTCATATTTCTCCATGAAATAAAGACCCATCTTTTTCATGCTAATACTCTACCAGTGATGCTATGTAGTAGCTATGAATCCAAAAGATAGTGAAGACTCATGGAAGATATAAGTAAGGTGTAGAATATTACCTATATTGAACTACATGCCAGAAACAGTGTAAAAAATTACTGGAGGGGCGGCTAGGTGGCACAGCGAATAGAGCACTGGCCCTGGAGTCAGGAGGACCTGAGTTCAAATCCAGCTGCAGACAATTAACACTTACCAGCTATGTGACCTTGGGCAAGTCACTTAACCCCAAATGCCCTGCCTTCCCCCTCCAAAAAACAAAAAAAAAATGACTGGAGAAGTGATGTGATAAAGTAGAAGGAGCACTGGACTGGGAATCAGAGGACCCAGATTAAAATACCACCTTCACCTTTAATACCTATGTGACTCTGGGCAAGTCACTTAATCTGGGTCACAGTTTCTCCATCTGTAAAATGAGATTAAATTAGATGGCCTCAAAGATCCCCTTTATCACTACAACTATGATCTAATAATCATAAAAGTATGAATGAAAAAAGAGATAAGTAACAAGAACAAGGATAACAGATGGAAAGCCTATGCTCCACACCCCATATTCCTGATTAGTGAGTGTTCCCCAGTCTCACCCAGACTAAGACCTACTATGCAGCTCTTTGGAGCTTCATATTATGCTTCCAGGCTCCAATCTCTACCTCTACCTTGGCACTACAGTTCCTACACTAGGATCCTGATTAGTGAGAATTCTCCATATCAAGGCCAGACACTGACCCACCACATTACTCTCTAGCCATCTTCATACTATAACTCCACCTCTACCCTTACAACACTCCGTATCACTGAGGGCATACCCTTCTCCCCACTCTCCTTCCATCTCTATTTCTGGAAACATTAATCAAATTAACACCAGCATTTCTGGAAAGAACATGACAAGCATTTAACCTATGGCTCCATTCATCATCCCTGTTACTTCCTCAACCAAAATATCCCTTTTTGTTCACCACCACCCTATATATATATATTGTCTTTCCTTGTTAGAATGTGAGCTACTTGAGGGGCAAAGACTATCTTGCTTCTTGTATATGTATCCCCAGTGCTTAGCACAGCATCTAGAACAAAGTAAGCACTTAATAATTATTTTTGCATTCATTCATTCATTGGTACTGTACCATGTCAAACAATCTGAAGGAATTTCCAGCATGTTATATGTACTTCCTGTGGTATATCTATTACATAACTTGGACAAAGAGCACAAGATCTGGTTGTGATCACCACTACTGGAACATATACATACACTCAATCAATAAGATCACAAATCTGAGTTTATGGATCTAAACTCATTTTTTAATTGTATTATTTTTCAACTTTCCTATTTTTATTCAATTTATTTCCTTGATGTTTTATTCTTAAATTTTGCCAGTCTCTCATAGATTCTATTTCTAGATTTTTCTATGATCTTTCACTGATCTATTTTAATTTATTCCTCCAATAGCAATTTTAAGATGATTATTTTTTAATATACATGCATAGATGCACATATACATAAACAGATATAATACCATGTCTGCTGAATCTCCAAAAATGACATTTGAAATATAGTTCATCAACAAATATGAAAGCCATGTTTTTCACAAGTAATTTTCATGATTTTGACCACATATTTAGAACATACTAATTTTACCAAACATTTATTATGCATTTACCGTGTATGGATAAAGCATTGGGCTTAGCACTGAGGGAGATAGAAAGTTGAGATAAGATGGTCTCTGGAGCTTACAGTCTAATAGTAAGTGGTCATTACTGTAGATATAAACAAGGCTTGAAATTACTTACTGACAGTTTTTACTAGTAATGGAAAATTCTTTCACTCAAAATACAAAAGAACCCAAATTGAGCAAGTTTTAATAAGCAGCAAGTTCTGGTTTGCTGCCACAACAATGCAATCATACTTTGAACTTCCATTAACTAGAAATTGAAATTCAACAATTTTTTGCATACATGTGGAATATTTAGAAAGAGCAAAATGTCAATATAGCAAAAAACCTCTCTCCTACAGTGTTAGAGAACTGACCAAGTGCAAATGAATCCCCAGTGCTAAAAGCAAGTGCATGGTCACAAGGACAATTTATATAGCAAATTATCCTTATGATTTCTAAATCTTATCACCCAGACCTCTCACTTATGCAGTCTTACCCACTTAGATCAGAATAGTCAGAAATGAGTGGCAAGTGATAGGCATGGTTCAATTCTTGCCTTTCCCTTGTTAGCTGACCCAGTAGCACACCTCTTAGAAGAATCAAATAGCAGGAATTCAGGATGTATAGAAGTGGAAACTTAATATGTGCCCAGATTAAAATTGAGGAGTCAGGAACCATCAGGTATATGGAGACCATTCAACAAAGCGGTTCCTTATCTGGCTCTTGGTTGCCTCCTATGCATCACTTATAGGATGTGAAATGTGTAATTCTTCCCAATAGTAGGAAGACCCTAAGCACAAGAGGTGATAGCACCTCTCTGATAAAGGACATGGTTAAGTTTCACACAAGAGGAGAAGGCATGTATGGTTTAAGATCTGCATTGGTATATCATCGGCTATATTGGGAGTATCAACAATGATGAGACTATGGATTTATTGAAGTATGCTTCTAAAATAACTAAAGGAAGAACAAATAGGATGTAGGTAGAAAGAACATATATAGTTTAGTTCTTTGCTAGCAAAGATTTCCAGTATACTCTGGGTTATGCATGCCTAATTGCTTAGAATGGTTTTGAAAAGTCTGGAAAATCTGAAGGATTTCCCTAATTAGCTTGCATTAGTGAAAATGAATTCTCTCCATGGGCATGGCCAGGGTAAGAATTAGACTATTACACAAAGGTGTCTGAACTTTATCTCTCATATATCAGCTTCTAAAGTATCAACACTTAAGATGAAATTCAAACCTTTATGGACTCAGACTATTATCAGGTTGCCAAAATACATCTGACAAAAGAGGTGCTACTACTTTCATTAGTATAAATTATATAACTTGAAAAAAACACCCAAATTGAATCAGTATATAGCTTGCCAATGCTAGTTCCAGTCAATTATAACATTTTGGAAAATTTTTTGAAAGTATGGATATTTTAAAAAAATGTATTCTGTCAAGTGAGAAACAAATTAATATAATGTGTTTCCATAAACTTCTCATTTGTAGAATACAAGCCTAAAACAAAATATAATAAAAATGCAAATAATATATTATCAGTTGATGTGGAAAAATTATTTTAAAGAAAATATTTATAAGGGGAGTTAAACTCACTTGTCAAAGGAGCTTTGGATAATTTTTCTGTGCAGCTATAATCCCCTTGGGTGCTTTCCTGCAGCTTTAGCCATTCCTGTGCTTGAAACAGGTAAAGTTTAGCTTCTTTTCCAATAGCTGCTGCTATGTTGTTGATTCTGACACACAGAAGAGCATGGTCACCTTGACATGAAAAAAAAAGTCATTAACTAGTTTGGTCTCATACAAAATCATGAAAGAAATGATGGAATGGCTGTTTGTAAAAATTGGCCAAATCTTTTAAAGCCCCAAACTACTTTTCCAGCCTTATCTGCAACTACTTCCCTTTATATGTCCTATGTTCCAAACAAACTTGACTAGCCTTTCCCAGGACATGAACAGTGATTTTGCCTCATACTGTGACTTCTATACCAGGAAAGCACTTCTCCCAGAGTTCCTGCAAGCTACTTCTTAATCATACCTAAAGTTCTAAGTCAATTGCCACCTCAGCTGAAAATAAGAGGTTCATAAATGTAAAGCTAGAGCAGATTTCAAGTATCATCTACACCGGTGGTTCTCAACCTTTCTAATGCCACAACCCTTTAATAATCGTATGTGGGTGTATCTGCATATGGGCGGACCCGCCTGACAGAGAAGCACATATCTCAGTTCCTAAGACTATTGGAAATATGTGTTTTCTGATGGTCTTAGGCGACCCTGTTCGACCCCCATAGAGGTCACGACCTACAGGTTGAGAACTGCTGATCTACACCAACCCCCTTAGTTTATAGATAAAGCCCAGAAAAGTATGGTGACTTGACCCAGGTCAAATGGGTAGAGTGGCAGAGGTGGGATTGGAGTTCAGATCCTTTGACTACAAATCTGCCATTCCTACTTGCACCATGCCAGGACACAGTTCTTCACACCCTCTCTCAATCCCAACTGATTTTGCTTGTATCTCTCTTGCTTCATTTATCACATTCTATTTTTCATTGTAACTATTCATGTATCTATTACATCCCATGCTATTTCTCCCATTAGTCTACATAGCCCAAAGGGGCCATGTCTAATGTATCTCTTATACCACTTGGTGCATAATCTCACATACAGTAGATAACCCAATAAATATTGAGTAAACGACACAACAAATAAAATTAGTACGAAATTCAAGGGAATCTCTTTATTTGTTGGCGGGAATTCTGTTGGAAATTACCATTATTAAACGTTTTTGGTTATATTTGCAGATGGATGTGGCTACTGGCTACTCTGTTTTAACGTGAGTTGACCTTTAGCCCATATTATCTCTAGGTCATCCATAGGTCTACAGGCCAGCACTAGTCACATAACAAGAGTTTGTTGATTTAATTGAGGGATTTACATTGGATGATTAGCAACAGATAGGCAGTTTCCTTTCAAATTTTAATTTCTTATTTTAGAATCTGGAATTTAAAATTAAAAATTTAAAAATTCGTACTTAGAATGTTTCAAAACCCTGATCTAAAAAGTGACTGTCGGTCCAAACACTTAGAGAGCTGAAATAATCTTTTTTTTTTTTTTTGGTGGGGGAGGACACATTTTGTACCTGACTTATGAAAAGGAGATATATGATAAATAAAATAGCTGATAGTAACAATTTGTATTTACATAGCATTTTGTGGCTAAAAAAAATCCTATTCAAGCATTTCATTTGATGTTCATAACAACCCTGTGAGGTGAGTTGGGTAAGTATTAGCTCTTTGTTACAGATAAGGAAACTGAGGCTCAGACTTGCCCATGGTCCCAAAGCCAAGTCAGTGACAAAACCAAATTCAAAACCAGGTATGCTGGCTCTGAGTCCCATGCTCTTTCCATTACAACATGCATTCTTCTCCATCCTGAAATTGTAGGTGATTTCAAAATATATATATATATAGAACCAGGTCTTCTAAACTTTCTATATTGCCATAATATAATAATCATTGTGCATGATAACATCTCTGAAGCAAGGTAAAATCATGAGATGTCTATATAGTTTTGGTGTTGCATTTTTACTACTCTATTTATTTGATATTTGCTAATGCATGAGTAGCATACAAAAAACTCAGTAAGAGAAATATTTCCTTAGAATAACTTATTCTTCAAATACATGTAGTAGACGTGAGCTTACTGTACTTGTAATTTCTTATAAGAGTTCTGATTATCAGGTTAGCATGTTGAAATATTAAAGCAATCTATGTCATCTTGCTGGTCCTAAGTAATCTACATCCTATCATTTTAATGAAAAAAATTTTTAAATGTCAGAGTGGGAAGGTACCTTAAAAGATCATCTAGCTTCTGTTTTACAAATAAAGAAATTGAGGACCTGATGTTCAAATTTTAACTTCTCCTTGGATAAAAGTAGCTTGTGATTAAGTTAAACTGTTATACAATTATATTTTTCATGTGTCTTTTATGATTTCCCTTTCTTTATTTGGTCAGTGTTTCTTTAACTTCCCAAGAGACCCCCTTTCTTGCTCTACATAAACAGCAGAAAGCAGCATGCTTTGCAGTATTGTCTGACACTGGACTGAAAATCTGGAGTCCTGAATTCTGGTATGAGTTAGTTATTAATTTGCTATTACCTCCCTAAGCCAGTTTTATTTTCTGTAAAATGAAAGGTCAGAATTTGATGACTTACTTTCTAGTTCTAAAATTCTCTGACTCTGATTCTATTTTTTCTTAAGAATCTTTCCACTTCAGTGTTTTCTCCTAAGAATCATCCCTAGACCACATCCCTTCACAGTACCATCTTCCGACCCCAAGAACCACCACGTAACTATGGAACAAACCCCACTTTGGTCAACACTGGTGGTTGTAAGATAGTGTCTCTCAAGGTAAGAAGAGGAGATGCAGGCCATTAAGAAAAAATCATATAACCAATAACGAATGGGGATAAAGACCTGCAGTTTATAATATCTAATCCAAGTCCTTTTTTTATGGCTTTTTGTTATGTTTTTTTAGTCAGGGAACTTTTGTTAATGCCTTGGTTTGTACGACTGCAATCCAAAAATCACAGAGCAGAGATAGTTCACAAGACAGTTCAGAATCTAGTCTTACAGAGAGAAACCAAAAAAGATCCTAAACATTTGGTCCTCTGAAATTTATTCATAGACTTTTACTTTATATCCCATTTGAGTGAGATCTCTCTGAGGGCAGGGGCTGTATTTCTTTCTGCTTGTATCTATATTCCCAGTGCTCAGCACTATCTCAGCATTATCTGGCACATGTTGTTCAGTCTTGTCTAACTCTCGTGACTCTGTATGAGGTTTTCTTGACAAAAGACACTGGAGTGGTTTGCCCTTTCCTTCTCTGCCGAATTACGGCAAACAGAGGTTAGGGGACTTGTCCAGGGTCACACAGCTAGTGAATGTGAGGTCAGATTTGAGCTAGTGCTCAAGACCAGGCTCCATCCAATGCACCACCATCTGCCCCATCTGGCTCACAGGAGGCGTTTAAATAAACGTTTTCTGAATGGCGTGCTTTTAAAAGCCAGGCTGCAGGCTGGGAAAATGCACTGGAAGATGAAGAGAAGAAAGCCGATATTTCTACAGGATTCTTCCCAACGATAAGCTGTAAAGGGCACTCGCTGGACTTGGAGCCAGAGGGCCTGGGTTGGAATCTCAGCTCTGCTGCTTGTCATTTGTCTGACTCTGGGCAAGTTGTATCTTTCTGGGTCTGTAAAATGATGTCCTGACTTGTCAACTCCCTTTCCAGCTCTAAGTCTAAGGAAGGATCCACTAACTAGCGAAGAGAACAGAGGGGGGATGCATGAGATGGAGCAAGGCTCTGGCAGGCCCGGAGGACTGGGGCTGGGAGGAAGCCCCCTTCTTCCGTGATTAACCCCTTCCCTACCCCACACCACCCCGCTCCAAAGCGGGGGGAGAGGGAGGGATGGGGGGGAGAGAGCGGAGGAGACACTGTGTGTCCCCTCAGGCTCCCCGGCTGTCACTCACACCGACACACTTCGCGGGCCCAGAGGCCTGTACGTGGCTCAGGCCCCGGGGCAGGGGCCGGAGGGAAAAGGGCCGGAGGGAGAAGGCCCGGCGCGCCTCCTCAACGCCAGGTACCTACCATGGAACTGGAAGTAGCTGATGCTCTGGCCCTGCAGCTCCCAGGCCGAGGCGCTGCTGAAGCTGCCCCTCAGAGTCTTGCCCCGGCTGCTCGGCAGCCACGAGAAGCAGCTGAAAGCCATCGCCAGCAGCAGCCGAAACCCCCGCATCCCCGCCCCCCGACACCCGCCGGGTCTCATGCACTCCACCCCGGACCCCCAAACTGCTTCGGGTCCCCCACGTAGACAGCTGAGGGAAGGGGCGGGGCAAGATGCCGGCTACACACCGCTCGATAGACAGCCAATGAGACCCGGGCTTCTCTGCCCAGAGCGAGGGTGCTCACCAATCAAGACACCATGTGGGCGGGACATACACCGCCTAGACACTCACCCCTCCCGTGCTTCGCTGGCTGGTTCCCGCCTTTTCCATGAAAACTGGATGTTCTAAGCTTCAGGCTGTAGAAATTTGTCCCACCCCTCCCCAGCTACTAAGCATGCGCAAAAAGTATCGCGCAATCTCCGTCCATTTTTTTTAAAAAGGTGATACGGCTTTTACGTTGCCCCAGGGCAGGAAGTACGAGAAAGGCACAAGACGGTGAAACGTCTCTTTTAGTGGTGGAAACTAGCAAAAACTTATAACTCCTGGAGAGTCGATTCAATTCAGTAAACAGTTATTAAGTGCCTACCGAGTGCCAGCCTCCACGAGGCAGCTGGGCATGGAAGTAGATAGAGCGCCAGACTTGGAGTCAGGAAGACTCAGCTTCCTGAGTTCAAATCCCAGGTCAAACACTAGCTGTGACCCTCGACAAGTCACTTAAAACCTTTTACTTTAGTTTCCTCATCTATAAAATGAGGAGGAGATGGTAAACTACTCCAGTATCTTTGCCAAGAAAACCCAAATAGGGTCGCCAAGAGTCTGAGATGATTGAACAACAGCAACAATGTGCCAGGCACTGTGCTAAGATACAAAGAGACAGAAGCCAGGTTCTCCCTGGAAGGAGTTCAAAATCTAATGAAGGAGACAACATGCAAACAAATATATACAGAAAGTGATCAGGCATTGAACCAAACTTTGGACAGAGGCAAAAAAACAGTGCTTGCCCTCAAGGAGCTTACTATCTAATGAGGGAGACTACTTGCAAACAAAGATTGACAGATGATTGGATGGATGGATGAATAGAAATGGAAAGTACTGGGATGAACAACCTTAAAAACAAAGATTGCTATAAGATTAATCTTTTACGGACAGATTCCAGTCCGAAGAGCACCCATCCCCAGCACTCCTGAAAATTTCTGATGTAGAGAAAATCATTCTTCTTGCTACAAGTATCTATTACATATATGTGTATTTTTCACACTAGTCTTGGCTCATCTTGTCATGTATACAACTCTCTGGACTTTCAGTCAGGTGATTCTAGACATAGATACTCAAAAAAAAGACTGACATTTTTATCTAACGTAGAAATTCTTAATCTAATTTCTTTAACATGAGGTGTTCCAAAAGCCTTAATGTAGTTAACTGTATTTAGATAACTGTTATTTCAACACTATTGGTTTCTTTTGTAATATTCTGCTTTTTCTGCATTCAAAACATTATTCTGAGAAAAAGTCCATAGGCTTCACCTAAGGGCCATCGTGGCCCTTACGGTCATTTCTTGACATAAAAATGGTTAAGAATCCCTCCTTGGTAGTGCTTTGGTTTGCAAAGAGCTATCAGTACATTAACATTAACTTATTTGATCCTCACTACAATTTTGTCAAGTTGATATGACTAGTAGTCTCCTTTTTCAAGTGAAGAGACTAAGGTTTGTAGAGAAGTGATTTATTCAGTCTCACAACTGGTGGATGTCAGAGGTGGAATACAAATTTGCGTCTCTGATAACTCTCTTGCCCTTTCCAGTATACTGCTCTGCCTCTAGGGAGTACAACAGCAAAGAGGTACAAGGGACCCTGACAATTCCTCATGTTTAGAATATTGCATTGTTTTAGTATAAACATAATATACTAGAGTTTTTAAAAGAAAATAAAGGGTGAAAAGAGTACACCAGAACAGTAGCTTCTAAATTTTTTTTATCAAGCACTCCTCTCAGTAAAAAAGATTTTGAACATGTGCCCCAATATATGTATTTTTATTTATAAATCATATATATATACTACCATACTAATGTGTACATTTAAGGCATGTGCAAAAATAGACATTTAAAGAAATAAAATGAATGATATTTTAAAATAATTTTCTATTTAATAATTCAAAAAACCTTTTAGTTTACACTAAATATTATTAAGAACTTGAATTTGTATACCCAAAGGGCAATCAAACTGTGCATACCCTTTGATCCAGCTATATTACTAGTAGGTCTGTATTCCTAAAGAGATCATTAAGAGGGAAAAGGACTTACTTACATGTACAAAAATATTTATAGCAGCTTTTTTTGTAGTGACAAAGAATAAGAAATTGAGGGGATGCCCATCATTTGGGGAATGGCTGAACTAGCTGTGGTATATGAATATAATGGAATGCTATTGGACTATAAGAAAGGGCAAGCAGGCAGATTTCAGAAAAGGCTGGAAAGACAACTGTTGCATAAAATGATGCAAAGGGAAGTCAGCAGAACCAGGAGAACAGCAACATTTTGCAAAGATCAACTATGATTGATTTAGCTCTTCTCAGCAATACAATGATCCAAGACAATTCCAAAAGACTCATGATGGAAAATGTTATCCACGTTCAGAAAAAGAACTGACAGAGTCTGAAGATCAAATCATAGTATTGTCACTTTATTTTTGTGGGTTTTTTTCTTTTTGTTCTATTTCTTCCTTCAGAACATGACTAATATGGAAATAGGTTTTACATGATTGCACATATATAACATATATCAAATTGCTTAGCATTGAGGGGCCAGATGTTGCAAGGTGAAATCAGCAGATTGGAGGGAGAAGAGGGAGGGAGGGAGAAAATTTGGAACCAAAAATTTTATTTAAAACAAATGCTAAAAATGGTCTTTACATGTAATTGGAAAATAGTATTAAATACAAAGATCGATAATGTTAAAATAAAATTTAAAAAGAACTGGAGTTTGCAAAGTGCTTTACAGATGTAAACCTTTATTAAAGAAAACCAGGTAAAGGACTCCTACATTAGATTAAAATGTCAATCTTTTTTTTTCAGTATTTACGTCTACAAACACCTGACTGAAAAGGTCCAGAAAGTTGTATATATATGACAAAATAAGCCAAGACTAGTGTAAAAATGCACATATATATTATAGATACTTGTTGCGACAACTCTAGGAGGTAAGTGATATCTCCATTTTACTGGTGAGGAAACTGAAGCAGACAGGTTAAATGACTTGGCCAACTTCACACCGCTACTAAAAAGTCTGAGGCAGGATTTGAACTCAGGTCTTCCTGATTCTAGATCCAGTGCTCTATCCACTGCACCACTTACCTGTTTCTTTGTGTTAACATCAATAATTATCAATAATAAAATTCTTAATGAGAATATTCATTATTTTTAAAATGTTGGCTTAATACTTTCTGATAAGCAATATGTCACAATATGCTGAAAGTGAACTGAGTAAGGGCGCCATTGTCAACCCTTCCAGATTATGGAATTCCTACTCTTCATTTGGGGTATCTCAGATTAGATAAAGCATTTATTAAATTTCTATTAGTGGTAAGCAATGAAGTAAATCCAGGCAATGTAAAGGCAAACACAAAGAAACGGTCTGCTCTCAAGGAGCTTACATTCTAATAGGAGAATAACTTATAAAAGGGAGCTAGAAGGACAGGGATTAGCCTAGGAAGTCAGGAAAAGAGTTGAGTTAGAAGCAGGTTAGAATTAGTTATCAGAATTCTAGTTAGGTTATTAGAATTCCAGACTAGAAGGATTAGAATGAGCCCATTTAATTTCTCTTGTAACGGTTATATGAAATATGAAGGGATACTGCAGCAACCACATCAGAACACTGATTTGGGTATGAATGCAAGATTTGGAGTCAGTTTCAATCTTGGCTCTTCTGCTTTTAACCTGGATGGCCACAAGTAAGTCACTAACCTATCTAAGCCTAGATTTTCCCCTCTATAAAATGGAGTTGGAACAGACAGGTTCTAAGGTTCCTTCCAGTTTCTGTAATCCCCATCATCCTCAGCTCTTCCTGGAGTATTTGCTTTGTGTGTCTCCCTCTTTAACTATAAGTAATAAGGTAACCATAGTTTAGGCTATTTTTTTTTCTTTAGGAAACAATGCTTTCCATCCAGTCTTCAGGCTCTTCCTTTCTAAATGTCACCCCATTGTGTTTAAGTGGTGGGGAGGGGGAATTTGATTCTCCCCTTGCCCAGCTTATGTCTCAGAGGAAATAGTTGATGAAGTAGTCCAACAGATTATGGTGACAAAGTGTTAACAGCGATCCCTTTACAAAATATGAACAATTCTTTCTGAATCAGAAGGGACAATAGGGTAGGCTGGGCTAAAAAGTGTCTGTGCTTTGGGGGACTTGGTATTAAAGTTTAATAGTAGGGTTAAACTCAAATAGAACTGGGGTCATAAGGATCCCTATGGGGAGTATCTTGACTTAGAAAACCATATGTTAACATTATCTATGTTTTACTATATTTTTATTTATTTTGTAAATATTTCCCAATTACATTTTAATCTGGTTCAGCCACACTCCTCACTGTGTGTTTGCCATCTCTGCTGAAGTACAGGAGGTATTATCCTTCTATGTGTGTTTTTGGTGTGGGTGGTCCATTAGTTCAATCTCTATGCCTGTTCATTCTCCAAATTGATGGTATATATTTTAGGAAATTGTACTTAAGGTATCTTAGGAAAGTATTCTATTAAAAATCTCTTTAGGGATGGCTAGGTGGCGCAGTGAATAGAGCACCGGCCCTGGAGTCAGTAGGACCTGATTTCAAATGCAGCCTCAGACACTTAACACTTACTAGTCGTGTGACCTTGGGCAAGTCACTTAACCCCAATTGCCCTGCCTTCCCCCCTCCAAAAAAGCAAAAAAAAAAAATCCCTTTACTACAGTATTCCAGAAAATGACTTTGCTTTGAGCTAATTGTATGTCCAGTCGAAATGTTGAAAGGTAAACATATAGGTAGGGGCTTGCAAGCAATAGTGTTAGCCATATAGATCTGCAGACTACCTTGAAACTGAAGGGAGGGGAAGGGGGAAGGGAATTGGGCTTTCCCTAGGCAGGATAAGTTTGAGTTGGGAGGGTTGCTACATGGGCACTAAAGTAATAACAATATCTTAAATTTTAAATAATATTTTAACATATTTAATTTTTGTCTTTCTACCCCTTAGCATCTATCAACTGGACTCTGATTTCAATGATACAGGAAACTCCTAATGAAGAAATTCTTTCTATCAATGCAGATCAGCAAAGGCTCTGTAACTTGGAGCCTTAGAGAATTGCCTGGAGGAGCCCAGACAGGTTGAATCGCTTGCCTAGGGTCACAGACAACTTATGTCAGAGGGGACATTCCCTCCTAGAATTTCTGGGATATTTAATAAATTCTTGTTGAATCAATGAATGAATGTGTAGATGAATTTCATTTGATCCTCACAACAACCTGTATGATAGGTACTATTATTTTAATTTTACACTGAAAATGAAATCAAGAGGTTAGGTAACTTACCCAGGCAACAGAATAAGGCTGCAAACAAAATTCAAGGAGGGGAGGTTAAGGAGGGAGGGAGAGAATGTGAAACTCAAAATTTGAAGAAAAAGAGGTTAAAATGACTTTCTCATGTAATTGAGGGAAAATAAAGTATTGAATTTAAAAAAAACAAACATGAAACGAAATCCTGAAGAATGCCTACTTGTTAGCAACAGGAGGAATAGCAAAGGAGACTCCTATCTGTCACTTGATGAAGATACAAAGACAAAATGAAAGAACTTTTAAGAGGAAACCTGCTTGTCTGGTATGTCATCCACATGATAGAGTATCTTGTTTGTGCAACAGACAAGAGGTAAATGTCACTGGATTGAAGAGTATATGGTGAAGAGTAAGATGTAATAAGAGTGGAAAAGAAGGAGAGGGCTAAATTGTGAAGGGATTTGAATGCCTAACAGAAGATTTTGGATTTGCTCCAGGAGGCAATAGGGAGTCACTTGAGTTTATTGAGTAGCTGACTGACAGGGTCGGACCTGTGCCTAGGAAAATCACTTTACTGGCTGAATAGATGATGGACTGGAGTGGGGAGAGTTAAGGAAGGCAGGCCCACCAGAAGGCTTTAGTATGAGAGCCTGCACTAGAGTGGTGGCAGTGTTAGAGGATTTAAGAGGGCCAGATGTTGGCAAGATTAAATCAGCAGATTCAATATTGGAGGTGAGAGATGCTGAGGATGACTCAAGCTGTGAGCCTGAGGGACTGGGAGGATGACTTTGCCATTTGTGTTTATAGGGAAGGCAGGAGAGGACAAGATTGGGGGGGAGGGGAAGATAGTAAATACTGTTTGAGACACGTTGATTTTAAGATGCTTACTGGACATCCAGCTTGAGATGTCTGAAAGGCAAGTGGAGATGTGAGATTGAAGGTCTTCAAGCTGTGAGAATCATCAGCATAGGGATGGCAATTAAATCCATGGGAGCTGATGAGATCACTACAGAGGGAGAAGGGAAAAGGTCCCAGGACCGAACCTTGAGGGACACCTAGCTTAAGGGATGAACTGGATAAGATTCAAAGAATAGAAAAAGAGGGCAGTTTATTTAATCATTATTACATAGTTTAAAAAATTAATACGATAGTATCAAAACGGCCTTGCAACCTGTCTCCTTTGGTACTCTTCCTCTTTTTTAAAATGTTTCACTGACATTCTCTTTTCTTTCTCGTTAGCATCAGCACCTTCCCACTCCCTATTTTGCTTAGTCAAGCAAAGATAATTCGCACATAGCTCTTGTCTGAAGAAGCGAGCGCTCGACCTGAACTTTTGGTTAAGTACAGTTCCTCCCACCCTTCCTCTTTGGCCACCAATGACGTTAAGGACTAGTCTGCCCGCCCCACAAGTCCCAGGCGGTTTACTGAGCATGTGCGGAAACGTACGTATGCCCAATAACTTCTGCGAATGAATGGCCAGGCTCGGCCGGGGCGGCGCGGGGCGGGGCTCGCTCCCTTGCCTAAGGGCTCAGGCGCTCCGTGTTGCCGTCAAGTAAGCCTGATGCGAGGGCAAGGGTGAGTCGCAAAAGGTCGCAGTGTGGTAGTTCCCGTCAGGCTCCAGGGTAGAGCTGAGTCAGAGATGTCGGCTGTTGCTGGCGGAGAAGCCCCCGGGCCACCACGGGGCTTCACCAAACGAGTCCTGGTTACGGGTGGTGCTGGGTTCATGTAGGTAACAGTGATATCTGTCCTCAAGGGGATTGGTGGGGGGGTCGTCTCTGCTGGGCGCCCCGGGACGAAGATGGGCGTGGTCCCCGCCTCCTGCCTGTGTGGGCTAGGAAACTGACACCTTGGCTATCAAGGCATCTTTCGTGAGGGTGCTGGAAGGTGCCATGTCAGCGAGTTGTTCAGAGTGAGTGAGTGGGAGAGAGCGAGACAGAGGTCTTTTTTCTTTTCTTGTCTCTCTTTTTTAGCCACTTTAGAATCCTCTAAAACTTATATTTTGCTTGGGAACATCATAGGCATCCAATCAATTGAAGTCAGCAAGCTTTTATTGTCTACTGTTGTGTGGAATGTATCTAGAAAGAGATGCAAATTGTAAATAAAGCAAAATTCTACCATAACTGATGTTACAGTTTAAAATGAAGCTTTGACTAGTAACAGCAACTGTAATTCATGAAAACTCAGTAATAATAACTTACATTCAAGAGAAAGAAAAAGTGCTTTGAGTGTGAGTCAGTCTTGGAAAGCTTAATTGGGAAGGTGGTAAACGAATGTGGGTTCGGCATCTTAATTCAACAGGAAAAGGAGAGGAAGGAGGACATTATAGACAAGTTGTCTTTATTTTTTAAAAATAAATTTTAACTAATATTTTTTGTTCTCATATTGCCAGATTTCCTCCTTTTATTTCTCTCGCTTCCTAGAGAACCATGCCATATGACAAAGTTTTTTTAAGAACAAGAAAAGAAAAAAACCAACTCAGCAAAACTTATCATTACATTAAAAAAAAAACCTGACAATACATACAGTGATTAACACCTATGAACATCCCACTCATGCAGAGGAGTATTTCTCTTATTTCTTCTTTGGTACCATGTTTGGGTTTTTCTTTTTTTTTTTTGTAATTGGTAATTTGTCTTTAAATAGTTTTTCAAGTTTGGTCTAGTCCAGAGTGAGCTTGGGAATAATAATGACAGTTGTTATTTATATAGTGCAGTAAGGTTTGCAAAGCATATTTTATATCATCTGTTTTTGAAAAATAGATATCCTTATTTTGCAGATGAAAAAATTGAGATTCATAGAGGTTGCAACTTGCCCATAGCTAGTAAGTGCCTAATAGGATTTAAACTCGAGGCTTTCTTTCTCAAGATCCAGCATTTTATTCACATCACCAGACTACCTTGTATCTGCAAGCTAGAAAGAGAGTTGGACTAAGTAGCGAAGTAAGCCTGCTTTTATTCCTGGATCCACTAACTGAATAGTTCTGTGAACATATCCAGATAATTTAATCTGCCTGGGTAAAGTTCGCTCTGTAGCATGAGGGGATTAGACAAGTTGAGTATAGAGATTTCTTCTTATTTTATAATTCCTTTATTTTCAACCTTGGAACCAGAGCTTTTAAGTCACTGGATCAGTTTTGGACTTAAGACCCTTAGGCTGATTTGGTAGGCATGGTCATTTACCTAATACTGTAGCACTCATTCCTGGAACTCACTAAATGACAATAATTTCCTAGTGTTTGAGTCAGTGATATTTCATATAATTTGGTATAGCTCAAAATTCTCATAATAGCCCTGTGAATTAGCTACTGCAAGTATTACTTTCCCCAGTGAGGGAATAAATGAGGAAATAAATATTTAACTTTTTTTACAACTATAAATTCAGATGAATCAGTAATCGGTTCTACATACTACTGTAATAATTTAGGCCTTAATATGTGAGTTGTGAAAAGTAAGAAAGCCTATGCTGGTGTTAAGTGTTTTATCTTCTTTTGTTACTGTTATTTTCTTACTTTGAGAATCATGATAAAATGCCATTTCTCAAGAGGTTGGCTCCTTTTATTCCTAGAACATTACCATATAAAATGATCAAGTAATAATACTTTATATGTATGTTTATCACTTGGTTAATTTAAAAGCACTTTCACATAAGAGGCATAACTATAAAGTAATGGCTGATTTACATAAGCCACAATTGAAAAACAGTTTCATTACTTCTTGATACTTCCTGTTATCTCCTCTGATCCTCTTACTTCCCTGTGAAATAGGGCAGATGAAATAACACGTTTAATCTTGCAATAATATGTAAAATGGCATAGAGGTAGAATGGAATATGTTGGAAAGTTTTTGCAATAGCCTCTAATGAGACAGTGGGAATGAAAAGAAGAGATTTTGTGATGAAGTAGAATCCTCAGATCTTAATTTTTTCTATGTGTGAGTAGTAAAGCAGACAGTGATAGTGAAGGTAACTTGGAGAAGGTTGGTGCAGTTGAAAGAAATAAAGAAGTTAGGAGGACCTCATTCAGGAACAAGAAAGTAAGTTTGCTTTGTCACAACATGTTTGAGATGTATGTGGAACATGTAGGACCTACGTTGTAGGTGGAAGTGTTCCTTATCAAGTTAGAAATGCTGTATTGTAGCTTTGGAGAAAAACTTGGAGAAAGAGAGATTTGAGAGAGATTTGCATGAAGGGGAAATTAAAGCCCTTGGTAGTATAGGTCAAGAAACACCCAAGTGTAATTTGAGAAAAGGGCCAAGGTCTTGGGTGTGGGAGAACTGGGAGAATACAGACTTGCATAGGATAGGCCTTTCATCAGGAAAGGATTAACAAGTGGTGGCAATTGCTTCAAGAAGATTAGAGGAATGAGAGCTGAAGAAAAGCCACGGGGTTTGGTTTCTAGGAAATCTTTGGGGACCTTTTCCAGAACAGTAGTTTTGGGGAAGGTTGAATGAAATGTTTCTAAGCAGAGGTGAGGAGATGATTATGAGGAGCCATTTTTGACCAGTTTTGAAGATGGACAGAGAGAGGGGGACATAGGGAAGGGATGAAATCCCCAAAGTTCCAAAGATAACAAGTGTTTTCAGAAGATGAGAACTAAGTTTTTAGAACAAACGCTGATGGAAGTGAAATTCTAGTTTGCAAAGACTAGTCTTAATGTCTAATTTATCCTTAAACATTCACAATCTGATATCTTATAAACATTTTTATAGAACAAGGTGGGCATGTCTAGCCTCTGATGTAAAAAATATTTCGGTGGGTACCGGTGGCTTCTTTTTAATTTGTTTATTTAATATCTCAGTCAACCAACAAATGTTTATTTAATACTTATTATGGCCCAGCATTGCTGTGGGGAAACTAGTACAAAAGTGAGACAGTGCTTGCTGTTGAGGAGTTAACATTCTGTTGGAAAAAATAGCATGTTTACAGATAAGTAAATATAGGTTGTGTGCAAGAAAAATACGAAGTAATGAGGGTTACTAACTACTGGTGGAATCAAGAAAGACTTTGTGAAGGAAGGTCTTTGCAAGAAAATCCTTTATGTGTTCTTGTTGCCACAGAGATGCAGTTTTGCATGCTAATAAATATTTTGTGACTAGACCTGGCTTCTAACTTATTTTGGTGTGAAAACATTAGAGGAGCAGACTTGGAAAGATTTCATCGAAGGATGGGACATTTGAGTCAGGCTTTTAAGTATTGAGTAGGAATTCAGTAGGCTAAGTTGTTAGAATATTATGTCTTAGTGGAATTAAACTTTTTTTTTTTTTGCCATAAAGAAGTTTTTTAAGGAAACAAAGTGCTGTTTTCATAACAAAATGTGGACTTGATCACAGCTCCTTAGTATAAAATATAAAACTTGTAAGGTAGAAGCAGATTTAATTTTTTGTGGTAACCAATGGTTGGTACTCAAGGCATAGCTTATTAGGTAAAGAAACTAAATAGCCTATTTTGTTTGCATTTTTAATTGCGCCGTAGACATTTCATTTTCTAATTGCCTCATTGGGGAAACAGAGTAAGTAGTTTACCCACGATCACATACTAGGTCTCCTAATATATAATTTTGTGTTCCTTCTGTTACACTGGGTTGCTCTTCCTGTATTGACAAATGTGTTGATCAGGATAACTGAACAATTTTAAATTAATTTTTTTTACCTTGTAGCTTAATACATAACAGATATCAATACTAAGATGACATGGCACCATGACACAAATACACCTAGAACTTGTTGTATATGTCCTTTGATTTGAAATTGAGACTGTCTTTTTAAGACAGTCTGTTCTGTTCCTTTTTTTTTTTAGGATCTCCCCAAAACTGAGTGCTAATATGCAGTGTAATAGATCAATAACTAGATTAGAAGTCAGAGACATGGGTTCTAGTTCTCACTAATATCAACTATGTGACTAAGCAGTTCTCTTTAACCTCTTGAGCCTGTTTCCTGATCTTTAAAATAAGGCTGGCAATAATAGCCCTCCTGCCTCACAGAGTTGTTAAAAAGTTTTAGATGAGTTCTTGCATGTGAAAGTATTTTAAATTACTACATAAATGTAAGATACTGTAATGGGGAACTAGGGGGCCAGGGAGCTTGGTATAGATACTTACAGGACTTTCACTGCTTTTATCTAGGAGGCAAGTTAGAAGACATAAAGTGCATATTTTTTTTAGGATGCTAGTATAGATAAAGGACAGATAAAGCCAACATACTAGAATTTGGGGAAAATGTCAGTATTTTCTTTAAAAATACATTTCCCTCTTTGATTTTATTTTATTTTTTTCTTGTAGTGCATCTCATGTGATAGTCTCTCTAGTAGAAGATTATCCAGACTATATGATCATAAATCTTGACAAGGTAAGCTTTATAAAAAATGACTTATATTGAGACAGCTCTCTGGGATAGAGGGAGAACAAGAAACAGATATGGGTTGTGATTTGCATCCAGAGAGGCAATATCTATGTCACTTGGACCTCAGACCCATTAAGTATGAATTTATCACTTTCTTTATCTTGACAATGCTTCTGCTAAAGTGATAACTATCCCCCAAATCAGCTTGTCTTAGGTAGCAAGCACTTAGCCTCATAAAGTGATACAGTGCAACAAAGTCAAGTTTTCCTTTATGTTCAGAGAAAAAGACTCTTAATTGGAAGTAGCATGGTTATGGTGGTCATACAAAACCAAAAACACCACCACCACCTTAGGTCACAAAGATTTTTATTGAGACCGGGACAAACTGCCAACTGCTGATCTAAGAGGATGCTGGCCATTAAGGGATGTAGGCAGTCATAGAGAGACCTTATTCATTATCTGGTTCAATATCTTTATTTTACAAATTAAGAAACTGAGGCCCAGGGAACTTCAGTGACTTGCCCGTGCACATAGTAAGTAGAAGAACTGGGTTTGAAGCATGATTTTAAAATTCCAAATCCAGTGCTCTTCCCATTACATCCTGCTGCTACCTTAAAAGTTTAAAATAGCTACAATTGACCCTACTATAGTTATCAAAATTAATTGATAAAGTGACAGTTCTATGGTGAAAATTAATAGTGCTTTATGATGACTTTGTTGCTTTTCTCCTTTTAAGCTGGACTACTGTGCAAGCCTGAAGAACCTTGAAACCATTTCCAACAAACAAAACTACAAGTTTATACAGGTATAGCATCTTTCTTATTACTGTTTCTATGTATTTTGTTTAAAATCTTGATTAGTCATGAGAGAAAAAGAAAGGTGTAAACTGGCAATGAGGAAACAAAAATTATCGTCATTTGTAAATGACATAACTTACTTAGAAAACATCCAGGGGTAAGCAGAGAAACTAATCAAGATGATTTAATAGCTTCAGCAAAGTTTCAGGATGCTAAAAAAAAAAATCAGCATTTGTTTATAGTACTAATGAAATCTAAGTGGAAGTTATGAAGAAATTTCATTTAAAATACTAATAAAATGTAGAAAACATTTGGTTATCAACCTCCCAAGACCTTTTCAGGACTTCTGTAAATATAAAACTCTTTACAAAAATACTGGAAAACTTCAAATATTGATGAATTATTCATTGCCCTTGGTTGGATTACACGAATAAATACAAATGATAGTACTACTCAAGTTAGAGATTTGGCATTATGACATTCGTTTTAATAAGGTATTGCTTTATAGAAGTAGATAAATAATTTTTAAGTATTCATTTGGATCAGCAAAAGATTTAAATTCTCAGGATTCAAGATGATATATAGCACTGTCATATTGCAAAATTCTATTATAAAACAGTTATCCTCAGAATTATTTGGTGATGGTTTTGAAGAACTGAAGAGTAGGTAAGTGAAACAGACAAGCAAGAACTTAAAAACATCAAACATAATAGCCCTATGATATGAATGCAGACTGCTAGGGGAAGGACTCCTGCTGGACAAAAACTGTTAGGAAAATTGGAAAGTAGTTTGGCAAAAAAAAAAAAAAAAGAAAGAAAGAAAGAAAAAGGCTTAAGTCAGCATCTTACCCCGTTTGATTCAGTAAGCTTCCAGTGGATACCCAACTCAAATATCACTTCTCCAGTAAACATTTCTTAAGTACCGTGCTTGGTGTCAGGGATACAATACTAGAAATAAAATTCTTCTTCGCACAAGGCACTTCTATTCTGTTGGAGGAGATACATACCTTTTCAGAATTGATTGTAACCTTGTCATGGATGCTTTTTGTCACTTTTTTTCTTTTATTATTATTCTTTTAAAATTTTATTTATTTATTTTTTGTTTTCAACATTCATTTCCACAAAGATTTTGTGTTACAAGTTTTTCTCCCCATCTTTCCCCTATCCCCCACCCCAAGATGGCAAGCATACTGAATATTTCTCTTTTTGTGTGTGTGTTTTTTGGAGGGGGGAAGGCAGGACATTTGGGGTTAAGTGACTTGCCCAAGGTCACAGGGCTAGTAAGTGTTAAGTGCCTGAGGTGGGATTTGAATTCAGGTCCTCCTGACTCTAGGAGCCGGGCTCTATTTACTGTACCACCTCCTAGCTGCCCTTCACTTTTTTCTTAACAAGTGATACAAATAGTATATTTGCTCTTACTTTAGGAGTCCATAAAACAATTCTGTTAAGACCCATATGCATAAATTAGCCTGCTTGCAAATGGTTTGACTCATTTATAAATTGACAGATAGGGCCAGACCAAGTGCAAAGAAAAGTTTGTTTTAAAGCTTAAAGAACAATACCAATTTTAAAACATTGGGGGAATTGGGAAAAATTATGTTAGTATTAAAGTAGTGTAATTTTTTAAAAATTAATTTTTACTTTGTTTTTAACTCATTGTTATAATTCAAAAATGTGTTTAAAAAATAAATTAAGCTTTTTTGGTAGCTCTTAGTTACCAAGGAACTGTCTTATATTAAAGCACTTTTTAATTAACTGTATTATTTGCAATGCCTTTAATGCATCTACTGATCTACCTACATAGAGTAAACTAGACTGGAAAGTTTCTAAGTTCCTGTGAAGTCAGACTGGTTCGTTTATGTGAGACTTGTTTTGCTTTTGAGAAGTCAGAATTTAACAGTGGAAATGTTTGCACCTTTAAGTTTCTTCTTGGTTCTCAGATTTATTTATTATATTTTTAGCAGAATATAAACTTTTTTTTTCTTTTTGGAGAGGGGGGGAAGTTAGAGCAGTTGGGGTTAAGTGACTTGCCCCAGGTCACACGGCTAGTTTTTTGTGTTAAGTGTCTGAGGCAGGATTTGAGCTCAGGTCCTCCTCACTCCAGGGCTGGTGCTCTATTCACTGCGCCACCTCGCTACCCCAGAGAATATAACCTTCTTTAAGACTATTTACTCATAGATTCAACACTGGACCAGGCTTCTTACGGTTAATCAAGTCCAACTTCTTTATTTTAATAAGAAAACAGGCTGAAATTGAAATACTTGCCCAGGGTCACACAA
The DNA here is from genome assembly GCA_028646515.1 of Pseudochirops corinnae. Lineage (NCBI taxonomy): Eukaryota > Metazoa > Chordata > Mammalia > Diprotodontia > Pseudocheiridae > Pseudochirops > Pseudochirops corinnae. The sequence goes on from CM053591.1 coordinate 91,960,653, forward strand.
TTAAAAGTTTCTGAGGAAGGAATCAAACCTAGCTCTGATTAAGTTCAAGAGCGTACTTAATGTACTATACTCCTCTACTTCTCAGGACAGGAATTTGCTTTTTTCATAATAGGCCCTTAGCAAGCATTTTTTAATTGTGTTCATAAGCTTGGAAAAGAAACTTTCTTGTTTTACACTTGACTAGGAATGGAAGAAAGTCATTTGTAAAGATTTTTTGTACCTGAGCACAATTGAGTATCCCTTTAAGGACCCTCAGGGCCTCATTTCCCTTTGCTGCCTTGGAGAGGTTGCCTGACTTATCTAAAATTCTCTTTCCCTAATGCAGTTGTTTCTTCAGCTTTCCTCCAGCTGGTATAAGCTCTTGGTTCTGCATTTAAATTCTTTATTAAAATGTTAGATTTCTGGTAAGATAAATTTAAAATTTTGGTAATCTGAATTTTTAATTGCTCTAGAACCCATCATTTATTTTAACATTGTTCCTATGGAACAACTACATTTAATGTTTTTTAGAGAACATTAACTTTCTGGGAGAGGTCTCCTACCCAGCATTTAAAGCTTAATGATTTAATTTACATGGAATTCTAATAACTTTAATTATCTGATTCCTCTGGAGACAACAGCTTGGAAAGCAGCAGATTAGAAGAAGAAAGGTTGCAAGGGGCAGGTCATTGCACAGAAGCTACAACTCTAAAGGGAGAAAGAAAAAAGTTTATTGAAGCAATAATTGATGCATTTATTGTGGACCTGAATCATTAAGAAAGAGATAAATTATATTTATTTTCCTCTTTAAGAAAACAGGGAAATCATAATACATTTCAGAAAGATTTCTATTTTAAAAGCTTAAAATACTTGACCCTTAAGGCATATTAATTTAGGTCGAACAATCATTAATATGGAACTATTTAATTCCCCAGTCTTCACTGTAATTTGTCTTCTTCATTTGGTTGTGACTTTGAGGTCTACCAGTTGTGTTGATATTATTCGTAAATTTTTTTCTGTAGTTTTTTTGTTTTCCGCATTAAAAATGATTGTGGTGTGATACTTAGTGAACTCATTTCTCTCTTTGTTTTCTTATTTAGGGTGACATTTGTGAACCTCACTTCATAAAACTGCTTTTCGAAACTGAGAAGATAGATATAGTACTACATTTTGCAGCTCAAACACACGTAGGTGAGCATTGTTGTATGTATGTAATGATTGACATTAACCTTTCTCAAAACAAGTGGTCTGTTCCCAGTTTTTTCTATTTATTTTGTCCTTTTTACTACATTTCTGGTAATCCCAGAAATCTCAAGTGAATCTAGTTTGGCAAGGTTTCAAGGTCTTTCAGCATTTTCACTAAAAATTAATTTTTAGTTTGATCACTGAGAGTAGCATAATTGTTTAGTGTTCCAGTTGAGGGATTGTCTTCAAAATTTCTTTTAGGTAAGTGCTTTATGAATGGAAAAAATAACTGCTTAGATTATGTATTGTTTTTTTAATATGCTTGTTAAGTTTGCTTTTTAAGCTGTGTTGAAAACCAGTTTTTCTTAAGTGGACACTGCTATATTATTTGTCATTTATATCCTGACAGCTTCCCAAAAAGAGTGACATTAATTACTAAGTATTTATTAAAGGCCTATTATGTGATAAACACTCTGCTAGGCACTGGAGATAAAACTACAAAGAACAAAACAATCCTTACTTGCAAGAATCTTATAGTAAAATGAGGGAGAGAAGTGCATCTAAAAATACATAGCTAGTATGTAAAAAAGGATGACTACAAATAAATACGAAAGATACAGAGTGGTTTGACAAGGAGGCCACTATTGGTTGTTAGAATCGGAAAAGGCTTTATGCAGATGATGGCACTTTAGCTGAGTCCTATAGAACGGAGGCAAGAAGGGAGTGCATTTGCAGGCATGTGGGACAGCAGAAGCAGAGGTTACCAAGAGGGAGAATCTAAGGGGAAGACAGAAAAGGGAGATAGACTTTCACATGGAAAAGGTTTAGTCGTGTCACTTTTGTAAAGTTTAGCAGATTTTCAGATAATCTTTATTTTAAATCCCTAGAAAGGGATTCCCTCAAGAAATTTCTAATATTAGTAATGTGAGAGAAAAAAACATTTCTTCAGTGTTTTCTCTAGAACATAGTAATGAAGGGCTAGAATTTTGATTTTTTTTTTAAAAATCTCTTAAAAGTTACTATGTATCTTTGATGTTGGGCTTATATCTTTTATGTTCTTCATTCAAGCAATAAATATTCCTTCCTAAAACCATAATAGGTATAGAAGTATGTGTGAGGCATAGAAGTATAAAACAAGTTCTCTTTCCAGTCTAGCATGGCCCTGCAGATCATAAAATTTTAGAAGGCAGGGACTTTGTAGACACAACATCCTTTAGCCCCTTATTATATATCATTAGATGATAAACAAGAGGAATTAAAACTGTAATGCTGTGGCACTTTATTCTGTTTTTAAATTTTGAGATTAGATAGTTGGTAAGTGTTCTCATAGAAAAATCTCTTATGAAAATACCATAATTCATAGTTTTCATATCATAATTATTTTTGTTAGTATTTTTTAAGAGCTTGAACATAATGTTTAAAGAAATAATGGGTTGAATATAATAAAATGTTACCTCCTGTATAAAGTTTAAAACCAAAATCCACTTGGAATGACATTTGACTGTAACTTAGTGACACCAACCCAACACAGTACTGTTCCCTGCAGTCTATAATCTCAAGGATTTTGTCCTCTTCAGCCTGGGTCACCCCATTCCCCCACCTTCTTTCTAAGGTTCCCCTTGCTGCCCTGTCCCTATATCTGAAGGGTCCTGGCCAAATAATCCTCCATTCCTTGTGTCTAGCACAGTTTGGCACATGCTAAATAAATGCTTAGGGCCACCTCAGCCTCTTAACCATGCTGTGGAGCCAGAGACTCAGAAACTCTTAGTTCATCTCATCCCTGACTCAGCTCTCTTCAACATTTACTAGTATGTTCTTGTTCTCCAACCCCTTATTGTCATATTTCTCCCCTTCTTATCCCCTTCCTCCCCCAACAAAGTCCCAGCAGGTAATAGAGTGCTGGATGTGGATTCAGAAAGACCCACGTTCAAATCCAGCCTCAGCCACTAGCTAGCTGAGTGACCGTGGGCAAGTCACTTAAACTGTTCCTTAGTTTCCTCATCTGTAAATGGGGGTAACAAAAGTACCTTCCCCCGCCCCCCCATCAGAGTTATTGTGAGGACCAAATGAGATATTTGTAAAGCACTTTGCAAACTTTAAAGTACTATAGAAATGCTAGTTTTTATTGTTATTATCATTAAAGCAATTGTAAGCCCCCAGAAAGCTACCTCAGATGCTAGGCACTTGTTGGGTCAGCATCCATGTAAAATCATAGCTCATGAACCTCCACTGATGCATTTACTTCTAACATACCAAATAATATACCAAACAGAGGACACTTTATTGTAGATCAAAAGACTTTCAATCAGATTAGCAAGATAAGTTACCAGGTAAATTCCTCCATGCAGACAAAAGTCTCCCACAGATTCCTGTATTGCCCTTGGGGGAGACAATTCACATGGAGGGTCACATACATAGGGAATGGGGCCAGATGGTGCACGTGAAAGGCACACATGTTGTGAGGGCACGTAGTGGTTGGACAAGTTTTGGCCTCTGATGCTTTCCACATCCACCAGTGGCCTCTAGTGATGTCGTCAGGTGAGCTGCTGTCCTGTTGGGCTGTATCCTCTGCCATTCTGGTGTTTCTGTCTGAGTGCTTTCCTCTGTGTTGCCTGCTACTGTTTAACAACTGCCATTAGTGCCATTAGTCGCTCTTATGGTGTGATGCCACTGTGGAAAGTGGGAACAGTCTGACAGCTCTTGGCTCTGACTGAGCTCCAGGGCCATCCTTCCTTCGTTTGTGATGTTGACCCAACCACCCGAGCTCTGCTTGCTAGCTAGTAAAAGCCCATGGGCATTTTAGAAAAATCTGTCTTTTTAAAAACACTTGGTACCTTCAGCTGTCATTTGTATCTTTCAGTCCACTTCTTGGCTGAGTTAAGGGTAGAAAATTCATTTTAATTCCTATCATTCCCTGGTTCCTTCTTATAATTTCTTTTATCAAAACTGCAGAGGAACTGGTTGAAGCTCTAGGAATCTTCATCGTTGTTTTTCATACAGATCTCTAGGGCTGGGAATACCAAAAGGAGTAGAGGTTTTTCCTTAACTTTGTCCCATACAATAGTAGTCATAGTATACCATTATATAGAAATGGCCGTTATACATAGATTTTTATTTGTAAAATTGTTAAAATGGTGATTGAAGAGAATTTTTCTTAATAAACTTTTTTGATTATTGTTCTTAGGTCTGAATCTACCATTTCACTGTTTTATAGTCTCCCATGTGTGATTCTGCTCCTTTCCTTTTAATCCCTAGGAATTATATAGTTAGACTTGATATTCTAGCTCATTTACTCAGTTTTATATTAAGTTCTGAATGTCATAAGATTTTACTTTTTTTTTTTTAAAGATCTTTCATTTGTCCATGCCTTGGAGTTTACCTATGTCAATGTTTATGGTACCCATGTTTTGGTGAATGCTGCTTATGAAGCTAGAGTAGAGAAATTCATTTATGTAAGCACTGATGAAGTATATGGAGGTAGCCTTGATGAGGTGAGTTTGGAAAACTTTATATTTCATTTGCTTTATTTTAAACTTTTTAAGGATGGATTTTTAAAAATAACCACATTTGTCAGGCTGTGCGGTTTTTAAAAAGTGGTTGTAAAAAGCATGGGATTTCAGTTAATAGAGCATTGACCCTGGAGTTAGGAGCACCTGAGTTCAAATCCGGCCTCAGACACTTAACACCTACTAGCCGTGTAACTTTGGGCAAGTTACTTAACCCCAACTGCCCTGCCTTTCCCCCATCCAAAAAAAAGCAGCAAAAAAACAAGACAAAAAAAAAAAGCATGGGATTTGATAAAAATTGACATTTATAAAATCCAACTTATTTCTTTATTATTGAATGCCTGTTTTTGGCAGTTATGAATTTGTTAGATTGGATGGAAGAGAGGATTCAAATAAGAAGACCAAATGAGTGGTTGCTTTTATATTCATTAGGTCATGGGTTTAGAGCTGAAAGAAACCTAAAAGGACAGCTTATTCAGACATTTTACAAATGAGGAAGTAGATCCAGAGAGGTTAAATGACTCACCCAGAGTATCACAGGGAGTAATAATATAGCCAAGTTGGGAACTTGAACCTATATCCTCTGGCTTCATGTCCAGTACTCCTTCCACTGTCCCATGCCATCTTTGTTTTAGTATGTAATGGGCGCACTCCATGAGCATGTCATAGATACAAAGTACGGAAGAGAGCTGATATGGATAGAAATGGACTCTGACAAAAAGATGTGGATGTTCAAGAACAGCTATCCATAATGTTAAGATGAAATAAATCTGGATAAATATAAATTAGTCTTGAAAAGTACTTGAATTATTTAGTTGGTTCCAAGTTTAAAATGAACCAGCAGTGTAATATAAGTGCTAGAAATACTATTATGATTTCAGGCTAAAAATCAAGAAGAATATTAAGCCCATCATACTCCATACTGGTCAGAACACAAGTAGAATATTTCATGGGCATATTTTAAGTGTCATTTACAAGCTGGAATTCATCCAAAGGAGAAGAATGAGGGTATTGAAGGAACTTGGACTTAAACCATGTCAGTTGAAGTAACAGAATGTTTAGGCTGAAAAAGGGAAAAGTTTGGAGGGGCATAGTAAGCATCTTCAAATATTAGGTTGTGATAATTAAGTTTTATTTCTCTGGGGCGTCAGAGGGCAAAACTAGAAAGCAAAGAATTGAAATGACAAGAAAGCAGATTTTGACTCTTTATAGAGAATTTTCAAACACGTCTAGTGATGAAATGAACTACTTTTATTAAGGTAGTGAAATCCTAGTGGTCAACCAGCAATTAGATATCCACTTAATTGGGAATGTCGTATTCGGGCTTTATTCATAAGATGTAGATACAGGGGTGGGGAGCCTGTGGCCTTGAGGCCACATGTGGCCCTCTAGGTCATCAAGTGCGGCCCTTTGACTGAGTCCTAACTTCACAGAAGAATTTTGTTTGGATTCAGTTGAAGGGCCGCACTTGAGGACCTAGATAGACACATATGGCCTCAAGGTCGCAGGTTCCCCACCCCTGTATTAGATAATCTAAGTGCTTTCCATTTTTAGATTTTATGTGCCAGAGGTCCTTATGCATTGTATTAAATGATTCTTCCTCAAGTGGTGGGCAATAATCTAAAAGTCTTACTAATAAAATATTGATATGAGTTTGTAACATCTGACTGAATTGTTAGGTTTTATAGGCAAATAATTACCCCTAATTTCTTTGCAAAATGGGACGATCAGAGCCTGAAAAAGATCATGCTCTTATCACTATTAATGTCATGGTGTCCTCTATTATGTATTTTATAAGAGTTTTGTTTTTAAATGTTGCCGTTTTAAACGTTTGCCATAGTTTGAGAGAGCCCACGAAACTGGTTAGAAAAGCTAGTACTGGAGTTAGGAAAACTTGGGTTCAGATTCTGCCTCTGACTAATTAATACAGGCTTTGTAGCTTTAGGCAAGCCACTTAACTTCTCAGTGTTGTAGAGCAACTCTTTAAGACCCTAAATTGCAGAGAAGGTACCAGTTTACATCCAGAATCCCAGTGAAATCACAGGTTAGTCCCTGTTCATACTATAATTTATCATTGAACAAAAGCTAAAAGTATCTTGTTTCAGTCCAGTTAAGATAAGCTTACCTATTTTTTTTAATGTGATGAACATGTCAAGTTTGTGATGTGCTTCGTAATTCTCTTGGATAGAAATATATGCTAAAAGCTCCTTAATACTCCTTTTCAAAATTAGGAATTTGATGAGTCTTCACCAAAACAACCTACAAATCCTTATGCTTCATCTAAAGCAGCTGCAGAATGTTTTGTACAGTCTTACTGGGAACAGTATAAGGTAAGTTCATTTCAGAGATTTGTGAAATAATCTGCAATAGCAACCATTAATCTTTCACTTATAGATAAGGAGACGGGTGCTGAGCAAAGTTATGTGTTAAGTTACAAAAAACAGGAAATAATTCTCTTATTTGCTATTTTGTGTAGATAAACTAGGGACCACATGCTCTTTTACATGTCAGCATTTAAATCACTAGCTACCCCCTTTGTTAATACATTAAAAATAGAATTTGATAAATTAAGAGAAGATGGTGTTGCAAATATATCAGAATACTTATGCCATTGAGAAAGTGAAAAGTTCTTTAAAAAACAAATATGTAGACATGTGAGTGCACTTCAAAAAGTGCTATTCAAAAGAATAATTTTATTCTGATTTAGAACTTATTGATTAGTAAACCTGATATAACATTTTAAAAGATTAAAATAAAAGAACAGCACTCCTCTACTTGACCATTGACCTCTCAGATTAAATGCCACATGGAAAATAGGAAATATAAAATGGCATAAAAGTAGTATGACCATTCATGAAGTAGGTATGATATTTTATCTTTCAAAATTTTAATTCCTACAAGGAAAGGAGCTAGAACTAATGGGTCCTCATAGGATGAGGAAGAAAAAAAGGGTACTTGGTTCTTTCTTTTCCCTGTTGGTATTCCATGGGTTGAACAAGTAAAGAGAAAGGTAGGAGATAATGTTAATGTTCATGCCTGTGCTTTTGGTTCCCTGTAAAGAGAGTGGATTGCTCACAGGTACATTGTGACTCTTGGCTGTGAAATTTGTTTTCATCCAGTTCACAGTACCATAATAATTTCTAAAAGGAAATGATATTGCTATAGGGACATAAATTTGGCTTATTGACTCTCACAACCCAAGTTTGGTCTCTTGCATTTTAATTTTTTTAGTGTTTTACATGGGAGGGTGAGGAGAATTAGGCATAAAGTCCTATTCCCTGCCTCCTTCCCCCCCAACAGAAAGAATCACAGGCAAGCATGACAACTTTGAAAGTTATGTATTAAATATACATAAAAAGAAAAGCAAGCCCTAAATTACAGAAATTTGGTGTCATCTATGGTTCTCTCCTACAACTTATATGGAAATGCTCATTTTTTAAATGTTTAAGTTTGGAGTAAGAATGTAAAATGAAATGAAAACCAAAAAAAAATTTATTTAATGAGAAAAATCCTAGAAGATTAAATTATTTATTAACTATATTCATATAAAAAAATGAATGAGCATAAAAAGATAAAGAATCTTGATTGAAATTTTAATCTGTTATTTATTGAATTTTATTATGCAGTTACTATGCAATATAGTTGTTTTCATTTATTTTGTTTTTAATAAAAACATTTAAAGGAAAAAAGAAATGAGGTCCTTTGTGCATTATTTATTGTCCAGTGGATGCAGAATAGGGAAAAAAAACGCTAATGTTCTTTTACATATATCATCTCATGTAATTCTTAGAAGATGTCTGTGAGCTAGGTAGTAAAGGTGTTATTATTCCCATTTTACAGATGAGGACATGAAGCTCAGAGAATTTAAATGATTTGCCTAAGGTCACCAGAACCAGAATCTCTCTTAAATAGGGATTCTAACTTGATTGTTCCTGATTTCTGTTGTTAGTAGTCTACCTAGTGTGCCATTTAACTGCTTTTTACCGTAAAACCAGCATTGTAAAAACATTATTGTCGTTTCCCATTTCTCAATAGAATCTTTCCTTATAACAAATAAATATTGTTTAATATTGATCATGCCCCAAAACATATCCCTCATTTTGCATTTCTGGTTCACTACCTCTTCACTATTAAATTAGTGTCTTAAAGTCATGATTGATCATTATATTGTTCAGAGTTCTCAAGTCTTTTTATGTTGTTTACCTCTACAAAATTGTGGTCATTATAGAAATTGTTTTCCTGTTTTTTTCCCACAAATTTCTCAGAATTCTTCATTCAGTTGCTTCCTAAGATACAGTAACATTCTGCTACGTTTACATTCGACCGTTGTTCATCTTTTCCCTTGTTGATGGGCATCTACTTTTTTTTCCCCAGTTTTTTGTAATTTACTGCCTGTACTCCTCCTTCTCTGCCCTCTAGCCTTTATTATCTGGACTGTAAGATGTGCTTTTTATATGTTTGAAGAATTGCCTTCAAATGTTTTAGAATAAATAACCGTCTTTATTTCCCCTTTTTTTCCTAGAAAAAGAGATTTGTGTAGCACATGTAAAGAGTTAGAGTTTAAAGGCTTATCCTTAGCACAATTCCAGAGGTACAGAAAGTGTGATGTGGTAGAAAACTGATGTTAAAACTCAAGTAGAAATAGGTCTATGTGACTGCATAGTGATTTAGAAAGCCACAAATTAACATGATCTATTTTGCATTGTATTTTATTTATTTTGTTAAACATTTCCTTTCCAGTTACATTTTAATCTGGTTGGAGGGCTGACTCTGTAGTAGAAGATCATTGTTTTTTGGAGTCAGACTAAGCTCAAATCTTAACTTTGCTATTTCCTTACCCATGTAACCTCCAGCAAGTCACTTAACTTCACTGTTTCAGTTTCCTTTTTGGCATTTTATATATTATATAATTTGTGATTTTCAGGTAGATTGAGCTAGAATCAGATACCTTTAAAAATCATACCAAGCTTTATAAAAAAGCCTTAAGCTTACCTTACTTTTTTAATAACTCTTTTATACTTTGAAGTTTCCAGTTGTTATCACAAGGAGCAGTAATGTTTATGGACCACATCAATATCCAGAAAAAGTAAGTTTAAGTTCCAGTTGACATATTTCCAGCAATGGTTTTGCTTTTCAATGTGAAAAATGAATTGTTTATAACTTTTTTCAGTCCATGTCCAGACCTCTATTCAGAAACCATTTAACCTACCTCTTTGCCTTCTTGCCAACTTTAGCATTCTGATACTAGTTAGGACTTGGAAAAAATTTAAAGCTTAGGTTTAAGTAAGGTTAGAGAGTGATATCTGATGCTTAAATGTAAGTGAATTGTATTACCAATTGCCATATTCTTGACAGACATAATGAGAGGTGGCTATGTAATTGAAATGTTGAGAGCCAGTCTCTGCTTTCTAGTTCAAGGACCCTAAAGTAGGGTCTGAGCTGCCTAGCCCTGAAGTTTCTTCATTTTTCACATGGTTGTATTGGCCATATCCCAAATAAGGTCATGCCACATTAGACAGAGATTCAAGTCTGGCTTTAGCATATTTTGTTTGATACAAAATTTCAGGTAATATTGCAGTCAGAGAGTAGCAGTTTTCTCTTGCCCTATATGTTATCTTTTTTGGACTTATTATAAAATCAGAAATAGATTTTTTTGATATAATAAACCATATTTATGGGTAACATTCTGTGAAATATTTATTTTGAATTGTTCAGAAACCTTTGTTTTTGGTTTGTTTTTTTCTTTCCCCATCAAAAAATTGGACATACTAGGTCTGGGACAGACTAGCGTATGATATAAAATAGTTTCAGGTATTCTCAGAGTTCTAAGAAACTTAAGATGTATAGTAGTGCCTTTTCATGGACTTCCACATTAAAAAAAAACAAACCAAAAACACTAAAGTAAATCCTAAACACTAAAGTAGACCCAACAAATACACACTTCTAGTGATGAAGCCTATTTTCCATAATGGTGTTAATCTTCTGCAAGGGCATCATAACAATAGCTAATCTTATGGAAAAGTCAAATAAATATAAATGTGACCTGATTGCTTCCAAAATTGGAAATAATAGTAAATTTTCTCTTTAGGTTATTCCAAAATTTATATCTTTATTGCAACACAACAGAAAATGGTATGTAATCTTACCTTTTTTTTATCTCTTTTCCCCCTTGCCTAATATGTTGATGCGTAATGTAATATAATGTATATTGATAATAGTTGCCACTAATTACCATTGTCCCTTGTTATTTGTTTAATGGGAAACTCACGAATCAATTATAATTTATTAGGTTACATTTAATTCTCAAATGTATTTCAGTCAGTAATATCAGAATTTGACTGTCTCTACATGTAACTTAACTTTATGTTCACACTGTCGATAGAACTGCATGAATTTGCAGGATACATTTCTGATAGGAAAATTGATAAAAGAGTAGCTTTCAAGAGGCATATTTTCCCTAAGGAATCTTGGAATCCTGATATTATGTTAGAAAATCTGAGATGACCATTTAGGACTGATAAGTTCACATTGGGAGTAGTCCTCTTAGCACTATGGTGTCAGGTCCGTGGCTTCTTTCTTAATATAGGGAACATAAAAAAACGTTTAGGGCCTCTATAAGGCAGTACCCAGGCACATTTCAGCTACCTTATAGTAAAAATGTTCATTTGGTTATGGTACATGACTGAATTTTCTTTAATCTTTTTAGTTGCATTCATGGTTCAGGACTCCAAAAAAGAAATTTCCTTTATGCTGCTGATGTAGTAGAAGCTTTTCTCACTGTTCTAAAGAAAGGGAAACCAGGTGAAATTTATAATATAGGAACCAATTTTGAGATGTCAGTTGCACAACTCGCCAAAGAATTGATACATTTGGTAAGTATACATAATAAAAAGACAGTTTTTACAATTGAGTTATGACTTGCTGAAATTAGTTATATAAAAATAAGCCCTTGAATAAGCTATTTGAAAGTGTATTTATAGAAGATGTAATGATTATAGGTATTAAAGTCACACCTTTGTATTACAGAAATTTATTTGTTGATGTTAGTATTAAGGATAATAGGGAGAAATTGAGTTAAAAACAAAAGCCAATCAAATCCTTTCCCTCCCCTTCCATTAAAAAAGAAAAAAAGACAGTCTTTTGTACTTGAATGAAAGACTAGTTTAACAAACAATCTGTCTGTCTCGTTTTGCTATATCTGACTCTTTTTGAGGTTCATAATGAATGATTCAGATGTTCTGAATTGTGGATATACCTCTTTTTTGTCTTTCTTTTGGAAATGTGTTCATTTTTAAATTAATTTCAAAATTAATCATGTTTTGAGTTCTCTTGTGTTATATTTTGACTTAATTCATTCTCATCTTTGACAGATCAAAGAGACGAGTTCAGAGTCTGAAATGGAAAACTGGGTTGATTATGTTGATGATAGGTAAGAAATGGGTTAAGTTACTGGTAAAGACTTATAAAGTGTTCAGTGTTTGTAAAGTCCTGAAACTTTAGGACCTAAATCATCTAATTTCTTTTTAAAAAGAACAACATTGAAATCATTTCAAGTAAATGAAATTTCGTCTGATTCATGAAGATTGGCTTCTCTAAAAGGCCGTCCCAGTTTTTAAACTCTTATTTTAAAGAATATTTTACATATAATAATAATAAAGAGCATGTGAGATTTAAGCCTGTTTTTTATTATTCTATCTTCAGAATAGCTCATCATGAGCCTCTGTGTCCATGAATCTTATGTTTATATAAAAGAAAATGACTCTTCCTCCATGATAGCCTCATAGATAAAAGGATAGGACCTGAGCTCAAATCCAAGTTTCAAAACTTGTCCCATAGGTGAGGTACCTTGTTGGTGTGTAAAGGGCACTCACTAGGTATTGGAGTCAGATGACCAGACTTCAGGTCCTGGCTCTGTCATTTCCATGTATGACCTTGGGCAAGCTACTAATCAATCTCTCTTTGTCTTAGTTTTCTGCTGTATATAAATGGGAGTTGAACTCCATGACTCTAAGATCCCTTCCAGCTCTGTATCTATGATCCTCAGGATTTTCACTGAAGCATAGTAATTATACCAGGTGCTGTTACGCTCTAGATTATAGATATGGTCCAAGCCCTTGAGAGATATATGCTCAAGTGACCTTTGGTCCAGGTACCTCAGGGGTCTGATTAGAATTTTGTCATTTCTCTGAGGTTTCTGTATTTTCTATTTCCCATTACACTTCCTAGATAGGCGATCTTGGGTAAATCAGTTAATCTCTGCCTCAAAATCAAATGTAAAATGGGCATAATAATACCATATATGGTTGTTTTGAGGATCAAATGATATAGTCTTTCTAAAAAGAAGTGCTTAGTACAGTGCCTGGCACGTAATAGGCACTGTAAATGCTTCTTTTCCACCCTTCCCTCCACTTCATCAGTTAATTGATTTCCTAAGACCTTCTGTGTGAGGACCTGCAGTCCCATAGGCTCCTGGATCCCAGGGTTATGAAATGAAGGTCACTGAATTTTGCTACAGCATGACTATTCTCATATAGTGCTAGGAGTTATTCTTGTCCTTCTTGTCTACTGTTAGGTAAAAGCATTAGGATATATACTACTGCCTGGATAATACCAAATAGTTCATCTGGCAGAGGGAAGATTTTTTTTCAAAACTGACTTGGAGATGGAAGTGTAAGACATTAGCTTTGTAGATAGCCAAAGAGTTGGAGAGGTATGATATGATAGAAGTTAGTGTCATTTATGTTTAGGTTGTAAACTGAAATAGTAAAAGAATAAGGATATACAATTAAAGAAATCATTAAAAAGTATAGAAAAGGAAATGGTGATTACGAAGATCCAGAATGGTTTCATCAGTAGGGAGTCCTGTGAGCAGGGTGGCTAAATGGATAGAACTGGAGAGCTAGGGAATGCTGTAGATAAAGGTTACTTTTCAGAGTGAACTGGGTTTAAGATTTTATCAAAGAAAGAGAAAGAAAGAAGGAAGGAAGGAATCGAGCCAGTGAACCCCAAGGTAAATGGGCAGCTTCTGGCCATCAAATTTTATGTTCCTTTGGAGAGGAGGAGAGGGAGAGGATGAGCTGAGTTACCCAACTAGCTGGGTCCACGTTCAAGTAGCTCAGTCTACTCACAGGTTGTGTTTGTCCTTTGTTTTCAAAGAGGACCATGGCATCAGGGAAATGACATGACTTGTAGTTGACTTTGATTTGAGTGAGGGAGGGCTGTGCAAAGTCACCAGCCTCACTTTCTCCTCCAGAGCCATCTGGGTCCAGTGACCTGATATTCATCAGGATGACTGGAGATGACCCAGGATGCAATGGGAGACTCTGACCCTTTTAGGCTAAGGCCTTTTGAGGTACTCACTTAGAGTGAGGTAATGCCTATTCAGTGAATAGGCCTCTTTAAGAAGTGAGTCAAGGGGAATGGCTAGGTGGCACAGTAAATAGAGCACTGGCCCTGGAGTCAGGGGGACCTTATTTCAAATCCGGCCTCAGATACTTAACACTTAATAGCTCTGTGACCTTGGGCAAGTCACTTAATCCCAATTGCCCTGCATTCCCCCCTCCAAAAAGCAAAAAAAAAAAAAAGCATTGAGTTAAGGGATAGCCCCTTTAATTAGAAAAAAGAAGAAAGTCAAACTGGGAGGGGAAGACTGTCAGAGTTGCTGTTCCAAAGGGAAACAGTGACCACTAACATTCACTCTAAGCCAGGAGGCTCAAAATACAACTGTTAAGTGGAGCTTGGGCAGGGACCTATCTATTGTGGTCCATTCTGTGAGCTTCAGAGTGAACTGGGTTTAAGGTTTTGTGAAAGGAGAAAGAAAGAAGAGAGGAATAAAGTTTACTTAGATTTTAGCAGAGTATTTGACAAAGTATCTCATACCTTTGTAGCAAAGATGAAGAGGTGTTGACTAGACAATAATTAAATTAAATAAGTTTGATTGACTGAACTTAAAATAGTTGTTAATGTTTCAATGTCAGTTTTGCAGGAGGTTTCCAGTGTAATGCCTCAGTGATCTATGCTTAATCCTAAAATGTTTAATATTTTTAATTATAACTTAGATAAAGAAATAGGTGGCATGCTAATCAGATTTGCAGATAACATAAATCTGAAAGAGATAACTAATATACTGTGATAAAGTCAGGTTCCAAAAAGCTCTTGTTAGGCTAGAGCATTTGGCCGAATCTTAGATGAAATTCAGTAGAGATATTATAAAATCTTAGATTTATATCCAGAAAAGTCAACTTCACAGGTATAGGGTGGGTGAGGTAGTAGCTTGCCTGAAAAATATTGAGTTGTTTAGTGTACTGCAAGTTCAATATAAGCCAGCAGTGGGATGTGGTGGTCAAAAAAGCTAATGTGATTTTATGTTGCATTAAAAGAAGTGTAGCTTCCAGGAATAAGGAACTTGTACTCTGGCCTGACCATTCCACATCTAGGGTATCGTGTTTAGTTCTGGGCACCACTGTTTAAGAATAAACTTTAGCTTAGAAAGTGTCTAGAGGAGGGTGTCCAGCATGACAAAGGGCCCTGAGTCTATGGCAAATAAGGAATGATTGAAGGAACTGTAAATATTTATTTGACCTAGAAAAAGGAAGACTTGAGATAGCATAGCTGTCTTTGAGTATTTCTCCCAACATTGTCTTTTCCCCAACAACTAGTACTGTCTACCTAGTGGGAATTTAATAAATATTTGTTGAATAAATGAATGTCTTTCTGTTTAACTGTAACTATTTAATTTCTCTAGCTTTCATCTACAGCTAGGATGTTTTGTGTGGACATGGTTTCATTCCTTTAGTAGTGCCTCAAATCAATGATTATTAGAAATCCCATATTGTTGGTAAGTAGGCATTAGTAGATGCTCTAAAACTGAATTGAGATGCATAGCATCCTATAACTTTTTTTCCTCTTTTTCCATCCATAGTCTCTGTGGAAGTGAAAGATTGGGGAATATGCATCACCACAGCAACATTCGTTACTTAGTGCTTGTCTTCCTAGGGCAGGGGTTCTTAATCTTTTTTGTGTCATGCTTGTTTGACAATCTGGTGAAGGTTATGGACTCCTCTTTAGAATAGTTTCTGCAAATATATAAAATATATAGTTATAAGGGACTCTGTTTATCTCAGGTTAAGAACTCCTACTCTTTTACTTAAGTCCTTGGATGATAAATGCAGTCTTTTGTCTGTAAATAAATGAGTGTACACAGTTAAAATTTCCATCAAAAATTACCTTAAAAATTTTGGTTAAAAAAAAAGACCAAGAACATTAATTAATGGTACTTTAGTTTCTGAGGTTGTAGTATATTATCATGGGCATTTTACACCATTTAAAGTTATAATTGGTAAGTATGTATGAGATTTAAGTTTAAATATCATTATTTCTTTTTGCTCTTTTTTTTAAGACCTTCCAATGACATGAGATATCCTATGAAATCAGAAAAAATGCATGGTTTAGGATGGAGACCTAAAGTTACCTGGAAAGAAGGAATAAAGAAAACAAGTATGTTTTAAAATACTTTTTTCTTGGGATTAGGACTAGGAATTAGAAGAAAAGGAAAATGTGATGCATTTTAAGAATACTGTAAGACTAGATTTGAATATTAATATTTTTGAATTTCAAATGCTATACATCCTTGCACAAACAAGAATCCTATAGCATTTGTTGACAAGTTGTCATTCAAATTCTGCTTACAGACATCTAATAATGGGGAACATGCTTACACCTCTCCTCACCCCTACCCCACTATAGGACTCTAAATTTTCCTTATTAAATTTCATCTTTTTGTTTCTTGGAAAGGACAGAATAATGAACTGAAACTTCTGGAGTCCTTATACTGTCATATTAATGGGACTTCATAGCAACTGTAATTTCAGTAAGTTTGCCCTGTTTTCATCAGAATTATTGCTAAACATGTTGAGCAGAACCTGACCAAGGGCCAGAACTTGTGACATTCCACTAAATGTCTTCCAGATTAACACTGATTTATCAGTCACCACTTTTTGGATCTGGACAGTCAGTCAGTCCCACCACCTACCTAAATTAAGGTTAGAGAAATTTGTCAAATGTCACAGTATAACCTTTTTCCTTCGATGGGGAGGTGGGAGGAATGAGTCTGATTTCATTCACGTGAGGAAACTCCCTCCGCCAGTGCAGACCAGCAGCCGTTCTGCAGTTTATAGTAGTAGAGAATTAACTGAGACAGTGAGACGTTAAATGACTTGTCTAAGGTCACAGTGAGTTTGTGTCAGAATGGGAACTTGAACGCAGGGCTTCCTGCCCCTGAGGTTAATCTTCCGTCCTCTTGACCATACTTCCTCTTGCCATACTGAACTATTTATCTGTATCATTGCTTTGATTTACTTATTGTAAATATTGTCAAAAAAGGAAATAAGATTGGTATGTTATGATTTGTTCTTAAGGAGCCCCTTTCTGTTGTATGTATCATCTCTTTCCTTTCTGAGTGCTTACAAATTATCCCTTTCATAATCCATTCTAGAATTTTACTTTGTAAGTGAGGTCAGGGCCTATAGTTTAAAGCATCTACTTTCGGGGGTTGGGGGAGGTGAAAATGTGGGTTTTAGTTCTTACTCAGCTCTGCAGCACCTTTCCCATTCACTGGGATTCCTTGAAAAGATGACCAATATATATTTAACAGTCAACATCTACAGATTTTCAGTGCCCTGAGATACATTTTACCTTTGTCGTTTGATATAACCATTTCATCACTTATTTTGAGTTGTAATTCACGCTTAATCTCATTCTCCTTGGCAGATAAAATAGAAGTAGAATAGGAGTGGTCTCTCAGTGGTCCTTGATCATCTTCCTAGCCAAACCAAGCAGGATTTGCCTTTCTTGAGCTTTCTCTGGCCTTCCAAAATAACTTTTAGTTATATTTTATTTATGGCATTGTTTAAAAATTGTCCCTATTTTTGCAGACATCTCTCCCTTGGGTTCTTCCCCTTTCCCAGTTGAACAATTTTTAAAACCACTCATTAGAAATATTCAGTCTAGTAAAGCAAATTTCCATATTAGCCCATGTCCTCTTACCACACTTCTGAAAAGATCATTTCTCCCTTATTCCTCTGATTTACTTATAATGTCACCTTTTATGTCAAAGTCATATATCTTTTTGTGGTTTATCAGGTAAATGATTTTGAGGTGTTGGTCTTTTTGCCAGTCTTTTGCCCAACCACTTCACAATTGGCCACTTCTGGTGGCACGGAAGTGAAAAGTAACAGTGGAGGAAGCCGTTACTTTTTAGCCTATATTTATTTAAACTTGTAAAATCTGTCTTTCTTTTAAAGTCCTTAAGATACATCAGATTGCACAGTGGTCAGGAGAACTACTCATCAACTTTTCAGCTAATTTTTAAAATATTGTTAAATATTTTAGTAGGAGATTCAAGAAACATTTAAGGCATCCCCCAGAATTCATTAGATAAACAAGATTAAGTTGGTACAGTACATATATTAAGACTGCAGAAATATTCTGGTTTGTATATTTTTTCTGGCTTAAAGAGCAATGTGATCTAAAGAAAAAGTACGAGATGTGGAGGCAACAAGGTAGCAGTTCAGATCCCCTTTTGCCATTAACTAACTCTGTAATTGTGGATAAGTCTCTAACATTTTTGAGCCTCACTTTGCTCTGTAGCAAAATGGGGGTCATAATACCTGTATATTTACCTCCTAGGGGTGTTCATGAGAATCAAGGAAGATAGTGCACAGTGTTTTGCAAATGTTAATGTTATATATCCATTCGTGTCTGTCTGTCTGTCTCAGTGTCTCACCTGTTATAATTATTACTACAGATAGGATGCACCCAAATATTTAGAGAACCTTGGTTTAGGACTACAGTAGAGTTAATTACTTCTAATGAATTCAAAAAAGTTCACTTCTATAAAAACTGTTATCAAATTAATGGGGGGAGAATGAAAAAATTAACTTTTGAAGACTTGGTTTAAAAAAATGCCAGCAAGTTTATTTTGAACTATTTTTCAACTCATAAAAATACTTAGAAAGGTTAATTTATTTTTAAGCCATGAATTATGCTGTTCTCTGTATTTGAACAACTCCCACTTTTTGGATACATAGGTTGACATACATGTGTGCATACACACATATAAATATGTAATATATACATATCAGTATGTATGTATTACATGTTTTATATATGTGTGTGTGTGTGTGTGTGTATGAAAATATCAGTTACTAGACATTTTTAAAAAGAAACTTAGCCAGTTGGTTTTTCTGCTAGTTTTTATTTGATGTGAAGAATTTTTAAAGTTTTTAAAATAATGTCATTTAGCACAGTAACCTTCAAGTATTATGTGTTTAAAATAAATGTACAAGAAAAGTTAAAATTCTTTCTTTCTTTTTCATATCAGTTGAATGGTACAAAGAGAATTTTCACAACTGGAAAAATGCAGAAAAAGCTTTGGAGCCCTTTCCTGTGGAATAAAAATTTTTAAAGTAAGAAACGTTTATGGGAGAGAAAAGAAGAAAATCATTCTACCTCATAGATGCTTGATATGAAATCAAGGTACCAAACAAAATCTTCTTTCCTTTTAAGGAAGTAGATTCAGGTGTTTTTTGCACAAAATCTCAAGGGCAAAATTATGATATAAGTAATAGGTGTTCTCATTTCATGGAAGAGTCTCATTGTGAGCTGGCTTGGCAGAATTTTGTTCTACTATCAACTGTATTCTCAAAGGATGATGATACTTTTCTGCACAATAGGAAAAACAGTAGGAAATAAGATGAATGAAGTGTGGAGAAAGACAGCTTATAGATGTATCTATAAGGAAAGAGTCCATCCCTTGGTTTGAAAGTCCCATAAACTAAAGGCTTGCTTCACAAATGGTCCACTGGCCCAGAAATCAATCATGGCAGTAGGGAAGTCATCACTTGCAGGCCTTGTCCTTTGCTCTTACACAATGAATATGCTACAGATCTACTTCCACTTGCTATGGATTGTTATAAATTTGAATCTTACGGTAATACAGAGTTAGTTTTTATCCTAGTTAAAGCTTGAAATTACATAAATGATTTGCCATAAAATGAGAAATACCTGTCTATACAAAAAAGCAATAAAGTTGGAACAAGAGGAAAACATTTCAAGCACTTTTAAATTTTGGTACTTCATTTTTAATAATTGATTAAGTTCAATAAAGTTAACTGTGCAATTTAAAAACTTGTAGAAGAATATATTTTTAAAAATAGGAGTATAAGATTTGTATGTTTCTAAATTAGTTATTTTAACTGCAAAAAACCTTAAGTTAAAGAGGAAATGTATTGCAAGTCTAATTTTCATTTTGTATTTATGAAATTGTCATATTGATGTTTTTAATGAGACATTGATGCTTTTTTATTCTATTTTCTATTTATTTTATCTATATTCATGACCAAAAATGCATAACTTGACCTATTTAGGTTAAATGATACTGGAAACTTAAAACATTCATTCAACAAATATTTTTGGAGCATACTTTGTACATATCATTGAACTTAAGAAATACTTTTTAAAAAGTGTTCTTTTTTAAGAAACCAAAAGTTATTGTTTTTAATTTTTAAAATTATTTTTACACCATTAAATTCAGGTCTTTCGCTGTCAACATTAATTATCTTAATTAGCAAAATGGGGAAATAGTATTTGGATTTTTAACATAAAATTTATGTCTACATAAACCATTTTCTATTAAAGCAATTTTGACATTTCTCTTGTCTCGTTGAAATTTTTTAAGCATCATTTAGCAATTATTCATTACTTACAAGGTAAATGACACTTTAAACTATTTTGAGAATGGGAAGTACGATAAAGGAAAAGGCATGTGAAAACTGGGATGAAATGTCTGTGCCTATATTTATGTAAATCTAGTTTATCTTAACTTCTTATGGAGATCAATATTGGGTGTAGAAATCTTACCAAGCCATTTCTGGAACTGAATCAGTTCATCCATAAAGATGTTGGGCAAAGGTATGTGAGCTTCCCAAAATTATGTATGGCTGTCTTGAAGGCATTTTTCCAGAGATTTGAGTGAAGAAGTGAGATCAGTGATTGGTGACTCTCACATATTTGCTTTATATAAATGCTTGCATTTTGTTTATAAATGCCCCAAAGCCTCAGTGACTATCTGGTTTATAAACGAAATTGGACAGTATGATGTGGATGCTTCACAACATTGCCTCCCAGAGCATCTATGCATGTGGACAGTTCAGATCTTGAGGAAACAATGGTGTTTTATCTTCGATACCAGCTTTGCCAGTTCAATAGCTTGTATAGGGAATGATCAAGAAGATGCAAAAGAGCTTGAACGGGTTGCCACGGTATCTACACATTATGCAATAATCAGGACAGAAGTATTCAAACCTACAATGTCAGCCACAGATCCCAACCACCTGCCTCCCCTGTCTTTGTCCAGGACCATCACCAACATCTTGTACCAGTCTGAGATCCTGGCCACTTGCCTCTGGCCTCCCATGAACCTTCTACAGTGCTGCAGAGACCGTTTAATGGACCAGAATCAAACCTCCTCTGCCCTCAAACTTTTTCAGCACCTTATACTGTCACTTTGTACCTCCTGACTGAACCTTCCATACCAAAACCATACCTTCACCTGAAGCAGGACATCGCCACGTGTCATGAGGCTGAATCTCAAAGGAAGACAATCTAATCAGGGTAGCTATATGGTGCAATGATATGAATGCTGAGCCTGGAATCAGAAAGACCTGAGTTCAAATGCAGCCTCAAGCATTTACTAGCTGTGTAACTTTGGGCAAATCCCTTAAACTCTTTGCCTCAGTTTCCTCATCTATAAAATGGGGCTAATAATAGTACCTGCCTTCCAAAGTTAATGTGAGGATCAAATGAGATAATTATAAAGTGCTTAGCCTAATGCCTGACACATAGTAGATGTTATATAGATGGTAGCTATTATTATTAATCACCTGTCTTACTCAGTGGACCTCTATCCACTGACAGAGACTGGGCTCATTCCTCAGTAGTTAGCATACTCCCACCATCTCATTCTCCTCCCACATCCTAGTTATTTTGAACACCAACCTGCTGATGGGCAAATCTCACTCCCCATCCCCAGCCTCCTGCTTCCTTATTTCCATACTTCTCAATCCTACCCTCCCCCTACTCGCCAGTGTCCTATTCTAGATCTACAATGCTCCTATTTTGCTCTTTGGAATACTTGCTCCATAGTTAACCTCCTTTCATATTAATCCTCTCCCTTTTTCACCCCTCTGACCTGATGCTCACTGAGACCTGACTTCTTCCTGGTATTTCCTTCCTATACCCTTTCCGGTGCTGAATTATTACAAACACAGAAGTATTGGGCTTTTGGTCATACCTTACTGGTTGTGTTGGGGGAGTTGGAATATTCTTTATTCTGTAGGTAACAACATATGGATTGGGTAATAAATTTGAATAGCATAACCCTCAAAAGAGGAGGGGTTGCTGAGTGATGATGGTAAAGAAATGGTCTGGAAGTGGCAGTGAGGGACAATCCCTTATACATTGCCAGGGCAGACTCCTCAGCATGAGCTCTTGATCACATCACCTTCCATCTCCAGCCAAGCGTTCCCCACTGTCCACTCATTTTCTTGGTAATCTCCAATTTCTCCATTATCAGTCCCCTACTACCCACAAACATGCCCATGTTTTCCCCATCCTTAAAAAAAAGTGAAAACAGAACTCATTTGATCCCACCAGCCCTGCTACTTATTCTCCTTTCCTGGTTAATGTCCTTGAGAAAACTATCTGTACTCATCTCTTATTTGATTCTAAATATTCCTGCTCTCATTGATTTTAAACCCTCTAGAATATAATTTCCAATCTCTCATCACTCAATTGAGACTGTTTTCAAAGTTACTATGGATTTCAATAACCAGATCTAATGATCTTTTCTGAATCTTGGACCTTTATGACCTTTCCTGTACTCTTTGACATAGTTGATCACCTCCTGCATGCTCTGTCTTTCTAGGTTTCCATGACATAGCTCTCTCCTGTTTCTCCTTCCTGACTGCTGCTCAGTCTCCTTTGCTGAGGTCATCTTCCAGGTTTTGCCTACTAGCTATATTGTGTTTCCCAAGATTCTGTCCTGGGCCCTCTTCTCTTTTTTCATCTATATTCTCTAACCTGGTGATCTCCTCAGTTCCCCTGGATTTAATTATCATCTCTATACTGAATCTCCTATATTTATCCAGTCCCAAACTCTTGAGCTTCATTCTCACATCATCAACTGCCTGTTGGACATCTAGGGTGAATTTTATATCTCATGGACATCTCAAACTCAGCATCTCCAAAATCGAACTTGTAATCTTGCCCCTCCCCACCCCCATCTCATGCTATAACAATCATCATCATCATAATATCTCCCAGAGTTGTGAGGATCAGATGAGTTTAATATTTGTAAGGAGCTTTTCAAACCTGCTATGTAAATGCTAGCTATTACTGTTATTAATTTTCCTCATAAAAAATCAACAAATTGATGCAATTTTTTATATTCTAACCTGAATCCATGTAATAGACAAGGATACTAGTGTTAAACATATAGTGGTAAGATGTTAAGATTTGCTTGCACATATTCTGATTTATCTGCCATAGCCACACAAAGCTGAAAAGAATCCAGAGACCAATTAGTTCATCATTCTATCTTCAGACAAGTCTGGTTATATTCAGGACATATAAACATTTCTCTCTCTTTAAATATCCAGGGGGGAAACTATATTGAAACCCTCACTGGTTGCACATACCAGTGTTTAACTTTGGCATCATTATTCTTCATATGGAAAAATTGAGCTGTTGCTTAGTGAAATGCATTCTCTTTTTCACATCTTTACTTCAGAACCTAAAATACTCTTGCTTCCTTCCTTGCCTTGCCTCGTCAGCTTCTTGATAATCTTCATTCTAATGTATTGATCTGGGGCTAATTTCAGGGCTACAGGGAGAGAAATTTGAATGGCCAAGATCAGGTGATAATCCTCATCTTTTTTCTGGGCTGTGTTTTTGTTCAGTCATTTTTCAGTAGGGTGCTATTCCTTGTGACTCCATTTAGGGTTTTCTTGGCAAAGACATTAGTGGTTTGCCATTTCCTTCTCCAGATCATTTTATAGATGAGGAAACTGAGGCAAACAGGGTTAAATGACTTGCCAAGGGTCACACATCTAATAAGTGTATGAGCCCAAATTTGAACTCGGGATGATAAGTTTTCCCGACTCCAGGCTTTGCACTCTATCCACTATGCCACCTAGTGCCCTCTGGGATGCATAGAAGTCTCATATCCAATTTCTAACAATGCTGCATTTTGTTTGGTCTTAAAAACCAGTCCATGTCTTTATTTCCTAGTCTTTAGTACAGGAATGAAAATGCTGCTAAAAAAATATCTGTGAAAATTAGGAAATAGAGAAAAAATTTAATGCTGACTAACAAATTATGAAAAAAAAACTATAAGAAACCATGGCCAAAAAGAGTCCATAAGAAAAATTTTGATATTTTCAGCAAGAGCTTGAACATTGCAGTTGTTTATAACCTTGAAGTCACGTAGTTCAAATTGTTTTGAGTAATAAACTAAAAATGGAAATAGAACAAAGGTTTGCTCTAAGAAATGACAAATAGCAGCCTAATGTGGCATTCTCAAAATTTTTGTATAACACGTGAAACGAACATTCCTAAATCATTACTTTTTAGAAAATACACATTTTTCTTAAAAAACATATTCAGTTCTTTTAAAAGCATTTTTTCATTAAAAAAGCTTTAGTTAACACTTGAAATGAATTCAACTTATTACATCACAGATATTTCTGTTATCTTTAAGTGGCAAAAAAGAATAACATCACATAACTAAAATGAAATCAGTTTTTGATTCTCAGTAGTTGAAATGATGGTTTGCTAAGCTAATGAACTAATCAAGCCACAGTTTTAAATGGTGTTACTACAGTATTCTAATTACTGCAATCTGATTTTCCTCATTGCCTGTGAAGGTCAAAATTGAAGGCCTGAATCAACAAGAAATTTAAATGTTGAGTGCAAGTGCCAAGTGACACACTTTGTCCTTTGAATACCAGAATAATAGAATTGCGGAGCTTGGAATGAATTTGAAGTCATCTCCTGATCTCTTACTCTGTGTAGGACTTGCCTTTGGAACAGAGATTCATAATCTTTTTCTATTTCATGGACCTCTTCTAGAATAATGTTTTGAAATACATAAAATAAAATACATGAAATTATGAAGGACACTAGTTATATTGAAATAAAGATGACTTTTCCCTATGCAAGTTCACTGATCCCATTATCTTTCTATATTTCTTTCATGTTTGTCATTCAGATAAATTGACTAATGAGTGAGAATCTTTGCAATTCTCACTTTTGCAAGCCCTTTAACATATGGTTCATTCTCTAAATACTCTCCCTAAAGGTTTTCTGTATCCACCATCACATCTAATAGTAATAATAACAATAACTAGCACTTTTATAGCACTTTATGGTATGCAGAGTTTGCAAATATTTTATCCTTACAGTGACCGTTGGAGGTAGGTGCTATTATCTCTATTTTACAGGTAAGAAAACTGAGGCAGACAGAAGTTAATTGACTTGCCTAAGGTCACACAGCTAGTAAGTGCCTACGGCAGAATTCAAACTCAGATCTTCCTGACTCTAGATCAGTGGTTCTCAACCTTCCTAATGCTGTGGTAACGACCCCCAACCATAAAATTATTTTTGTTGCTACTTCATAACTAATTTTGCCACTGTTACGAATCGTAATGTAAATATCTGATATGCAGGATGTATTTTCATTGTTACAAACTGAACATAACCCACAGGTTGAGAACCACTGCTCTAGATCTAGCACGCTATGCCACTTAGGTGACAGAATGGGGGCTTTCATTCTTTTCTTTTTTCTTCTTTATAAACTAGTTTTTTCTACAAAAACCATTCTCCAAACCTGAAAACCTGTTCTGAGGTATCTGTTGTATACACTCTCATAGACATTTTGCCAAAGCATTATACTGTTAGCAATAGCATGAGAAAGCATATAGAATACATGTAATGTAAATGGAAAATAATCACAGAAATTTTTTATGGGAGTAGGGGCAGTGAGTTGGTACAGTAGGTAGAGCATTGGGCTGGGAACCAGGAAGACACCTTCCTGAGTTCAAATTCAGCCACAGACACTTACTAGCTGTGTAACTGGGCAATTCACTTAACCCTATTTGTCTTGATTTCTTCATTTTTAAAATGAGCTGGAGAAATAAATGGTAAACTACTCCAGTGTCCTTGTCAAGAAAACCCCAAATGGGGTCACAGAGTTGGACGTGACTGAAAACAAGTGAACAACATTAATTGGGGAGTAGGGGTAGAGGTAGGGAGACTGGAAAAGGCCCCTAGCCTAAGCAGAGTCTTGAAGAAGATCAAGGAAACCAGGAGGTGGAGGTGAGGAAGGAAAACATTCCCGAAATGCAAGAGCTTTCCAGGATGATAAAAAGGCATATAACTAGGAGATGGAGTATTATGTCAAAAGAACAAGGACAGTGTCACTAGATTATAGAGTTGGTTGAAAGGAGTAACATGTAAGAAAACTGTAAAGATAAGAGGGGACCAGGTCATGAAGGGTGTTAACAGCCAAATGGAAACATATTTGATTCTGGAGCTAATAGACTATTGAGGCACTGTAGTTTAGTGAGTGGGTGGTAACATAGCCATACTTATGCTTTAGGAAGATCACTTTATGATCTAAGTGGAGGATGCATTAGAGTGGGGGAGACCTAAATTGGGGAGACCAAACAAATGGCTACTGCAATAGTAGGTCTGAGGTGATGAGGGCCTGTGCTAGAATAATACCTGTGTGAATGGAGAGGAGAAGGTATAGATGAGAGATGTGAGGGCGGAAGCAATGATACTTGGGCAACAGATTGGATATGTGGAGTGAGTGTGAATGAGGAATCAAGGTTGACCCTGAGGTTAGGAGCCTGGGTGACTGGGTGGATGGCAGTGCCCTTAACAGTAACAGGAAAGCTTAGTAAAGAAAGGATTTTGGGTTGAAGAGGATCAGGGGGAGATAATAAGTTCCATTTGGACATGTTGAGTTTGACTTTTCCAGTAGTCAGTGATGTTAAAAGAGGTTAAGGCTGAATAAAGAGACAGGAGAATCATCTTCAGAGAGAACTGAATCCTTGGGAGCTGATTCAATCACCAAGGAAGATAGTTTAGAAAGAGAAGAGGGTCAGGAACAAATCTTTGGAGGACACCCAGTGTGTTTGGCAAAGGAGACTAAGAAGTAGAGGTCATACAAGGTAAGAAGACAACCAGGAGAGAATAAAATGAAAACCTAGAGAGAAGAGATTATCAAGATGAGGGTAATCAGCTATGTCAAAGACTGCAGAGAGATCAAGACTTATGAAGATTGACAAAAGATCATTAGATTTGTCAAATTAAGAGATCACTGGTATTACTCCATCCTTCTTTGACCATCCCCCTTATAAGCTCTCCCCCAGGTAGTCTCAGGTGACCTGAAGTAATCAAAGGGACTCCTTTCCTCTGATGAATACCTTAATGAGGCCAGAGTGAATTGGGTTTAAGATAATGGTCCTTAAGAAAATAATAGTTTTCAGAAATCAAAATTAACATTCCTTTGGGCAGTGTCCGAAGGTAAGGATATATGGACATATGTGGACAAAGGGGAAGAAAGAAAAAGAAAGAGAGAAAGAAGGAAGGAAGGAAGGAAAGAAGGAAAGGAAGGAAGGAAGGAAGGAAGAGTTGGGTTGCTCAACTGACCAGTTTCAGTGGCAGCTCTTCTACTCAACAAGGTTGGTTTTTATACTTTGTTCCAGAAGAAGACCATGACTTTGCACAGCATTCCCTCACTTAAATCCAATTCATGTGCATGTCATGGCTTTACCTTGTTGATGTCACCGTCCTCTAGAGAACAAAGGACAAACAACAACTACCTTAATGAGGCAGCTAAATGGCATAATCAGATCTAGAGTCAAGGAGAACTGAGTTCAAATATGGTTTCAGATACTTACTGACTGTGGGACCTCTATGTAAGTCACTTAATTTCTGTCTGCCTCAGTTTCCTCATCTGTAAAATGGGGATAATAACAGCGCCTACCTCCCAGGCTAGTTGTGAGGATCAAATGAGATAATATTTGTAAAGCACTTAGCACAGTGCTTGGAACATTGTAGGTGCTATGTAATCAGCTCTTGTTAATATTAATCCATTCAGGAAATGGGGAAGAGGGTAGTGCCTTAGGTGGATCATAACTCTGAAGAAGAGGTACTTCTCTTTCTAAATTTGGTTATCACCTTCTGTCCATTTTCTAAGGTCTTAACTTTTGACCTTTTAAACACTTTCCTAAAGAAAAAGGGTTAGACCTAAGAAAGAGAAAAGAACTTTAATCTGTAGAAATATTTATTTATTAATATTTTTAGTTGAACTCAAAAGGAAATTTTTAATGTGCTTCCACCATTGCAAAACAAAATGGTGAACTGTTGGGATTATATCCCAAAGAGATTACAGAAGTGGGAAAAGGTCCCATATGTGCAAAAATATTTATTGCAGCTCTCTTTGTGGTTGCAAAAAACT
>CM053591.1:91989406-92021490 GCA_028646515.1 Pseudochirops corinnae
ATCACTCATTGGTTACAGCCCTTCTATATGACCAAACTGTTGTACAATGTGAAAGTATTTGCAGATCCTATACATGATTGCATGCCATAATGGGGGGGGGGGGAAGGGAGGGGAGAAAATCTGAAACTCAAGTGATTGTGGAACTGAATCTTGTAAATTAAAAGTAAATGAGTAAATAAAAAAAAATGGTGAGTTCAGTAAGGCTTGGGGGGTTGAGGTGGTTATTACTGATTAGGAAGATCAGGGAAGGCTTTGTAGAGGAGGTGTCATTTAAATTGGACTTAAAAGATGGATAAGAATTAAACAGCTAATAGAAAGAGTAGGGGCTATACTAGGTATTGGGGAAAGCAGCAAAGGCACAGAGGTGGTACACATGAAGCAAGTCCAATTTGGCTGGCACATAGAGGTCAGTGATTAAAATAACATTAAATAGAGCAGGAAAAGTAGTGTGGTATGAAATTATGATGGGCCATGAAGGCCAAGAAATTTGAACATGATTCAGATAATGGACATAACCATTTCAATGCTTAAGAAAGATTATTCCTACAGTCCTATGAAGGATGATTTGGAGGAAGGAGAAAAGAGGAGAGAAGACCTCTTGCCTATCACAATAGTCTAGGCTGGTGATAATAACGGTCTTTATGAGTAAGATGGAAGCAAGGATAAAGGAGAGGATGGATGCAAGAAATATTGTGAAGCTGAAATCGACAGGCTTTGGGAACTGATTGGATAAGAGGTGAAGGAGTACTGAGTTTCAAATATAACCCCAAAGTTTTGAACCTGGAAATTGGATGAAGGGTTATGCTCCTGATAGTGAAGTCAAAAGGAGTGGGTTAAAGGGAAAATAATGAAGAGCAAAATGAGCAGAACCAAGAGACCACTGTATACAGTAACAGCAATATTGTTTTCAGAATGACTTTGAGCAATAAGTCATTTTGCCTATTATAAATACCCAAATTAACTATAAAGGACATATGAAGGAAGATGTTATCTGTATCCAGAGAAAGAATTGATAAATAGAAGTATGTATAAAATAATTTTACCTATATATACCTATTTGTCTAATAGTAGCTATCTCTAGGGTGGGGGGGAAAGAAAAGAGGAAAAAAGAAATTTACATGATAATTATTATATATTTAAAAGAAATAGCAAGTTGAACATGATAGATTTGCAGTTTCATGTGCAAAAAAAAAAGGAAGCGGACATATTTGACATATTAAGTTTGAGATACTAGTGAGACATCCAGATAGAAATAATGTCTTACAGGTATCTGGAGATGTGGGTATAG
The DNA here is from genome assembly GCA_028646515.1 of Pseudochirops corinnae. Classification (NCBI taxonomy): domain Eukaryota; kingdom Metazoa; phylum Chordata; class Mammalia; order Diprotodontia; family Pseudocheiridae; genus Pseudochirops; species Pseudochirops corinnae. The sequence continues at coordinate 91,990,695 of CM053591.1, forward strand.
GGTTCAGAAGAGAATTCAGGACAGATTTGGAAATCATCTTACAGTTGAAGCAGTTGAAGCCATGACAGTGGATGAGATTACAAAGAAAGAGCACGTTGGGAGACATGAAGCAGATCAAGGACAGAACCTTGGCAACTAGGGGGCTGAAAAATGCAAAAGGAGACAGCAAAAGAGATAGGGAGGGAAGAATAGGAGGAAAACCAGAGGAACTGATTCTCTGAAGTCAAGGAACAAGAGAGGTAGTGATCAAGAATGCCAAAAGTGACAAAGAGGTAGATAAGGGTGAGGATTTTGAAATGCCTTTTGCATTTAGAGACTAAGTCATTTGTAACCTTAGGGAAAAAAGATCCCAGATTGTTAGATGTTGAGTCAACTGTAGATAGTGAAGATGTGGAGGTCTTGACTATAGACTTTTTTTCAAAGGGTAGAACATTTAGAGGAGGAGGAGAGATGGTAGTTGGATAGACTAGAAAGGATGAAGCTCCTACGCAGGGCTTTTTTTTCTACTGAGGAGATCCGATAGCATTCATAAACAGATTGGGATGGAGCCTGTCAAAAAGGAAATTCCCTTTACCAGACGGAAAAGGTGACTTAGGTCCCTTGGTAGGCTTAAGGTAATGGATTCACTCAATTGGCCAATTAGCATTTAAGCACCTATAGATGTCACTCTACTGTGCCTGGATTTGGGGACACAAAGACCAAAAACAAACAAATAAACCAATTCCAGTGCTCAGGGGCTTGATGCTGCAGTGGGGAAAACAACAGGAACACATATAAGTAGTTGTATACAAAGAAAATACAAGATAATTTCAGGTTGGGATTAGAGATCTCAACATCAGGAAAGGTCACATCTAGAAGTGACATTTGAGCTAAACTCTGAAGGTGGTGAGGGGTTCTAAGAAGTGGAAATGAGAAGGGAATACATTCCGGGCTACAGCTTATAAGCAAAGGTCTAATGACATGAAAAGAGCAGAGGGTTGAAAATAAGACAATTTGGTGAGACCGTAGAATATGTAGAAGACAGTAATGTGTAATAAGTCTGGAAAGGTAGTCTAGAACCAGGATCTGGAGGATTTTCAGTGCCAGACCTGGGAATCTGTATTTGATTTTAGAAGCAATAGGAAGCCTTTATCACCTTTTGAGAAGGAGAGTAACATGGTCAGACCTGTGTTTTAGAAATACTCCCTTGGCAGCTGTGTGGAAAATAGATTCAAGAGGAAATAGCCTTAGGAATCAAAGAATGTAGAATTGGAAGGAATTTTAGAGATATTTTAGCCCAACTTCCTTATTTTCTCCTAAAATAAGGGAAATTAAGGGCCAAAGAAGTTAAGTAATTTACCCAAGGTTACATAGCTAGTTTGTGGATGGGGAAGATGACTAATGAAATAGGATGATGGTGATCAGGAATGAGGTTGGGGGAACAAGGCCTTCTAGCACCCTAATACTTTAGTATGTGCCTTCACACAAAATTTGCTTGAATGCTTCTCTTTTCAAGTTTTACATTGGGAGAAGAGAAGAAAGGACCTATATTAGTATTTCTGGTGTAGCCACTTTGAATGAACACAGGATTTGGGTATGCTCTTAACTGGTTTGAGAAAGGAGATACTTGAACAGAGCTTTTTTATCTTTCCTTTTTTTGGTGGTGGTGGTATTTTTTTTAGTGTATGATTAAGGTTGTTAATCCTTTGTGAACAAGGACTCATGCTTTCAGGGTCTGACACACTTCATTAAAGTGAAGACGGAGGTTTGAGCCAAGGTATTTTTAAGACGTCTTTGCCTCTGGGACTCATCCTCCAGAATCCAGGTTTTCTGGCCTTTAGGGCATTGAGCCAAATTCACTTGGTTAGTCAGGAGTTTGCTTGATGGATGTGGGAGTAGTGCATATGGAAAAGTTGGTTGGATATTCTGGAGGATAATTGAGTTAATTGTTTTTGGCTTGGCAAACACACACAGAAGCTTTATGTTGATGTCTACAAACACAATAAAAACAATAAGCTCAAACATGTGATTTAAAGGCTTTAAATAAATACATTTCCTTGGATTAACCATTCACACAGATTTTTGGTCCTTTAATTCTTTATATTCTTTTTTTTTTTTACAAATTAATTTATTTATTCTTAGTTTGCAATATTCAATTCCATAAGTTTTAAATTTTCTCCACCTTCCTTTTCCTCCTCCCCATGCTGACATGCAATGCAATATAGGCTCTACATATACATTCTCGTTAAACATATTTTCACGTTAGTCATGTTGTATAGAAGAATTAGAATGAATGGGAGGAAACGTGAGGAAAAGAAAACAAAACAAAAAAGAGGGCAAATAGTAGGCTTCAAGCTGCATTCAGACTCCATATTTCTTTGTCTGGATGCGGATGGCATTTTCCATCACGAGTTTTTTGGAGTGGTTTTAGGTCCTTGCATTGCTGGGAAGAGCTAAGTCTGTCAGAGTCAGTCATTGCACAATGTGGCTGTTACTGTGTACAATGTTCTCCTGGTTCTGCTCACTTCACTCAGCATCAGTTCATATAAGTCTTTCCAGGTTTTTCTGAAGTCCGCCTCTTTATCATTTCTTATAGCACAGTAGCATTCCATTCATATACCACAGCTTGTTCAGTCATTCCCCAATTGATGGGCATCCCCTTGATTTCCAGTTTTTGCCACCATAAAAAGAGCTAGTATAAATATTTTTGTACATACAGGTCCTTTTCCCACTTCTATGACCTCTTTGGGATACAGCCCTAGAGTATATATGCAGTCAAAGGGTATGCCCATTTTTATAGCCCTTTGGGCATAGTTCCAGATTGTGCTCCAGAATGGTTGGATCAGTTCACAACTCTACCAACAATAATTCTTTATATTCTTAAAAATCACAATTCTCATTTATAGTTGAGGAGAAATCACTTTATTCATACTAGCCAAAAACTGTTCATCAAACAACAAGCATTTACGAAGCCCCAACTGTGTGCCAGGAAATGTGCTAGGGTACAAAGACAGTCTTTAACTTCAAGGAGTTTACATTTGAGCAAGGTGAAGACAGTGTGCACTTATAGAGAATATACAAAATAAACACAAACCAGATACACGGTAACCTTTGTTGGGGAGGCACTATTCACTGGGAGAGTCTCAGGCAGAAAGTGGTTGCGTTTAGTCTGGTAGGAAACCAATGATACAGAGAGATGGAGGTCATTCCAAAAGTGGGGCAAAATCAGTGGAAGGGCTCAGAGATGGTATGCCAGACATGTTAGAGATGACAAGAAGGCCTGTAGGAAGCCAGGGGTGCTCCTGCACATCTGTAGTCCTTGCTCCTGGGGAGGCTGAAGCCGGTGAGGCCTGGAGTTCTGAGCTTTAGGAAGCTTAAAGTTAAACAAGTGTTAGCATGAAGTCCAGCATCAATATAGTGAGCCCCTGACCCCCAAGGTGGGGCGGGGACCAGGCTACCTAAAGAGAGGAGAACCTGCCCAGGTCAGAAAAACTGAGCTGCCGACTTATGAAATGGTGGTAACAAAAGAGCAAATAAAAAAAGGAAGTAAACCAGTAAAAAGTAAATAAAACACACTGATAAATCAGATCTATGTGACTGTACAATGTGAATCTTCTCTCTTCAATAATTCAACAGATTTATGACAGAGAACTATTTTTTTTAAAAAATCCAATGTATGATTTCATTAGGCTGGGGAGCTGTAGGTGAAGGATTTGCTTTAACAATGCAGATCGGTACCTGTTCTACAATTTATGGTCTTGGAAAGGTGCCTGGGGCGCTGAACTGTTCAAAGTCTTCCACAGAACATCACACAGCAGGCCCTGTGTAACCACCAGACTATACTGCCTGTTAGAAACAGAGAGCTTTGAAACAGGGAAAGATAATTTTATTTTATGTGCATTTACATGCAACTAACAAAAAAAGTCATTTGGGGGCTGGCAATAACAAGAAAATGTATAAGGCAAAAGATATTTTCACACACATTAAACTTATCTAAGAAATAATACATCTATTAATGGCTTAGCTGAGAGTGTCTTGACTTCATTAGTAAAGAAGAGAGGCTGACTGCCATTCATCAGACTTCATTTCATTCATCAGACTTCATTTACACCAAGATGTACAGAGACAACACAGAGGAAAGTTATCGAGCTAGAGATTTTTATAGCCTTCTCTATCTTCCCAGTTGTTTATTTGATTTCCACACGAATTATTGGAATAGCCACCTTTCAGTCTCAGTCTCTGACAGTCTTTGACTCTGTCTTATCCATTTCCTCCGAGTTTGCTTTCTTTTCTCCCTACAAGATCTTCCAGGACCTAGAGAGCCGTGGGTGGCCTGGAGGCTGCCAGTTCCCCACCCATGTGAGACTAATCCATGTAAATGAGAAGGGTAGACCTTCTGAGGTTTTCTCTGACTTTCTCTGTCTCTGTCTCTCCCTACACCCTCTTCTCTCTCCTCTCTCTTTTTGTTTCAACTGTTGGCATTTTGTTCCCTTATTATTGCAGTTAATGCTTCATTTTCAATCAACAAATACTTACAGATTAGTGCTAATTGACAAGACAGGACAAAATGGTGTTTAAGAATGCAAACATTTATGAAATATCATTTCTGCCTTCAGTGAGTTTATAGTTTAACTGGGAGAGAAGAAACACAAACACAAGAAAATTTCAATAGTACAGAAATTATCAAACAAAAATAGAAGACTGTCACACAAGAATTTTAGGTGTTTGTCACATGGTATGCATTCAGTAAATAACGTGATTGCTTCTTTCCTGTATAGTAGCAACATCTGGGGGAGCTACGTGCACAATGGATAGAGTGCTGGGCCTGGAGTCAGAAAGGCTTCTCTTCCTGAGTTCAAATTTGACCTCAGATACTTACTAGCTGTGTGACCCTGGGCAAGCCACTTAACCCTGTTTGCCTCAGTTTCCTTATCTGTAAAATGAGCTGGAGGAAGAAATGGCAAACTACTCCAGTATCTCTCCCAAGAAGAACCCAAATAGGGTCATAGAGAGTTGGACAAAATTGAAAAATGACTTAAGAAGTGACAGCTAGCATTTATACCATGCTTCAGGGTTTGCGAAGTGTAGAGCTTACATTATCTCCTGAGTTGTTGCCTGTAGAGATGGTAATCTAAACCTGATGATTTCAGGTGGGCAGGAACTATGCTAACTAAGAAATTAGTCTGGCTAATTAATTTTTTTTTTAAGTTTAAGAATGAGTAGTTCATGGAATCACAGACTTCAAGTACATCACTTAAGTATCCGAGTCAAAGTTTGCTCATCTGTAAAAAAAGGGTATGATGAAACCTTACAGAGCTGTTGTGAGTTTCAAATGAGATGTAAAATGCTTTGTAAACTTTAAAGTACCACATAAAATGTCAGTTATTATTATGAGTTGGAAAAGCTCTAAAGTTTCATCTAGTTTAACTCTTTCCTCTTACAGATGAGGCGGCTGAGACTGACGGAGGTTATGTCACTTTGCCCCAAGTTATATAGCTGGCAGAGGCAAAAATCGAATCTATGACATTAGCTTCCAAATTCAGATCTCTTTCATTCAGTGTTATTAATTTCCATGCCACTCTATAAATAGTCGCTGAGCATATTTATGTGTGACTGAAATATATACTTGGCAACTCACTGGTTGAAGAAGGGGAGTTGGAATATTCCTTGCTTTTCTTTGCTACTTTAAGGTTCTCCTATTTCTATTAATAACCTTTCCTCTTTTGAGATTTACCAAATCTAAATATCTTTTAAAAATTGCTTTTCATTGCTGCTATTTGCCCTTTTACTGTCACCACATTTCTCCTCAGTATCTCTTCCCCCCTCCCAGAGAGCCATTCATATGCCAAATACCTTTTTAGAGACAAAAAAGAAGGAAAAAATCGGCATAACTGAGGAAAGCACCAACAAAAGTTTCCAAACACATGTAATGTGTCATATTCGTGGGCCTCTCACCTCTTTGAAAGGGTGAGCGGGGGAGGTCTTGGAGTCATGTTTGTTTTTTGTAATTTGCAACATTCATTTTAGATTTTTTTGTGTGTGGTTCTTTACATTGTCATGTCATTGTATATATTGTTTTCTTGTCTTTGCTTCCTTTCTTCTGCGTTAGTTTATATAGACCTTTCCATGTTCCACTGCATTCATCATATTTGTCATTTCTTATAGCACAGTAATATTCCATTGTGACATTCATGTCTGCCATCCAGTCAAGATTCTGGTAACTATTATTTCCTTTCCTCAATGAGTTCAGTGCCTAGCCAGCAGTCTCCTTTAACTCTTGCCCCTATAGTAGGGGACTTCAACGTATATACTGATACACCCTCAAACACCATACCCTCCACGCTCCTCAACTTACTCATTTCTCATTGCCTATTCTACCAGCTCACCTAAGCTACACATATATCATATATAGTCATATATGTATATACACACACATATATATATCATTACATATTGATCTTATCATTAACTGCAAGTCACCTACATTCATAAATTCTGAAATTCCCTTTTCTGATCAAAATCTATCATTTTGTATCTCCCTCTGCCTTGCTACCCCAAACTCTATTCTTTATCGTCTCTGTGGCCTCCAGTCTTTCTACTCCAAAGTTTTTCCTTGGCTACCTTCTCCTCCCTTCTACCTCCTAATTGCTTATTGAACCAATGTAACTGCACTATGTGATAATGCCACCTCCCTATTCAAGACAGTAGTGGCTCCCTATTACCTTCAGGATCAAATGTATATTCAAAACCCTTCAAACCTGACCCCTTCTACCTTTCCAGTATTCTTACATCTTATTCTCACCTCCTTTAATATGAGACCCAGTGATATAAGGCTCCTTGCTATGCCTATAACAAAACACCACATCTCTATATTTAGAGCACTTTCACTAACCCTATGCCTGGAATCCTCTGCATACTCAGCTCCATCTCCTGGTCTTCCTGGCTTCTTTCAAACCAGGTCTAAAATAGCACTTTCTAAATGAAGACTTTTTCAATTGCCCTTAATACTTCTGCCTTCTTTGTTATCTTTAATTTTATACTGTCTACATCCTTTTTGCACATAGTTCTTTGCATGTTGTCTCTCCCATTACAGGAACTCCTTGAGAACAGAGACTATCCTAAGCTCCTAAGCACTTACTGAATGCTTGTTGACTGAATAATAAGCAAAGCTCAGCTAGAGAGAGCAGGATGGTAGATGCAAAGCCAGACTTAAACCTAGGCACACCTAGATAAGGTTTGCTTCTGGGGACCATAGGTAATTTTCCAAGACTTTTAGTTGCAGGGAAGGTGCATGTACCTTATTCTTGTCATTCACAAGGGGAAGGTCTATTCCTTAAGGAAATCACAGTCCCAGTCCAATCCCTAAGAGTTCAACTCCAATAGTATTGTAAAAGGACTAAAATTGTGTATGCTTTTTAAAAAATGGCTGCAAAATTCTCACCTATTCTATCAATGTTCCCTCTTGTATTTAGTCACAAATTTTGGCTCTTGGGTTCTCACTCACCAGTGTTATCAGGGTAGCATATATGATGATAGTGGCTCATTTTGATGTTTTATTAAAATTTGAATGAACTTCTACCTTACTTTTTTCAAGTCTGGAATTTAGGTTAATCTGCATAGCGGAGTTTGGGGGAGTTAGGAAATTGTAAAGTGTTTTTTAAAAAACATTTAAAGAATTATAGAAATGTAAGCTATTATTAAAGTAATACTTATTAAGTTAATAAAAGTTAAGTTTATAATATTAAATAATAACAGTAAGGGCATCCTCAAGCATTATAAAATTGTATATAATATATACATACAAATAATGTTTACAAGTATGCTACAAGAGTTTTAGCACCACCTTTTTTGATCGTGAACAATAAACATAGAAGTGTTATACTAAATTAGAAACTAGAAATGTCTATTACAAAAGCAAAGAATGGGGGTTAAAGGGTAATACAATGTATATCTCAGAAAGATGTGCTGTACTTGCCGAAATAGCTCAGTTGGGAGAGCGTTAGACTGAAGATCTAAAGGTCCCTGGTTCGATCCTGGGTTTCGGCAAAAGATTTTGACTTTACCCCAAAATATAAAACTAGCTTTGGGTACAACTATAAAGGACCTTTAAATCTTAGTTGCCCCCCCCTCCCCCTACGGAGTTTCCAACCCTATCTGCTTAGAGGAACCTACAAACCTACAAACGTAGGAGATAAACATACACTCGGAAGCGGAGGTGTCTTTGTCTCTCCCCCACCCTTTCCTCCACGTACTGTTCGCTGAGTGGGGTCGGGTCTTTTTGCTCCTTATCTCTTTTCCTTGCCTTAGAAGTAGAACATACATGCACATAATTCTGCCGTCCGTTTTTTCTTGCAGTGAGTCCTAGGGACTGAAACCGACAGCACAATGTCTTTCCAAAGGCTGACATTTCGGAGCTTAAATCTAGACGCAGACACTTATTACCTGTGTGACCTATGGAAAGTCACAGAGCAACGTCGGTCTGCCTCGGTTTTCTCATCTGTAAAAAGGGGAGAATAATAGCACCTCCCTCCCAGGGTTTATCCCAGGAGGATAAAACGAGATAATATTTGTATAGAGAATTGCAAATCTTAAAGCGTTATATGAATGCTAGGTATTATTACTGGCGACAGTGCTGAGGGATGTGGTGGGGCAAAAGGGAAGGGGTAGATAGTACATCTCCGAGCGGAGATTAAAAAAGGAAGAAATTGGAAATCGGAAAAAAATTTGCGCCCTGGACTTGTTCAACGTCTCTGCTCTTCTCCTCTGGCTTGCTCTGGGTTACTGGGATTGGGGCGGGGGGAGAGGGAAGGAATCTCTGGTATTTAAGTAGCCTAAAGCCAAGCGCTGTCTGAATGTGCCTGAGACTGAGTTAGGGCCCTTCGCAGCTGCGTGAGCTAAACCCCCTTTGTGAGCAGAACACAGATATAGGTACAGAAGAAATGCAAAACCCAATCTCTACCCTCCGGTAGCTGTAAGTGAGAGAGACAGGAGGAAACCACGAAAAATACCTCCAGTTGGTGCGGTGGTTAGAGTGCTGCGCCTGAAGTCAGGGAAGACATCTTCTTGAGTTCAAATGTGACCTCGGACAATTACTAGCTGTGTGACCCTGGGCAAATCACGTAACCCTGTTTGCCTCAGTTTCCTCATCTGTCAGATGAACTGGGGAAGGAAATGGCAAACCACTCTAGTATCTTTGCCAAGAAAAATACAACATGGGGTCACGAAGAGTCGGCCACGATTGAAACGACAGAACAAGCACACGGTCAAGGGTAAATTTCTCACTGTTCACTAGGATGACAGTTAAGTATAAGTAGGAGGCAGACAGCTTGCTCAGGGGCAGCTGAATTGAATAAGATGAGGCCAGTTTGGTTAATTGAAAAAGTGTCAGAGATGGGAAGTGGGCCTGCCTGGAATTTTTTAGGAGAGGGCACCCTTTCTCCCTTTAGTAGAAAGAAATGAAAAGGGGATCTGAGGCAGGGAAATTAGAGTAGTAGCCTTCCACAGAACTGAAATTTCCTTGGTTGGAGAGAGTCTGTGAGGGTAACTGAAAACATGCCTGTATGCATGCACTCCATCAAGTGCAGGCAATCTACTCCTGTTTATACTATGCTGTCTTCTCCTGGGCTCCCGTTTGCCATATGGGATTTCCTCACTTTCCTTTGACACCCACACAATTTTGTTATATGCCTGTCCCATCTTCTTTTTATACATTTCCTAGATGACATCCTTTATGAAACTTTTTGTTTGTAATTATCTGTTTGTGATGGGTTTCAGGCTTACTCATGTCCACCATGCTTATGTCCCTTCTCCTTTGGGTGATGTTCAAGTCTTTCTAGATTGTCGTGTTCATGACTCACTACCCCATATAATCATCAAATGAATGTTGGATGAGTCTCTGTTTCAGGATGAAGCTTGGGGTTGTTAAAAGAATTTTGTGATTTTCCAATTGCAACCTGGCTCTTCCTCTCTTTCCAGTTCTAGATTCTAGTTCATTATCTATTTATAGTGGCTGTTTCTCAAAACTAAAACAAAAGAGGAGAGAATGGGGAATGATTTTGAGGGGTTTTGAGGTGTAGTAATGGAGAGATGAGGAAGCTTGTGATAGATGTTCATAAAGTCCTCTTTTAAGAGGAAATAGGGAGCTTGAAGAGAGAGCAGGTTTTCAAAAATATTTTATTTTTTCCTCAATTACATATTAAAACAATTTTTTTTAACTTTCAAAAAAGGTTTGAGTTCCAAATTCTATCCCTTTCTCCCTCCCCTTCCTGCTTCCTCAGAGGCTAAGCAATCTGATATAGGTTATACATATGCAATCATGTAAAACATTTCCATATTTGCCATTTTGTACAAGAAGACGTTTTTAAAAATGGAAGAAAAAAAAATAAAAATAGCATGCTTCAGTCTGTATTCAGACAGTATCAGTTCTTTCTCTGGAGGTAGAGAGCATGCTTCATCATGAGTACTTTGGGATTGTCTTAGAATACTGAGATCATTATATTTCTGAGAATAGCTAAGTCATTCACAATTCTTCATTGTACAATATTGCTCTTATTGTGCACAATATTCTCCTGGTTCTGCTCACTTCACTTTGTATCAGTTCATGTAAGTCTTTCCAGATTTTTCTGAAATCACTTTTGTTATTTCTTAAAGTACAATAGTATTCTAACAATCATGTACCATGATTGACATGACAAGAAATGCACAACAACATTCTATCACAATCATATACCACAACTTGTTCAGTCATTCCCCAGTTTATGGGTATCCCAATTTCCAGTTCTTTGCCACCACAAAATAAGGTGCTATGAATATTTTTTACCCAAACATTTGGGGAGGGGAACAAACATTTATTAAGTGCCTGATATGTGCCAGGAATCACAGTGGTAAGCACTTTACTATTGTTTTCTCATGCGGTCCTCTCAACAACCCTGGGAAGTTGGTATACTCTTATTATTTCCATTTTACAGATGAAGAAACTGAGGCAAACAGAGGTTAAGTGACACGCCTAAGGTAAATGACTGAAGCTGGATTTGGACTCAGGTCTTTCTGACTTTGGGTCCAGTACTTTATCCCCTTTGCCATTTATTTACCTACACATAAGGTACTGTCAAAAATTACCTGGGTATATGATCAGCAGAGGGGAAAGTCAGCAAAGGATTGAATATTTGTAACTAATGGTCCATAAAAAAGATAAACCATTTATGGATAATCGAGATTTAACTATTTCTGAAAGGACAATATTTTCAATTTTTATTTTCTAAAGAAGTTCAAGAAATAATGGCAGTAATAATACTTTCTATTTACAATTTTTATCTCTTTTCTCTTTCTATAGCTGTTCTAGGAATTCTTGTTCATCTTATGTCTAGTCTGCTTTTTTCTTTGAGACTTTGCTTGTAGATATTTTCCAAGTCATTGTCTTCTGAGTTTATGTCTTAAACTTTCCCTTAAAAATTGTTTATGGTCAGGTTCCTTTTTTGGTTGTTTTCTCATTGTCCAGCCTATTTCTTTACTTTGGACTTCACATTAGAATTGGGCTCACCTCTGGAGGGGAGATGGCTGGTCTGAGCTTCTGTAGCTCAGTCTGAGGGCCTAAAGGTTTTTGGTGTTTCCAAAGTGATGTGATCTGGGGAGATGTCTGGTTACTGCCCTCCTGGTCTGCACTCTAGTCCTTACTCAGATAAGACCTCTATCCCTTGTGACTTTGATTCTTCCTCTCTGCCCTGGAACTGTGAACTAGAACTGGGTAATAGGCTTCAAAGCTGTTAAATGGCACCCAATTCTGCTCCCAATGCTAGCACAGGGGTCCCCTGAAATCTTTCTGATCAGGTGTTCAGTCCCCTTCCTGAACCTGTGAATTTGGTCATACCCAGTACTCCCACTGAAGCTCCTTCACCTGCTATCTCCAAGGCTCACAGCTGGTGCTGCTTCTGTGACACTCCAAGCCAACCTCCTCCCCCCCAATCCCAATAGTCATAGACTTCTCTTTTGTCTTCCCAAGCTGTCCTGGTCTCTCAAAATGATTCACTGTGACTTTAAGAAAAAAGTTAAACATTTTTGTTTAAAGTTTTGAGTTCACCACTGTGACTTTTTGTTGGTTTTTCTTCTCAGAATTCAGTTTGACTTTTTTGGTGGTCATTTAGTAGGAGGTATTTCAGGGGAAATTTGGCAATTGTGACCCCCTCACTCTATCATCTTTACTCCATTCTAACAATGATAACAAAATACTACTACCCATCGTGGAACAGGAATTTGAGGATTCCTCCGGGAACCCCCATTACCAGTCTGCTGAGCTTCCCTGCTTTTACAGAAGGGCTTGCCAGCAGTCTTAAAAAGTCTTCATTCTTAGGGCCAGGGCCACAAATGCTCCTTTCCCTTGCCCTTTTCTAGGCCTGGGCTTTATAGTTAATTAGAATAGGTATGATTTAAAGGAAACGCTCCTGTGTCTCCAAATATAACTCATAACTGCCCCAAATTCTTCTGATTAGGGACTTATCTGCTTTAGCAAGCCATGATTCTTAAGAAGGTGAGGGGCCTTAAGGAGCTAACAGTTCTACATGAGTGTGGATTAATTTTATCAGACGCTTTTTACACCTTCAAGCTGAAATATGCTGGAAGAATACACTGGAGGAAAATGTTGATATTGGAGTTGAGAAAGGAGAGGAATAAGGGTGATTAAGTATTGGAATGAGTTAAGATAATAGATAAATATCCATCCTGAATAGTTTCATACATTCATTTGCATGGAAATTGAAGACTGAACCAGATGATGAAGGCAGTCTATGGTAGAGAGTAAAGAGTATTGGAGTAGGAATAAAGAAACACTAGTTTGAGTCTTGGCCCCAATTCTTAGTAGTCATGTGACCTTGGGCTTTGCCTCTTTGGCTTTCAGTTCCCTCATCTGTAAAATGACAGGGTTTGTACTCATCAATCTCTAAGCTCCCTCTCAGCACTAAGATTCTATGATTCTCTTGATGTTCCTTTCCTCTCTATGATTCCGTGCACAATGAATGAAGTACTTACTATGTATAAAATGCTATGCTAAGCAATGGGGGTACAACTAGAAAAATCTATGCTCTTAAGAAGAAAATGCAACCTTTCACCTAAGTTACATACATGGAAGAGGCCCACAGTCAGAGAGGACCTTTGGTATCTGAATCCTGTGATAAGTGGCTTCTTGTTATCAACAAAGCCCTTAGGGTTGTTGTCTATGCTTTTCTGTCTGCCTTCCACTCTAGGGAATGCCACTTAGTTCCAGGAAGAATGCTAACAGTGGTTGTATTCTTCTTTCCTCAAAATTTAGTTTTTAGGGCAGCAAGAGAGGACCTGTTCTTTAACCATTTCACTCCCTGGTCTCCTGGGTCATCTTTATTCCAACTCACATCCTCTCCTTTTCCTTACATGAACAATCCAAGGACCTTGGGTTTGTGACAGTCTACTCTATAACTCTTAGGTGATGGCTGTTGGTCAATCATTTCAGTTGTGTCCATCTCTCCATGACCCCATTTGGGGTTTTCTTGGCAAAGATATTAGAGGGGTTTGCCATTTCCTTCTCCAGATCATTTTACAGATGAGGAAACTGAGACAAACAGGGTTAAATGACAAGAATGGAGCAATTTTTTTTCATACCAAGAAAAAAATCCTAGTTAAAGATACACATTTCTTCTCCTGTTAATGTTTCTTGTACTGAATTTTTTAAAAAAGGTATTAATTCATGCTGTAATGTTTAAATCACACTTGATTGTTCACATAGTATGTATGTACATAGGCACTCACACTATAGCAATACTAGTTACTTTAAGTGAGCAGAATTCCATGAAATATTATTCTAAAATTGATATTATATTATGTCCATAGCTTATCTAAGCCTATAGTGTCTTGTACCTTATTCCAGAAGCAATTATTAGTTAATGAATTGATTTATGTTTTATAGCATTTAAGGTTAGTTGGTTCTATCCTATATTTATTAAGTAGACTTAGTTGTGGAACAAACAAGAGTGATAGTACTATATAGTGGGGCAGAAATAGTTCCTTTCTAAACACAAAGATCAATATAGTGTTATAAATTAAGAGAAAATAGCTTAGGGAGAGTATTACATAGCTGTAAATTTCATATTTTAATCATTTTGTGTGTAGTATATCTTAAATCCTACATTCCTTTAATGCCTATGCCAAATTCTGCCTTCTACATTAGGCCTTTCTTTCCCTCCTTTCTCACCTCTTCAAGGACTTTGTTATCTCTACTTTACATTTTAGCATAATCTTATAGTTCATCTTGAATTATTCTTTCTCCTGGTTTCATGTTTGCCCTTTTTGGTAAAACCCCTTTTTCCTCACAAATTATAGATTTTGGACAAATAGAATTGGAGATACTGAATATCTCAGTGACAACTCTTGATTATAATTCTCAGTCCTAAGTCATTTGTTGGCAATATAGTCTAGTCTACTTATGCCTACCATGAGCATTTAATTTCTCTTTTGTGTTGCTAACAATTTTACTTCTTTCAAGATTGTGGTCCCCCAGGATTTGTACTCATATGGTATCATTGGGAATGCTATTAAAGTGCTTGGATTTTGAAGCAATAAGCAGTTTGGGCTAATGAAAGCACTGTACGACTTTCCAAATGTAGCCTGCCCTATTTGCCTTATTCTACTTACCTGGTGCCAGTTTGCTGTCCATCTGCAGTGCCTAGCCAAGATATTTATGTTTATATTGATGGATTAATGTCATGGACTTCCTGTTATAGCTTTATGTTATAGACTGGGAATATGCATTTTACATATTCTATTTTTCACTGTATCTCATTAGACGATTCTCTTTAAAATGTTTTGATTGATATCCTATGTTATTACATTACATATTTTACCAGGGCATCTTCCTTCCTACTTCTGAGGAGCCATCCCTCATTAAGACAAAACAAAATCAAAGGCAGGTGGGGGTGGCGGGGAGAAGGATAGACAGTTCAGCAAAACTATAAAAGATATTGAAAAAGTGTGACTTTACATACAGTGTTTGACACTCATGGTCTTACATCCTTGAAAAGAAGCCGAGGGAGGTGCTTTTTAATATTTTTTTCCTTTGGGGTCAAGTTTGATTAATATAATTGCATACACAGCATTTGGTCCTGATCTTTTTTGTTATGGTTGTTCTTCCCATTTACACCATTGCAATAATGGTGTTTGTTTGCTGTTTCTGCTTACTTTACTTTGCATCAGTTCATATATCTTCCCATTCTTCTTTGTATTTATCTGTCCTTGTAATATAATAGCATTGTGTTACATTGATGTATCACAACTTGTTAACATATTCCCTATTGGCTTCACAGCAAAATAGATCGGAGAACGTCCAGAGTATCCCAGATTGAACTCATTATCCTTCCCTCACCCTTCTCCAGCTCTTCCCTCCTCCACACTTTTCCTATTACTGTTGAGGGCTTCACTCTCTTGCCAGTTACCTGGCTAGCAACCTGGATGTCATCTTCCATGCCTCGCTCCCTCTCACACCCCACGTCCAATATGTTACTAGAGCTTGTCAATTCTCCTACATATCTCCTTCTCTCCTGTGACTCTGCCACCGCCTTGGGGCAGCCCCTGGTCACCTCACGCCTGAACTATTAAATAACCTCCTGGGTGGTTTCTCTGCCTCAAATCTCTCTTCACTCCAGCTCCATCCAATCCATTGGATTCCATTCAACTGTCATTTTGATCTTCCTGAAGCTAAGGTTCGACCATGTCACTCTCATATTCAATAAACTGTGACAGCCCCCTTTTCCCTCCAAGATCAAATAGGAAATTCTCTATTCTCTTACCTTTCCAGCTTTCTACCTCTTTCCCTCCCTCCCCCCTTACACTATATTCTAGTATCATTGACCATCTTGCTGTTCTTTACGCACAACAGTATCTCTCAACTCTGTCTATTTTTTCACTGACTGTACTCCTTTTTTTTTTTTGTCTTTTTGGAGGGGAGAAGGCAGGGCAATTAGGGTTAAGTGACTTGCCCAAGGTCTCACAACTAGTAAGTGTTAAGTGTCTGAGGCTGAATTTGAACTCGCATCTTCCTGACCCCAGGGCCAGTGCTCTATTCACTGCGCCACCTAGCGCCCCAACTGTCTGTACTCTTGCATTGAATGCTCTGTCTCCTCATCTCCATCTCTTGGCCTCCCTGGCTCCCTTTAATTCACAGAAAAAACACCACCTTTTGGGAAAAAAAAGAGCCTTATCTGATTCTCCTTAAGCCTAGTGCCATCATTCTCTTGATTATTGCCAATTTATTCTGTATTTATCTTGTCTGTACATACTTATTTACATGTCATCTCCTGTATTAGACTGTGAACTCCTTTAGATTAGGATCTTCTTTTGGTTTGTTTGGCCAGTCTTTATATTCCCAGTTCTTTGCACTATTTCTGGTGCATTGGGGCCACTTAATGAATGCTTGTTGACTTGACTTGAGAGACAGAACCATTTGGTTGCACTCCAAAAGGAAGGGTATGTGTAGTCCTTTGTCCAGAAAATTGTTCATGTGGTTTAGAGAAAGACAAGCTGAAGTATGTCAGGGGACAGGATTTGCCTAAGCACTAACAAAGGTTAATTCAGGTGAGAAGCCTGAAGGGGTCGAATCTATGCATTTCACTGAGCATCTATTATATTGTTGACATCTTTGAAAAACTCTCTAATAACCACCAAAGCAACAGCAACAACAGCCCTCTCTCATCTTCAAATTGCTCAAGGTGTTTTTATTGCTGTTATTTTAAAATTTAAGGCTCAAGTAACCTGCCAGATATACAGATTTAGCAAAGCTTCCAGATGTAACTGAGAGATTAAGAACCTTAAGCATCTGAGTTTGGAGAGCTAATAAGGTAAATCTGACAACCTAACACAAATAGAAACATGTTGGAATAATGGAAACATTTCCCTTAATCCACCAATTATCAGTTCAGTCATCCTTGCTGTATTAATAGGTTGTGCAGCTGGAGTCTAGAGTTGTTTGGTCTTCTGTATGTGTGCTTGGGAGGTCTTCTCTGAAGAGTAATTTTTGGACCTTCTGGTCGCCCTCAGGGACTCAAGAGCTTTTTCATTGAACAGTTTCATGCAATGTTGAATCATCTGGGCCAGATAACAGAGTGACTCTTCAGTTCCTGACAGGACATTATATGTGTGGCCAGGATAATCATTCAATTTAATTCAGTTCTATTTAATCTTCATTTATCAAGTACTTATTATGTGCAAGGCATTCTGTTATGTACTAAGAACATGAAAAGACAAAAGGAAAAATAGTCACTGTCCTTACAGAGTTACATTCTGCTAGGGAGATAAACTGGTTACCCATATAATTTGAGAGGGGAGAAAGCGTGGACCATTAGAATAATGAGGAAGGGCTAGAGAGAGTAGGAATGACCTCCTGTGGGAGGTGGCAAGTGAGCTGAATGTTGTAGATTATAACAGACTCCTAAACTCAGCCTTCGACTAAAACCCTTCATCTCTATACCAGTGGCTTGGGCAGCTAGATGGCTCAGTGGATAGAGTGCTGGGCCTGGAGTCAGGAAGATCTAAATTCAAATCTGGTCTCAGATACTTGTTAGCTGTGTGACCTTGGGCAAGTCACTTAACCTCTGTTTGCTTTAATCCACTGGAGAAGGAAATGGCAAATCACTCTTTGCGAGTCTTTGCCAAGAAAACCCCATGGACAATATTGTACCTGGAATCACCCAAGAGTTGGGAATGACTGAACAACGGATGTCAATAGCTCACAAATCTCATGTATCCAACACCAATTCCTTCCTTAAATTCACTTCTATGTTACCAATTGCCTTCCGGATATTACAAAATGGATATCCTTATGATATTTCAAACCTGACATGTGCAAAGCAGAACTTCTTATCATTCTCCCCAAATCCATCTGTTTTCTAAACTTTTTTTAAGATGTTGACAGCCCCAGCATCCTTTCAGCCTCTCATATTGGCAAACTCTGCTTTATTCTTGATTCTTCAGTTTCCTCCACCCCACACATACCAATCTGTTGCCAATTCTTGCTGTCTCTACCTCCACAACATCTTTTGTATCCAACAAAAATTCAAATACAAAATTTGTATTCTCTGTTCTCATTCATCAAGCACTTCAGTTCTGTCCTAGATTATTGTTGTGGCCCCCAAAATGATTCTCTGCTTCACCTCTCCCTACTCCAGGCCACTCTCTCAAATACTGTCCATGTTAATTTTATCAATAACATTTTCGACCGCGTCACTCCTCAATAAATGCCAAAAGGCTCCTTATCTTTGTCTCAAGAGTAAAGTGTATTCCCCTCCCCCCCACTTAGCGTTTAAAGTTATTTAAAACCTTTCTTCCAACCTGTCTTTTCAGGCTCACTGGACATTGGTAGTTGTTTAGTCATTTTCCATTGTGTCTGATTCTTCTTGACCTCATTTGGGGTTTTCTTGGTAAAGATATTGAAGCAGTTTGCCGTTTCCTTCTCCATCTCACTTTACAGATAATGAATCTGAGGCAAACAGGATTCAGTGACTTGCCCAGGGTCACACAGTTAGCAAGTGTCTGAAGTCACATTTGAACTCACAAAGATGGGTCTTCCTGAGTCCAGGCCCAGCACTCTATCCATTGAGCCATCCAGCTGCTCAGTTCACTGGACATATTTCCCTTATTCCTCCAGAATTCTACAGAACTGCCAAACTGGCTTTCTTTCTGTTTCTCACATATGGCCCTCCATCTCTTCTTGTCTTGTGCCTTTGTGCTGTCCATCTCCCATGTCAGGGATGCACTTTCTCCTAATTTCTTCCTCAGAGAATCTCTCTCTTTTGAAATGTTGCTCAAATACTACTTTCAACATGAAGACTTCCCAATCACCCCGATTTTGGTAGGGCCCTCCCTTCCTAGTTATCAAGTACTTAAATATCTTGTATTTTTGGAATTTATCCCTTTTATGTGTATTTGATATATTACTTACGAATGTACTTATTGTCTTTCCTATTAGAACACAATTTCCCTGAGACTAGCTATTATTTCATTCTTTGTATCTGCAATGTCTAGTATAATGCCAGGCATAGAGTAGGTGCTTAATAAATGCATGTTTGATTGAATGGAAGATGATGAAGAAAAGGAAATAAGAAGAATGAGAGTTGGGAGTCAGTCATAAAAAAGAAGGGGTTAAACACAGAGACCTACAATTGCTCGTAACCTTAGGCAGTTTCTGGAAGCATTTTATGACATGTTTGGCGATTGGATATGCACCTTTACAGATTAGCGTGAATTCTAGTGAATATTAAATCACATTGAAAAGAGGGCTTGATTTGGAGTCCGAGACCCTAAATGCCAATCTTGATTTTGACTTAGACAAGTCAATTAATCCTCCCATTGAGGAGCCACCAATGCCTCAGAGAATTTTTACACACATACACACACACACACACACACACTCACACACATACACATATGCACACATATATATTTTGTGGGTACCAGTCCTCTACTTTGACTGTCTACTTATTCGCCCTCATACTTGTTACTCTTATGAACTAAGATTATATTAATCTTATTAAAATAAATATGTATCCTTTGATTACCAAAAGGAAGAATCTTTGAGCCACTGTTTTAGAAAGATATAAATTCAACAATTCCATGTAAGCCTTAGTGCTGATGAAAGACTTTGCTTGTCTTCTGATCCGGCCAGGATGGAATCTATCTCCCATTCTCTTCTTTCTGTGTCTGCCTCATCTTATGTTCTGTGCCTCTGACCTAATTTAAACCCTATGTTACATCCCAGTTTTCTGAGAGCGGAAAAAAGGAACATAGGTAGATTAGTTCCCATGAATCATTTGACATTTTTATAAGATATTTGGTGCCCAATATAGTTTTGTGAAATAATTTGCCATGAATAAAAAAATCCTACGCAGAACGGATCCATAATTTCTGGACACTTTTAGGACTGCTCCTCTTCTTTGACGCTAGGTCTTATGCTATTTTCCCAGTTCCATTGTAGCCCTTGCCATGAGAATGGATTAACTTTGTCATTACCCTTTCTCAATTTCAGTCTTTGACCAGAAAAAAGAGGTTAATTGTGTGCCATTTCTCAGGAGAATGAGGTATCAGCATTTTAATTCCTGATATTCTATGAATTGTGGGTAGCTAATTAAAACTTAAAGATTAGAGAAGCTATTTTGGCCAAGAGGCCATTTGTAGGATTGTGAAATGAAGAGAACAAAGGTCTGTCTTTTCTTTTTATTCCTACGGTTTAAATGAAACTTCGTGCTAAAAAAAATAGCCTGGAATTGTTTTACATATTGAGTACTCATTGTATCGATTCTAATTTTAATTTTGCAGTGAGCATTTGTGGTATCAGAAGGAGATAGCTACCTGGGGTTAACTGTGAAGATTATTGGGAATGTTAAGTAGGAAGATTTAGATTTTTGAAACTCCATTTGCCTTCTCTTGACCTCGAAGAGACATCATAAAGTCAGATAGGAACCTTTATAGATTCTAATAGATGCTTCTAATTTCTATTTCAGAACTTAACATTTAGATAATTCTTTTTCCCCTTCTTAGCTAACTGAGTTTCTTGACGGTTAGATTATTGAGTTGGTTACTTTCCTCATTCCTTCACTAATCGGATGATGGTCTTTTAAGTTGGGTCATTTTTTGGTGTACTAACAGACACACGAAGGTTAGGCTTCTCTATGCACTGAAATCACCCATCAATAACAGGATCCTTTTGCATTAATCTGGCATTCACTCAGATCAGTATAATTTTTTCTCTCACATTAACCTTTGAATTTGTCCTCTCTCCTAAAGGGGCACCTGCAGATCTAGTCAGGTAGCAACAAATATTTATTAAGTGCCTACTATGTGCCAGGCACTGTGATAAGTGCTGGGGATCTGGAATGGGCAACCCTGTGCTCACTTTCTCTATCTCTGTCAGTCAACAGCATTTATTAAGTGCTCATTACATGTACATCAGGCACTATGACAAATGTTGTGGATACAAAGAGAGGTGAAAACATGGTCAGCTATTTGTGCTGAGTCAGTGTGGGTGACTCTGATGGGGTGATAGGACCTAGACCCCTAAAAGGAAAAGGCCATGTCTTTGAAAGCAGTCCAGTCCCTGAATTTTCCCACATATTTAGCAGCCCAGATCAATTCAGGTACTGGGCTACTTTCAAAGACATAGTCTTTTCCTTTTAGGGGTCCAGGTCCTATCACCCCATAAACTCCATTTCAAAACCTTGTTTAAAACTCTGAGTACGTGGCAGCCTGCCTGAACAAGATGGCAGGTGTGCATGTTCTATAATCCCATCTCCCTATGATTACATGCTCCAGTCATTGAGGTGGGTCCACCCAATGCTTACTGCCTTGGCCATGCTGAATAAACTCCTTTTTAACTTTCTCTTTCTGAGTTTGCTTATTAATCAGAGCATAGCCTGAACAAAGATTTTTTTGTTTCTAACAATCCTAACCTTCGAAGAGTTCACATTCTTACAAGGGAGAGGACATGCAAAAAAATGTGCATACAAGATTGATCCAGTTTAAGTGGAAGGTAATCTCACATTTGAAAATGTCAGACCACTGGCACATCACAACTAGCTTTTTGGTTCTTAATATGCTATTTATTGTCCCCTGGGATCCATTCTGTTAGTTGGATTTCTATATATTGTTCAGAATCCTTGCCATGTGACCTTGCCAGTATTTTTTCATAAGACCAAAAGCCTCCTCTGACTTTTTAAAGAGCTCTTAATTTGTCATGAGGTCTTACAGAGAGATTCTAGACATTATACTTGCACACTGGGTGACTGAAAGTTTCTAGACATTATATTATTGGGGGGGGTCTGTCTACATATACTCCTTTCCTGGCAATTTTACATGACTTTTTCTTAACTAGAATTCTTTTTTTTCTTCTCATTTTAGAAAACCTCTTTTTGGTGGTGGTGGTGGGGATGAGATGTCCAGTATGATACTTGCAAAAATTATGTAATCATCATCAGAGGAAGTGTGTTCAAATCCTATGATTCTACTTGTGTGACCTTTGGGAAGTTTTACTTCCCTGATAATCAATTTCCTTAATTTTAAAAATGAGGGGAGGAGGATCCCTGTACTAAATGGGTTTTGAGGTCCCTTCTAGCTCTGTATCTATGATTCTCAACAATCAAATATGTGAGAAGTTTGCTGCATACATCTTCTTTGGGATGGCAGCTCTGCAGAACTGAGTCCTTTTACAAAAAGGTGATTGAGTTGAATAGATAAATCAATAAACCAGTCAACCAGAAGTATTTATCAAGTACATATCATGTGCTAAACACAGTGCTAGGTTCTGTGAAGGAGATTTTAAAAAAAGACAGGACATGCTCCTCTCCAAAAGGGTTTGAGATCTAGTCAGGGAGAACAGATCAACATAGAAATACAGTTAGAAAACAATTGTGCTAATGACATGGCACTAACAGGGAAGGCTTGTTCCTTGTAGGAGATCGGATTTAAGTAGAGCCTTGAAGGATGAATTATGACTTGGATAGTAGAAGAAGAGAAGGGGTTGCATTTCAGGCAAAAAATAATCACTAGAAAAGATTACTTTGCTCTTCATGAGTGGTGAGCTTCTTGAGGGCAGAGACTGAATGTAACTAACCTTATCTTCTCTACCACAAAAGAGTGCCTGGCACATAGTAGGCACTCAAGAAATGCTTAGGGGCTGGTTAGCACATAATAGGTGTTTTATAAATGTTTACTGAATGTTGAAGGAGTAGAGATGGGAACTTATTAGAAGATACTGAGGATCCTGGACAGTTTCTTTTTTGTACACAGTCCCTTATGCTAGTGATGGAAAATTTTAGAGCATTAGTAGACTCTCTTTTTCTTAGATTCATTTTCTGCTTTTTGTATTACTCATGAAGGATGAAAGCATATGCCTTTGGGAAGAAGTTCTAGCTGCTCCCTGTGATTCAGTTGTAGTGAGATGAAGACAGTGATTTTCATTGTTTGTCTCCTCTATGAAGCTAATATAATAATAATAATTGCCTGGGGCTGTGTCTGATGCATCTTCCCATGATCTCCGTGACTATTTTTTACAATTTACCAAGCAGAGCAGGAGTCTAACCTCTGTGGCATCCATTTCAATAGGAAAGAAACAAAAAAGGAAGAATGAGAGAGAGGAAGGGAGAGAAAGGAGAAGATTAAGTAGAAAGAAAGGAAGAAAAGAATGAAAAACCACTTATCAGTCATATTCTGTGTGGCAAGCCCTATGCTAAGTGCTGGGGATGTAAGTAGAAAAAAATGAAATGGTCCTTGTGATGGGACCTGGTCCCCTAAAAGGAAAAGACCATGTCTTTGAATGCAGTTCAGTCCCTGAATTTTCCCACATATTTCAGCAGCCAGATCAAGACACTAGTGATCTGAGCTGCTGAAATACATGGGAGAATTCAGGGACTGGGCTGCTTTCAAAGATATGATCTTTTCCTTTTAGGGGTCCAGGTCCCATTATTCCATCATCTGCTTTCAAGAAATTCACACTCAAATTGGGGGAAACAACGTGTTAAAGAATTCAACTAAAGGGAGCACTGGAAAAGCTCAAAAATTCTAAAGATATGTTAGTAGGTCAGATGACAATGCTTCATGGGGATTTGGAGGACATAAAGGCAGTATTGATGATAAGGCTCAATGAACCTTAGGATGAAATGGCAGGACATGTTGTATAGCCTGATGGTCATTCTACGTGAAGGGAAGGGTTAGAGTTGATTCCCATTTCACCCAAGCCGGCATGTGCTGGAGTCAGCTAGCTAGAACCAGCTTGAGAGAAGTGATTGTTAAATTTTTGGCATGAGAAATTTACACTTTGGAAATAGGCAAATAGTCCAATTTGGGATTTGATTTCTAGTCTTGTTGATTTTCCAGATTTAAGAAAGTAAAAGAGTAAATGCTAATAATGCAGATTTAACTTAAAAGTGTGTTGTATATATGTTTTATTTTCCCCTTGGAGAAGTTATGGCCCTTTCCCCTGCTGATAGGGTTTAGATGGTCTGAGGACCTGGGTAAAGAGGAAGAGTGAGATCTTTTTGATACATAGACTCTGTCAGTGAGAGTGTTTTATTTTGCCTTTAGAAGGATCCAGTTGGTTGGGCAGTGAAGTTCATAGAAGTAGAGGCAGTGGATTAAAAAAAAAAAATAGGTATTCCTTTTTAAAAAAAAATTACGTTTTATTTTTTTCTGTTTTGAGCATTTTCTACCTCTTACCTCCCTCTTCCCTCCCCAAAAGAAAAGAAAATCTTTTGACAAATGCCCAGTCATGCAAAAGTAAATGTCCACATAGACTATGCCCCCAAAATGTGTGTCTCCAATTACAGACATATCAAATTTGTGATGACTAATTTTAATAGACTGGGCTCTGCTCAGCAATGCAAGGCTAGAAGATAACTCCAAAAGACTCATGATGGAAAGGGATATCCACATCCAGAGAAAAGAACTACAGAGTCTGAATGCAGATTGAAGCAAACTACTTGCTCTCTTTCTTTTGTGTTTTGCTTTGTTCCTTCTTTCTCGATGTTCCCTCCATTGGTTATAACTTTTCTTTACAACTTGACTAATATTTAAGTATTTGTAGAACCTATATCAGATAGCATGCTGCCATGGTGGGAGGTAGGGGGGAAGAGAAGGAGGAGGAGAAAATTTGGAACTCAAGGAATTGTGGAATTGAATGTTATAAACTAAAAGTAAATAAATAAACTAAAAAAAACAAAAAAAATGTGTCTCATTCTGCTTATTAGTCCATTAGTCCATCATCTATTTGTCAAGAGATGAATAATATTCTTCATTATTGGTTCCTTAGAATCATAATTGGTCACTGAGCTGGTCAGAGTTTTCAAGTCTTTCAAAATTATTAGTTTTTAAAATGTTGGTTATAGTATAAATTGTTCTCTTGATTCCTAGATTTTTTTTCAAGTCTGAAGAATCCCAAAGATCCACTTCACCAATTAATCAACTTCTCTTCCCAATACATCTATCTCATTTGCTACTCTACATTGAATATCTAAGTTACTTGGATCTGCTGACTACCTGGGAACAAGAGAAAGAATTTTTCTGAATTCTGGCTCCTGCATTCCAACCACATAAATTCTGCCTTCTCAATGACAAAGTAAAAAGCTGTGGACTTGAAACATGGCATTTGGTTAAAAGTTTCATTTTGAAAGAAACTTCCCATTTTCTTCTACAAAATTTAAGGCATATTCATTTATTTAAGCATGATTTACTTAATCATGAAGTACATAGTGATGAGTTTATCAGAATGGATACTACGGAGCCATAGTAATTCTCATATTTCCAAGGAGCTTTCCTCTCATTTTATTGGGCTGTTCACCCTGTCCACATACCCCAACTCTTCTTGGCGCCAGCTGTTACTCCTAAGAAAGCAAATAGACATTACTACTTCAGGGCTTTGGAAGATTAGAGCAATAGTATGTACCTTCTATAGAAAGAATTCTTGACCTGAGGACTTTGAATTAGTTATCTTAATTATTTTGATAATAGATTTGCAATATAATCATTATTATTTGTAATCCTGTATTTTTGATTTTATGAATTTAAAAATATTATTTTGAGAAGAGGTTTATAGACTTCACTAGATTGAGAAACTGAGAAAGGCATCTGTCACACACACACACACACACACATGCACACACACACACACACTCCTACTGTAAAAGACAATGTATCTACCATATGCCATTCATGGGATACCATTTTGTCGTCAAAAAACAATGAAAAGAATTGGATTTTCATCTAGGTGCTCTAGACACATATTTAATCATCTGGAGTTAGACTATGTTAGTCATGTAGAAAACGTGCAAAAACAGGTCTACAGATGTGTCCTTGATCTGTATGTATTTTCCATTAGTAATAGTTCTGATGAGCAAACCCTTCTCTCATTAATAATGTGAGGACCAGGGGGGAAAACCCATAGGCTCTTGACTCTATAAAGTTAGAGAAGATTAATTAAAACTAAGCTAATGTGTCCTTAAGTTTTAAGGGAGAATGGTCACCAAAAGAGAATTGGGAACTCCACCTGTTGTTCAAAAGCAGGGAGTCCTTTGAAATGTTTTGATAAGGATCTGCCCAAGGAGAAGCTCTTTTGTAGCCTGGATCAAAGGCCCTTCATCCTTTAGGGTGTGCTATGAGACTGAATGAACCATCTGGATCCCAATTTCAGTAAACCAGTGGTGGTTTTAATCAACAAAATAAGCACGTGGAAGAAGAAAGTCTATGGCATTTATAGCTTGAGGTGCCATACCACAGTCAATTTGGGTCTTTGAGAGAAGGGTAGGAGGTACATTGTACATAGTAAGCATTAGTTTTTAAAAGAGTTCTTAGTGCCCTCTTTGATTTTGGAGATGCATAGTAGTCATTTCTCTTAAAATCTAGATACCCAGAATATCTCTGGTTGTTCCTCAAAAGCTCTCTAGATTTCTTCCTTCCTTCTCTATTTATGATCCCTAATAACTTACCTTCAAATGAAGTATGAATTAATTTATTTAGATTCTGTAAATTTTGCTAGTAGTACATGCAATTTTTGAGTTAATTTTTAGTCATGAATTCTACTTCATTTGTTTTGGATCTTTGTGATATCTATGATGTTTCTGTTAAGTTTTCTTCCATTCTCTAATAAATGCATCCTCATGATGTAGACTTTAGAAATATTTACCCTCCACACACAATTGGGAAGGCAACCATACTTCCTGGGAAGCTGAGAGGGCACATTTAACTGTTTTAGGGATGACATATTCCTTTTTTTGGGGAAATGTTGCTAAAACAAATGCATGCTAAGCAAATTGGGATTATAAAGTTGTAATGACTAGCTTCAGAGAGTGCTAGGATTATACATGGTTTTAGCAGAGGGCCAAGAAATGGAGAACATGGGGTTTGTTCTGGTGCTGTTCCTTACACATGACACTCCATTTCCTCACTCCTAGTATTTTCACCATCTGTCCTCCTCCCTGGAATTCTCCCCTTCTTTGTCTCTGCCTCCTACATTCCCTGGTTTACTTGAAGTCTCAGCTAAAATCCCACATAGGAAAGAAGCCTTTCCTAGACCTCTTAAATTTTAGTGGTTTCTCTCTGAGATCACTCCCAACTTATCTTGCATATATCATGTGTACAAAGTTGTTTTCATGTTGTCTCCCACATTAGACTGTGAACTCCTGGAAAACCGGTATTATATTTTGCCTTTCTTTGTATTCCCACTACTTAACACAATGTTCTGCACAGAGTAGGCACTTAGGGCTAGTTGATTGACTGACTATGGTTTGACTCAGTAGTATTTTTGTGTAGGATTGATATGTACTCCTACGGGAACTACATTTCTCAAAGCCTGTGTATAGTGCCCATGAAATGGTCTCCTCCTTCTCTACCACATACAGCGTGCTAAGATAGTCCCAGGAACATAGACTAGTGAGAAGCAGAGGTTTTGAAAGGAATAGTGGGCAAAGTGTGGTGGCATACACCTGTAATCCCTGCTACTAGAGAGGCTAAGGTTGGCAGATGGCTTGAACTCCACAGTTCTTAGCTGCTGTGGGCTAAGCCTCTGAGGTGTCTGCTCTAAATCCAGAATCAGTATTGTGAGTCCCTGTGAGTAGGAGGCCACCAGGTTGCCTGAGAGAAAAGGAGATTATGGCTGCCATTGTAGGGTTAATGTCTTGGTGCACCCTAGGTCAAGCACGACCATTTCTCAGTGAGTAAGAAGGGTCATGGACCTGAGGCAAAGAGGAAGGGCCAATGATAATGTTCAATCTAGAATGTCCCAGTATATTTGACCCCATGCTTTGTGCACACTTGTGAATAAGGTGAGCTCTAAAACTGGCAGTAGTGACATGGTGGCAAAATGTAGAGTTTGGCTCTAGAAGGCTTTCCCCTCAACTGTGTCTCAACTTTGCCAGCTGGTACATCCATGGTAAGGGTAGACACAAGAGACATTCTCTTCCAGTTGCATTCCCCATCCAGAGAAGTCATACCAAGCATTTGGTGCTTTAGAAGTTCTGGTGCTGAGAGTCTCAGTGGACCCCAAGAGCTGCAACAAGGTCTCCTCCTGCGAGTGCCTGAGATATACCCTAGGCAGTAAAACGATGAGTAAACAGTCTCAATTTCCTATTAATGTAAAGAGTGGAGAAGGACTGAACTCCCAACTTGTTGGGAATGAGAAAAATAATTGCACCTGTATCTCAGGATTGTGAGGATAAAATGAGGTAATATTTGTAAATTCTTTGCAAATCTTAAGGGAAGGGAACAAGAGTTTACTAAGCACCTAATATGTTGCAGACACTGTGCTAAGGGCTTTACAATATTTTTCATTTGATCCTCACAATAATTCTGAGGGGTAGATGCTCTCATTTTACAATTGAGCAGACAGGCAGAAAGAGGTTAAGTGACTTGCCCAGGTAGTAAGTGTCTGAGAATGGGTTTGAATTTAGGTCTGCCTGCCTTCAGACCCAGCATTATATCCACTGAACTACACTAGTAGTCTTTCTAAAGATGCTACTGTTATTGTAATAATTATTGTAATCATAATAATGTGATTAATTAATGTCTGATCATAGGAAATACATTTAGAGGGAATGGGGGCTTATAGCACTTATTTCGATAGATATAATTAAAAATCTGTCAAAAGGAAGCAAGCTGAGATTCTTCTTGGCAAATAGCTAATTCTGGTTCTTTGCATTTAAACCTATTCTAAATATTTTAAAGCAATGAAAATGGTATTCCATTTTGGACACAGAGATTTGAAGTATAGATGTATAATGTTAAGCAAATATGATTGTGATATCCTATAAGTTTCTGTGGGTGGAACTAATTTATTTATTTATTTTTAAAAACACCTCATTCATTTTGACTCTGCTAATGGGGATTTGTAATTATTTCTCTTAGGGCTGTTTCCCAAGTAAAGCAAAGAAGGTTGAGAGAGAAGCTTTTATTCATTAAAGAAAACTTGCTTTCTTTTTAATTTTTATTGATGTCTTTCATTTTTAAGTCAACCATGATCTCTCCCTGAAAAAACCAACCAACACAGTAACACCTCTGCGAGCACATGCAACATTCTAATCTATACCCATAGCTTCCCACTTTTGTACTGAGGAAGGGCAATGTGGTTCATTATTGGTTTTCTGAGGCCGAGACTTGTCTTTATAATTAATGCCAGATTAGTGGTTTTTCAATGTGATTTGAATCTACATGATTGTAGCCAATCTATCTATCTCTATGTACACACATGCATACATATATATATATGCATACACACATATATGTTCTGGTTCTATAACAGTTTATACAAATATTATCATGCTTCACTGAATTCCTCATTTTTGTCATTTCTTAGGGTGCAATAATAGCCCATTCTGTTAGAGGTGGCTTGGTGGTGCAATGACAGAATGCTAAGTCTTGAATCAGGAAAAACCTGAGTTTAAATCTAGTCTCTGAGAGTAGCTATATGATCTTGGGCAAATCATTTGGCCTCTGTTTGCCTCAGTTTCCTTATCTGTAAAATGAGGATCATAATTGTACTTTATCTCCCTGGGTTTTGGTGAAGATCAGATAAGATCAGTTGTTTCAGTCATATCTGACTCTCTGTGACCCTATTTGGGGTTTGCTTGGCAAAGATACTGGAGTGCTTTGCCATTTTCTTCTCCAACTCATTTTATAGAAGAAGAACTAAGGCAGGGTTAAGTGACTTAGCCAGGATCATATAGCTAGTAAGTGTCTGAGGCACGATTTGAACTCAGGAGAATGAGTGCTCTGTACACTGTACCACCTAGCTGCCTTCCCCCCCCAAATCCTTGGCTTTTGAGCACAAGCCACAGACACTGTTATTGATGCTGTAGTCCCTTGGATTGACTGCCTAGGGTTGATCCTAGTTTTTTTAACTTGCCTCTGTGACATCTACTACTTCTTCTCCCTCTCACATCTGACACTTCCTACCTGTGTAATCTTGGGTAAATCACTTAATTTCTCTGGGCCAAAGTTTACTCTGCTGTAAAACGAGGTGGTTGGATTAATAAAGTCTCTGAGATCACCTCTAAACTGGTCTGGCTTCTTCACTTTAGGGATGAATGGTATATTGCTGCCTAATTCTAGCCCTAGTGAGACTGGCATGGCCCTTAAGTATGGTACTTAAGGTGCATAAGACAAGGGCTCATAGGGAAAGAGAAATATATTCTATTCAGTTCACTGCTTATTATAGCTCTTGTGGTTAGAAGAGCCAACAACCCCAATTTCTGCATAATTGTGGGCAGATTTCTTAACCTAATGAAATTTATCCATCTATAAAATGAGGATCAGAGGCAGTACCATGTGGTTTAATTTAACTAAAACACCTTATGAAGCAAATTTTGCTTTCCACTTGCCCAAGAGAATGCTATTATTCTCTATTATACTGCCATCAACAGCCGGTGCCTCATGTTTCAGGGATGATTTCCTCTTAGAGTTCTTGTGGCTTATGGAACACGAGGAAAGCTATACTAAAAGTTTTTACTTCCTTATATTAGGCAGAGTTGCTGTGAGGAAAGTAGTTTGGAAACCTTAAAGTGCTATGGGGATATAAATGATTATTTATGATAATCATAATAAATTGAGGTGCAGAGAATGGAACCCCACGCCCCTGGGAAAAAAAGCATTTTCTTTTTCTTGGAGTCATTTTCTTTTTTTTTTTTTTTCCTTTTTTTTTTATTTGCTCATTTACTTTTAATTTACAAGATTCGGTTCCACAATCACTTGAGTTTCAGATTTTCTCCCCTTCCTCCCCCTCCCCCCCCATGGTGGCGTGCAATCATGTATAGGATCTGCAAATACTTTCACA
>CM053591.1:92021990-92036612 GCA_028646515.1 Pseudochirops corinnae
GCTGAGGCATGATATATTCTGCTCCATCCTTTTACCTTTAACCTGTGCGTTTCCCCTTGTTTCAAATGTGTTTCTTGTAGACAGCATATTGTAGGATTGTGGTTTTTAATCCATTCTGCTATCTGCCTCTGTTTTATATGGGAAGGAGTCATTTTCTTAGTTAATGTCAATCCTTCAATGGATGGGTCAACTAATCAATCCATTTCTCTATTGTGCTGTTCACAACACATTTGTATCTTCTCATTTTGTCCAATTCTGTCCATGTCTTTCCCTAACTGCTCTAACTGATCTACCCAATGTGCTACATACCTTCTCCTGTATCTCAAAACATTTTTGTGGGCATTAGTGAAGTACTCAAGTTGTCTCTCTGTTATCCATTGTTTCTAGCCACCATTTCCTTCATGTTCATACATTTCCTGGTGGATCTCCTTTGAGATCCTTTAGGGATCTCATCCCTAAAGTGATTCATCCCTAAAGTGATCCCTAAAGTGACTCCTTTGAGTCAGTTTTCCTCCTTCAAATATGTGACTATTTAACTACAATCAGGGGTAGTTAGGTGGTACAGTGGATAAAGTGCTGGACCTGGAATTAGACTCATCTTCCTGAGTTTAAATCTGGCCTCGGACACTTACTACGTGACCCTGGGCAAGTCGCTTAACCCTGTTTACCTTACTTTTCTCACCTGTAAAATGAGCTGGAGAAGAAAATGGCAAAGCACTCCAGAATCTTTGCCAAGAAAACCTCAAATGGAGTCACAAAGAATTGGGCATGACTGAAGAATGACTAAACAACAAAACTACAGTTTGAGCAAAGACTGGAGGAGTTGAGATTTATAAGTGAAGGGTGTACCTGCATTGATGAAATCACTTAGCTTTTGAAGCACAGGTATAAACTACATATAGCTGGGCTAGGAGTACGCACACACTCAAGTTACTCAACCTTATTGGCATAAGTTTAAAGTCTTAAAAAATTTCTCCCAGGTACTTCTTGTTTTCAGTATTCTTTCTTGTTAATTCACCCTGCAGCACCTCCAGGCCCAGGCTAAACTCCCTAGGTCCCTTGTAAGTTTGGCTCCCTTTTTGGTCTCTGTCTCAAATCCACCCCTTTGGCTTCCAGCCCAAACTGGGCTCCTCACCTTAACTATTGACTTGGCTGGTATGCCTTGGGCTCTGCCTACAAATATTATCTGATTATGTATTTCTTTGGTTCTGAGCCCTTCACTTTCTTTTTTCCACTTCAGCGAGCTGAGCCCCCAACCTTCATTAGCACATCCCAGTGCCTCGCTTCCCCCACCCCCACCAATTTTTCTCTTTTCCTTCCCAGTTTTCTCTGGTTCTTATTTTCAATACTTCTCTATTGGATGAATTGCCCCTAGTTCCTCCACTTGTAATCACTTCTTCCTGGGTTTTGCCAGCTATCCAAATTTCTCCTTTCTCAGGGCATTTAAAAGTACCTACCCACCCATCCACCAGGTTCCTTTCTTACTCTTTCCCATCCTGTGGCCTACAGTGTCTATTTCCTAACTGGCAAGCAAGACCCTTTTTAGTCTTGAAAGGAACATAGCACTGTGTCAGCCAGGTACCTAATTAACATCTTAAAGAAATTCTTATGTAAACCATAAATCTTGCCCTGGGCTATGCTAGCATTGTACTTTCTCTTATAGCATTCTAATAGAACAATAGCACACCTGTATTTAATTATAGTTCAACAGAGAAAACCTTGTGGTTATTGATATCAAGGAAGGTACATAAAACAGGGAGATATTTGCTTGCCAAAGGTATTTGTCACCATATGGAGAACGTCCAACATGAAGTCCAATCGAAGAGAGATTCCCTATAGATGGTGAATCTTTCCAGATTCTCCTATTTGTAGGTGCCATTGTATTGAATGCATCAGTCCCAGAATACTACAAACTCTTCTATGTAAGATATATAATAATATGATGCCAGGTGCTGTGAAAAACACTGGGAATACAAAGAAAGGGGGGGAAACGATCACTGCCCTCAAGGAGTAAATAATCTAATGGAGGGAAGAAAACATACAAACAATGATGTACAAACAAGAAATATGCAGGATAAATTGGAAAAAAAATCTTATAGGGAAATAGTAAGGGGATTTTCATTTGCACTATGGGGAAACAGGAAAAGCTTCTTGAAGAAAGTAGAATCTTTATTGGGATCTGAAGGAAGTTATGGAAGACAAGAGACAGATGAAGAGGGAGAAACTTGCAGACATGGCGGATAACCAGTGAACACTTGGGGAGATAGAATGTCTTGTTTTAGGATCAACAAAGAAGCGGGGAGCCAAGATGATGGAGTAAGCAGTAAGTTGCTCTTACTCTCCCTTATAGACCTTGAAAAATCCAGAAAATATCACCCCAGGAAAGTCCTGGAACAATGGAGTCAGCAGAAAGACAGGAACAGCAGGTTTGGGTTTTGTTTTTGTTTTTGTTTTAGCTCATGAGTTAGGAGGATTAACAGGAAATGTCCCTCTTGCTGTGGCTGGAGGGACCAGTACAGAACAGGAGGTGAACCAGCAAATCAGTGGCAAGCCCCAACCCAGTAAACCTGCAGAAGATCCTAAGCCCCAGGGTGGTGGAACAGGCAAGTGTTAATACCAAGACTCCCATAAGGCTTCACACAGCCAGGAGAACTGGCAGACACCAGCTCAGACAACAAACACTTGTCCACCAGAGGCTGAGCCTACCTGTGCTCTAGCATAGCCCCTGGTGAAGAGGTGACCTCCAGTAGCAGAATTACCCTAGCCCCACACCTTACCCTGAGAGTTTCAGTGTAAGCCCTAGGGAAACAGAAAAAAACCCACCTGGCCTTGGTACACACCAGCCACTACTACCAGGTCCAGCACAGCATCAGGTAAGCTACAGGCTCTACAGGTTCTAACTGCCAGAACCTGAGGCCCCGGCACACAAAGCCAGTAACCAGACCCCTAACCCCCAGCACAAGAAGTATGGGACAGCGCCCCCTGTGCTCCAGAAGCAGAGATCAACTTTAAAAGTCAGGAAAAATGCAAACACCATGAGCAAGAAGCAACACAGAAAAACAAAAACTATATAATCTTACTATGGGAACAGGGAATATCAAAATACTAATTCAGAAGATGACGACATTGACACTATACTCACATCTGAAACCTTAAAGGGGAATATGACCTGGTTTCAAGTCCAAAAAACCTTCTTGGAAGACCTCAAGAAAGATTTGAAAAGTCAAATTAGAGATACAAGGCTCAATAAAGCAGCCAGCATCACTGGGACTTAGACTATGTGGAGAGGAGTAAGGTGTAGAAAGGTTCTGGGTTATGAAGAATTTTAAAAGCCAAACAAGAAGGTTTTATATTTTATACTGGAGGCAACAAGGAGACACTGACATTTAGTGAATAGAGAAATTACAGAGGTCAGACCTGTACTTTGATAGCTGAGTGGAGGATGGATTGGAATGAGGAAAATCTTGAGGCAGGGAGACCAACCAGCAGATTATTGCAATAGTCTAGGCATGACTAAGATGAGAATCCATACTAAAGTGGTGGCAGTATCATAGCAGAAAAGTGGACATATAAGAAAATGTTATGAAGGTAGTATAGAAAAAGGACTTGACAACAGTTAGGGGGTAAGAGAAAGTGAGGCATTGAGAATGACACCTAGGGTTTATGCTTGGACAATAAATAGGAAGTTAGGAAGAGGGAAGGTTTTGAAGAATAGATAATGAATTTAGTTTTGGATAAGTTGAGTTTGAAATGTCTATGTAATATTCATTCTGACATGACTAATAGGCAGTTGGAGATATGAGTCTGGAGGCTTAGAGAAAGGTAAGGGCTGGATAAGTAGATGCAAGAATCATCAGCATAGAGATGTTAATTGAATCAATAGGAGCTGATTAGATCACCAAATGAAATAACATATGAGGGGAGAAGAGGGCCTAGGACAAAGCCTTTGGGGACACCCACGGTTTGTGGGTGTAACCTGGATGAAGAGTCAGCAAAGGATATTGAGAAGGGATGACTGGAGAGTTAGGAGAAACAGAAGAGTATAATATCATGGAAAACTACAGAGAGGAGAATATCTAAGAATAGAAGGTGATGGTCCATGTCAAAAGCTGCTGAAAGGTCAAGATGTGTGAGGATTAAGAAAAGGGCTTTAGATTTGGCATTTAAGAAATTACTAATAATTTTGTGGAAAGTAATTTCAGTTGAATGATGAATTTGAAAGCCAGATTGTGGAGAGTTAGAAGGAGAGTAAGAGGGAAGGAATTGGAGGCACTGAATGGTCTTTTTAGACTAGATGGTCTTTTTAAGGAGTTTAGTGACAAAAAGGAGGAAAGAGGGGGAAAAAAACCAGTTGTAGAGTTTATGATGTTTGTTTGAAAGGACAAGTCATAGAACTCGTCAATTAGTACAAGTATCTTGAAAACAGATGAAGAATTGAGCCCAGAATTACATAGGAGGAAGAGAATGGTGACTGGATCTCCTTTTTTGCAAATTGGGAGTAGGCACTTAGTAAATCCTTCTTTCCTTCCTTCCTTCCTTCCTTCCTTTCTTCCTTCCTTTCTTGCATCTTTTTATTTGAGAGAGTTTCCACCTTGGAAATTTCCTGTAACAATGAAATCACAGTGGCATTTACACACACACACACACACACACACACACACACACACACACACTAGACTGAATCAAGTAATACTATCATCTATGAAGAAGTAAAGTTAATGACTATTCAAAAGGCAATGGAAATTCTCATGGTGGGTATGAGTAAACTGGAGTGCAAATGAAGAATTTTCGTAAAGGATATCATCACAGAAACTAACAACTAGAAAGATGATGAGCCAATCACATTGTGGAGAAGGAGTAACTGGTGGCTTGTAGCTTGCAAGCTCCATTGATATACATATAATATCAAGAGACTGGAAGGAAGTTCCCTATCATGTTGGGTGGGCTGGCCACAGTGGATTCATAGGGGGACATAGACAAGAGACAACTAGGATGGACAAATATGGATGGGTTTTGATTTGTATTATTAGAGCAAATGCCCACATTGATGAAATCAATAGGCAACTGGGTATCCCAGTGGATGGAGCACTGGATGTAGAGTCTAGAAGATCTGATTTCAGAGCCTGCCTCACACACTTACTGCCTGTGTGACCTAGGCAAGCCTCTTAATCTCTCAGCCTTAGTTTTCTCATCTGTAAAAGTGGGATAAATTTAGTACCAGAGTAATTGTGAAGATCAAATGAGACAGCATAAAGTATATTGCAAGCCTTCAAGTGTTATATAAATGCTATCTACTCTTATTATCATGAGATCAGAAATTCATTGAGAGTATTTGATTATTCATTCCCTCTTGCTTTGGTCTGTCTAGCTCCTAAATTCGTCATAACTTTGGGGTAGGAAGTTCATTACCTACTTAACTGAGACCACTGATGGGAACCTATATTGTTTAGATAGGATGCCTTTCAAGCTTGGTTCCTACAGACAGATTGTTTTTGGTTTGACATGTTCAGAGAGTTTGGTGATCACCTTTCTCTAAGAAATAACCCCTGAAGAACAATCAAAGCCTCTCAGAAATGCTATCTGGCTTTTAGTATCTCCTTTCAAATCTATTTTCCTTTTCTGTTTTGCCCAAGCACTTTTCAGCAATGAACAATTCATAACAGTAAAATTTACATTTATCAGACAGCTGTCTGCTATAATTTGTAAGATCATATTTCTTTTCTACAGCTTATAAAATAAATTGGAAATTTAGGGTGCCACTTAAAGCTTTTGTTTGTGCATTTGGTCCATTAACAGTAACTAAATTATAGTGGATGGGACTAAATGAAGAGGAGCAATTTACGAAGTGTGTGCCATACACTCCGAGATTTTTTGACAGCAACTATGAAATAACAAACTTTGTGTAAAAAGCTTCTGATGGAAAAATTTTTTGTGAAGTTGGTTCTTTTTTTCTTCCTCCCTCCCTTTCTCCTTAGCTCCTCCCTCCCTTCCTTTTTCTTTCCTCTCCCCTTCTCTCTTCCTTCCTTCCTTCTCTCCTTCCCTCCCCCTTTCCTCCTGAGTACGTGCCCAGCAATTGCTTCTGTGTCTGTCACCTGAGAACTTACCTAGCTAAGCACAGAGAAGCCACACACCGGAAAGCTAGCTACAGCAATTCATTAAACAGTCAGTTATCAATAAATGGGAATAACTAAATAAAAGATCTTTTGATGGATTTAAATAAAAAGAAGTGCCAACAAGTTGGGTGTGAGATACCTTAGTTCAACTGAGAGAAAGAGAGAGAGAGAGCAAGAGAGAGAGAGAGAGAGAGAGAGAGAGAGAGAACGAGAAAGAGAGAGTGTCCTAGATCACATCCAAAGGGAGACTCCTTGCAATCTCTTGTGTAGCAAGCAAGGAATAGGGACATAATAAAGACTGCCAGCCCCTCTCATGTCTTCCCAGAATCTTCTATTTTAGCAGCTTGAAGTGGGGATTGACCTCTTCTATCTTTTTCTCGTGTAACTGGGAACTGGAAGCATTGAAAGATACTCCACTTGAAGCCTGATGAGTCTTAAAGGGGACTGGTGCTTGAAGTGGACTAGTCCCATAAGTAGACCATCCTTGAAGAGTCCCCCAAAAAATTGGCTTTTAAAGAGTCCCAAAAGGACTCTTGAGAACTGAAGCCTTCTCACCTCTTGCCAATCTCACCCCTCCACTAAGCGCAAGGCATTCATCTACACCAATAAGGAGAGAATCCCATACCAATGGGCTTTGGGCAGGAGTTATATTCATTTGGAAAGTTGTAGGGGTGGTGAATGGAGCTATAGAGGAATAACTTGACACACCCTTTCTAGGAACAATGGCATTGATTTGATTCTGGTTTCAGTATTGGAAAAAGGGGAAAGCAAAGGTATGTGTTTGATAAGGTAAGTGGTAAGAAGATGGTAGAAGAATAAAGTGATGCATGACTGGGGCCTACTTGAAATAGTGGGCCAGGTGAGACACTTACCAATTAAGGCAGGAATTTCAGATCTAAAAAGATTAAGACTTTTAAGACATGGTCTTTTATCCTGGTGAAAAGATGGGGTTAAAGAGCAGAAAATAGGAAGCCAAATTTTACTAAGCACCATCTTGAAAAAAAGTAGAGGCCTAGTTTATAGCAAGGAATATCCAGGAAGTATGACTGGGAAATAGAAGTCAGGGTCAGTCACAGAGAGATCAACCCTGAAGAAACTATGCGTGGGGCTGCCATGGCTAATCAGTTTAATTTGCATGATCAGGGTTCTAAGGCCCATGGGCTGTTCTTATGCATCAGTACTTTTCCTACCCATCTGTGTCTATTTGAATGCCATACATCTGTACTGATGGTTGTAGGGCATACAAAAGAATGATGATCCATATAGTGATCCACATGAGTGAGCACAAATGGACTTACTTTTAAAATATGAAAAAAACAGAGTCTAGGAGGGAGAGTTATCTACAATGAGACTGAGAAAGATAGGTTGAGGCCAAGTTCTAAAGGGATTTATTTATAAGCTGCACAGAGGAGTTTATCTTTGAACCTAGAGGCAATAGGAAACCATCTGAGTGTTCAGAGTAGGGAAGTGATATTGTCAGATCTGCACTTAAAGAAAATAATTTTGGAAACTGTGGAGAGAATGGATTGGAGTGGGGAGAGACTTAAGGAAGGGAGAACAATTAAAAGTCTATTGCAGTAGTCCAGAAACTGATTATTAGTGCATGAACACGGCCTGATGAGAAGAGAGAGGGGGGTGAATGTGAGAGATATTTTGGTGGTAGGAAGCACAAGATACATCTGAATGGATATGTGGCATGAAGGAGAATGAAAGGCAGAGGACAGCACTCAAGTTATGAACCTAAGAGACTGAAAAAAGACTGGTGTCCTTGACAGAAATAGGGAAGTTTGGTAGAAGGAAAATGCTTAGTTTTATGAAAAGTTAGCTGGATTGGGAACTAGGATTAGATCATAAGTCTCCTCATTCAAAGCCCTACTAACAGTTGAGGCAGCCAGGTGGCACAGTGGATAAAGCACTGGTGCTAGAGTCAGGAAGACCTGAGTTCAAATGTGGCCTCAGACACTTAGCACTTACTAGCTGCGTGACCTTGGGCAAGTCACTTAATCCCCAATTGCCTCTCCAAAATGCAAAACAAATCCTCCTGCCACCCAGCCTTACTAATAACATGAGCATAGATCTGCCCATGTTAGCCCTTGCTTAATGAACTCCAGTGACTCACTATTCCCTCCAGGATCAAACATACAACCCTCTATTTGACATTTGAAGCTTGTTATACCCTAGTTCCTTTTTTTTACCTCTTTAATCTTATTATACTTGACTCCCTTTCATGTAGTCTATTATCCTGTTACCCAGTGTAGAAAAATGTTAAAAATTCCTTTTTAGTAAAACCGAAAATGTTAAGAAATAATATTTTCCTCTATAGTCATTTCCAGACTCTAGGAAAAATCCTCCTGGAAAGATGGGTGATAGGTCAAGGGGAAAAAAGTCTTTACTTTGGGAAATGGTGCCCAATCTTTTTATTTTTTATTTTTTGGAGGGGTGGGGAAGGGAAGGCAATTGGGGTTAAGTGACTTGCCCAAGGTCACACAGCTAGTAAGTGTGATAAAGTGTCTGAGGTCACATTTGAACTCAGGTCTTCCTGATTCCAAAGCCAATGCTCTATTCACTGCATCACTTAGCTGCCCTTGTGCCCAGCCTTTTAAGGAGAATAACTATATTTTACACCATTGCCTTCCTCATCTCATCCTGAATTTACCCATCTAGAGTAAACCACTTGACAACAACCTCCTCTCTCCATTGAAAAAGGATTAAGATATTGATGAAAGGGAAAAAGTTCTCCACTCTAGGAGTAAGGGAGTGGTACAGGTGACTATGTTGCTCCACAGTCTAGAATGTGAAACTTAACTGTACTTTTGCATATTGTAATCTCTTTCTTGTTAAAGATTCCTATAGATGTTACCAGACACCTCATCTCATCTCATCTCATCTCATCTCATCTCATCTCATCTCATCTCATCTCATCTCATCTCATTTCATCTCATCTCTCAAACTTTTTCTCTTTGCCTCTCCTATCTGCTAAAAATGGTTTGGATATGGATGAATATTAAATTAAATCAAATTGTTTCTGACAGGCCAGCCAAAAATCACAGAGTACAGTATTTATATTAATATATTTTCTTTGATGACTGATATTTTTGTAATTCCTAAAGAGAATACTCCATTTCCTTTCTCTGTGCCTTTATAGTAACTGTTTCCCATGCCCTAAATGCTGGGTCTTCTCATTTGGTTTCCTTTAGAACTCAAATTAAATCCTATCTTCTCTGTCCAGGCCCATCCAGGTCTCTGCACCTGCCAGTGCCTTCCCTTTTCAGATTGCCTTCCATTTATTCAGTACTTTTCTTGTATCTATCTAGTTATTTACTTTGTTGTATCTCTCATTAGAATGTAAACTCCTTGAGGGCAAGGACTGTTAAATAGTGATAAAAATATATTTAAAATATTTGTTGCATGATATTTGTTGCTTAGTACCTGACAACTTAAAATTCCATTCAAGTTCAGAAAAAAAAAAACCCTACTCAATCAGAAAATGTATTGCCAAGGCAATATTCACAGCACTGATGGTGGCTATGAATATGCCAGCATAGTTTTGAATTGCAAAATATAATAGATTCTTCACACAGAAGACTGAAGCAAAACATTTATTCAGACACTAGAAAGCCAAATCCCAACACCAG
This sequence comes from Pseudochirops corinnae, assembly GCA_028646515.1. Classification (NCBI taxonomy): domain Eukaryota; kingdom Metazoa; phylum Chordata; class Mammalia; order Diprotodontia; family Pseudocheiridae; genus Pseudochirops; species Pseudochirops corinnae. The sequence goes on from CM053591.1 coordinate 92,031,739, forward strand.
AAAACTGAATTCATCATAACAACAAAGAAATCTAAATCACAATAAAACTGCAGGGAGCAACACCATCCCAAAGCCTTTCCACAAACACTCACAAACCTAGCTGTCTCCTTGCCTGAGTCCTCTCCTCCCACTCTTCTAACTGTTCTGACTCCCTGCTTCCTCTGGGCTCTGCTTCACCAGTTCAGCAAACTCCTTCCACCATAGGCTTCATGTGATTACATTTGGTCTATTAAGGGGCAGAGAAGATCTTCAAATTCCCATTCCCATTACATTCGGCCCCAAGATCTTTCATGTCCCTTACATAGCAAAAATACATTAACAATACATAGGTTAATGGGAGTTTAGGGATAATTGGTGTCAACAGAAGTTTACAACAATATAACAGAGATAACACAAAATAAGCATATAAAACAATATCTTAGGGTAGGGCTTGAGCACAAGCACCCCATCATTCCCCACCTTGAATGAATGGGGCCCAAAATCTTGGGGTAAGGGAAAGTCTCTTCTCCCATAGTTACTTCCTGATGAAATTGGACATAGAGCTGTCCCTGCCCCAAGAGGTCTCATTGCGATTCAGAACTATGCTGGCATATTCATAGTCGCCATCAGTGCTGTGAATATTGCTTTGGAAATATAAAAAGTAAGAAGATAACTGAACTCATAAGTCTATTAAAAACACATAAATAAAAGTCTATATAAAAAACTCACAGTGGTGATGTTGAGGAAATAGTTCAAAACTTTCATTATAAAGAAATAGTTTTCATAGGAAGGAATAAAACATGTGATGAAAAAGGAGATATAACAAAATAATTTAGCAAAAAATGTTAGGTAGAGTATTCAGAAATATGTAAAGATCTTTCAGAAAGTATCTTTTACTTTACCAGAATATAAGTTTCTGGAGGCTAATGACTATTCCATCTTTTTGTTTAAGTATCCCCAGTACCTGCTGAAGTGCCTGGAACTTGGTAGATACTTAGAAACTGCTTATTGATTCATTATTGTGTTACATTTTATACTTCCACATATAAAAGGGTAAACAAAGGATTAAAAAAACAAACCAGCAAACAGAACATAAAAAGCAAAACATTTGCACAAGTAAAAAAAAAATATCATACTTAGTTTATACTCTTGAAGGTCATTGTTGTTGTTCAGTCATATTTGACTCCTCGTGACCTGTGGACCATACTGTCCATGGGGTTTTCTTGGCCAACCGAGGGCGATAGGGTTAAATAAATAGGGTCATTAAAATGGTATTGCCTATGAATCAATTTATTAGACATAGAGCAGGGGTTCTTAACTTTTTTTTTGTGCCATGGACTCCTTTGGCAGTCTGGTGAAACCTTTGGACCCCTTCTCAGAACAATATTTTTAAATAATTGAAGGAAATGTTAAGTTACAGTTAGTGGTTAGAGAAAATGAAGATATAATTTCTGCTCTCTCCAAGTTCACAGACCTCTTGCTGCTCTGTGGACCCCAGGTAAAGAACCCCTAGCACATTTCTAAAAGAGCACTACTCACACTGATTTGAATTAAAATTGGACAAAAGTTGTGAAGAAGGAAAAATCCTGTATATTTATATGTAGCAAAAAACAGAGTAAACAGAACCAAAATCAACTCTTCTTTATGACAGACCCATGTCAAAAATATTTAACAATGGCCTGGAGAAAACTCTCCCTCTAACCTTTCTTTATTAAGACTTAATCTGGGAGAATCACTCTCCAATTGATGGGCTTCTATGAAATGACACCAGTGGAAACTCATGATTATCGGATGTGATCCTGTAGAACCCCAACTGTGGAGCAGAGAGGCAACCTGACTTTTACTTAAGATATGAGTCAGTCATAGCCCCTTTCAAGTCTTCTTGCTTGTTGATGCCCATGAGTAGAGCAACCCCTAAAGGATTTCTAGAAAAAAACAATATATAAGTGCTCTTCTGGGTCAGACCAGTGATCTCTTCAGGAATGCACAATATTTTGAATCTGATGTTGGCAACAAGGTGTTTTTGTTTGTTTAATGAAAAGATGATAGTTGCTTTATAGAAAATTCACTTTGCAATTTGAGAGGTATACTCTGAACACCACTAATACCCCTTTCTAGTCCACTATGAAATTTTAGCCACCAATTTAATTTGCCTTCCTTCCCATTAAGAAAGGTACTGGACCTGTGATTTCATTGACATAGGGAATTCCCTGAATGAGGAAACTCCTTGATTCCTCAGCAGGCTACACTCCGGATTTCCTCTTCCAAGTCACAGAAATGTCTTAATCCTGATGCTCCCTCCACGTTTCCTGTCTTGTGACCTCTTCCTCTGATTGGATGGTTCCTCCAAGAATCTCCTTTTAAAAGCAAGAAGTCAGCCAGTTCTCATTCCTTTCAGATTCCTTCTAAATGTTGTCTTCCTCTATTGGAATGCAAGCTCCTGGAAGGTGGGGGCTGTCTTTCTTTATGCTCATATTTGTATTTCTTGTACATAGTACTTAATAAATGCTTGTGGCTTGACTGTCTCTGATAGCATCTCCATTGCAATTTATAGTATTGGAGAACTCCCTTAGAGCACTCACTGACTTGCCCATGGTCACACAGTCACTATGTATTGTTGGGGAGACTTCAGCCAACCTCTTCTTGGCTCCAAGGACAAACCTCTTTCCACTAAGACACATTGACTATCATATCCTTCTTGAAAAAGTTAAAAATATGCAGCTTCTTTCAGTTCAGGTTGTATTTGCTTGTTTGGTTCATAGATGAGCAGGAAGAGAATTGATTCCCCACATAATGCTGTGATGTAATACCTTGTGTATGGGAGGGGAAGTATAATGTATTAGAAAGAGTATTGCATTTGGATTTGGAGGCCCTGGGTTCAAATCCTTGTGCTGTGTGATTTACTACCTATATGGTCTTCAGCAACTGATTTGACCTACCTGGGACTCAGTTTTCTTATTTATAAATGAAGGAAGTTGGATTAGGAGACCACGAAGGTCTCATTTAGCTCTAATATTCCTCTATCCTACTCAGGCTGTGTCTCTTCCTTTCAAGGTAGGGGGAAGGGAAGGGGGGAAGTTACTTGCCCTGCATGTGCTTTTCAATTATTGTAGAACTTTTGAAAAGTCTACAAGACTCAACTGAATTTGCCAGCATGAAGAAAACAAGAGATTGAAAATTAGAACCAGAAGGCATAGCAGCAGCATAGCTGGCCTAAAATGCTCACCCACAAAACAGAGATAATGAGGATAAAAGTGACATGAATCTGAAATTTTGAAAAATGTGTTTGATGTTTATCTGGTTGGATAAGAAGGCTTAAGGATGGACTGTCAAAAATTCATGCCAAAGGAAAGTAAAAATGACACAATTGAAATAATTGAAGCCACACAGCACATTACCAATACTAGATTCCTCTGAAGAAGAATTCACACCACCAAGGAAATAAATGTTCTTAGATGTTGAAAGCAAAATCCTTATCAGGATAGATGCTGAGCATTTGGGAAACAATTTGTGGATGTGGAAAAAAAATAATCTCCTTTTCCCATGATGTAGTAGCAGGGAATAGATCAAAGAACATCAGTCAGAGAAGTCCAGCAGGGGGCAAAACAAAGAGGAGGATTTTCATATTAAGTGATGGTGAAAAAGGAATAAGGTAACTTGCTGAATAGCAAAAATAAAGATATATATATATATATACACACACATATGTATGTTCTCTGGGTTGACAATCAGGGATACCATTAGGTGATTTATCATAGTATTCAAATGTCTAATTTCACTCCCTGTTTCTCTCTTCCTTCCAAATTCCAGTCCTATTTCCATTTCCTTATGAAGGTAAGGCTAGATGCAAGTGAGTGACCCATTTTTAATTTTTATATATTTGGTCCTAATCTGTGATTTCACTGGTGAAGAGAATTTAATTGTGTGTGGAAACTCCTTGGATTAATGCCTGCCAATTTATGTAAGTCAGCAACAAGGCAGCCAAGACAGGAGGCAGTATGTACTAGGGAAATTAAACCATTATCACCACTTTGACCACAATCTCCCCTCAGACTATCTTGGAAATCACTTAGGAGCCTAAACCCAAGAGCCGTAGCAATAGCAGCATCCCCAAAATCATCAGACATGCTTCTAACCTAGACCCCACAATCATCATTGAGGGGAGAGGCATCATTGGGCAGAAGTTCACCTTCCTCATCACCACCAGTAACAATTGCTGACCAGTTATCATCAACAAATAGATAAGCATATAAGCCCTAGGAATGGCAACAACCAACAGACCACAGGTCCTGTTTCCATCTCAGTCATTATCTGTGGAGAAGGGTCAGCTATCCATACCATTTGCCAACCAATTGCCACCCACAGGATAGTTAATTTGATCTAACTGAAGCAATAAGGCACCTTGAGGGAGAGACAGGAGGCAAGTCAAACTACCATTGCCACCTTGACCACCATGTTCCCTTAGACCCTAATGGAGTTAACTCAGGACCTTGAACTCCATGGCATTGGAATGGCAGTATTTTCAGTGCCCTTAATCATCAACCTGGTAAGCATTCTTCTTTGGAGAAACAATTGCTCTTGCAGGGGCTATAGCCACATTTGTTGAAGACTGAAAAAAGAAAGTTTTTGTCAATGAAATCCTTGGCACTATCAAATTACTAAACATAAGAAAATGATTGTATCAGCAAGCACCCTAGCATACCCAGGGTGGCTGCTAGCACAGGTTCTTAGATCTGCTTTTCTAAAGGAAAACAACTCAAAATGGGTTAACAATCTTACTTTAATCAATCAAACATATATCATTTACCTAGTTCAGGGGAAAAAGTCAGCACCCTGAACTTCAGAGAATGCAAACAGAATACAAGCACAAGTTAACAAGCAGAAGTTACAAGCAG
>CM053591.1:92036712-92050066 GCA_028646515.1 Pseudochirops corinnae
ATTCCTGAAGAACAAGCTTCCTGCCACAGGCTCCATGTGACCACATTTAGCCTATTAGGAGGCAGAGTATACTTTCAAATCAGGGAAGGTTCTCAGAGCCACTTAAGCCACTTTAGCAAAGGGCTTAGGGGCAGGGAAGATCTTCAGATTCCCATAACAATGATATCCTTTTATCAGTTGAAATAACATTAAAGATGAGGCATTGCCATCTATTTTGACTTTTCTATCTGATTTGCAATTGGAATCTTCCAAATGAGTTGTCTGCCCCATTAGAATTTAAGTTCCTTGACAGCAGGGACTATCTGACTTTTCTTTGTATCCCCAAGGCTTGGCACATAGTAAGCACTTAATAAATGCTTAATTCATTCATTCCTTTATAATTTATGTTCTTGAAGTAGCCTGAGGACTGGGGAGGTTAAATGACTTGTCCACAGTTGCCTAGTTATTGTGTGTTAGAGGCAGAACTGGGGCATTGATCTTCTTGACTCCAAGCACATCTGGCACTTGATATAGTACTTCTTGTTGTTTCACTCTTTTTTAATGAAATTGACACATAATTACCACCGTGTTTTCTGACTTAGATGTCCTTGGTTTAGTTAAGACATCCCAGGATTCTTCTAACTTTCCTGCTCTTCTTCTATGGTTTTCCTTTAAGTCTTGATTAATCTGGAAATGGTTCCTTGGGGCGACTTTGGTTGCTTACTTGCAGCTTCCATCTAAGTCTCCTCTCTTATGAAAGAGATGCCTAAAATTTTAGAATTCCATAGTTGGAAGGGACCAAAGAAATCATCCTACAGAAAAATACAAGCTTCTGGGTTTTTTGTCTTTGTATCCTCAGTACCTAGCAGTGTCTAATACATAGTATATGTTTATTAAATTGAATTGTTTAAATTGATCTCAACCTTTTTCTGAAACATCAATTCCGACTTTGATATAACTGACAAATGGTCATTCACTTTCTGCAAACATTTCTGTTTAGTTAGGAAATTTCTCCATATGCTAAGTTGGAATTCTTCCCTGCCCATTTGTCGTACTTCTACCCTTTGTAGTCTTATGACAACAAGTTTTTATATTTCCTGCTGAGAACCTTTTAATACAATTCTGATTATGCCAGGCAACATATCCAAAGTGCAATAGCCTTCATTTGAAAACTTTCATGGGAGGGTGATCTCACCAAATCTCAAGGTGATCCATTTCAGTTTGGGCCAGCTTTAACTGTTAGGAAGGTTTTTCTGACATCAAGCTTCAACATTGTAAGGTAATCAATGGATCACAGAGACCCAGATGAGAGAAATGGCCCCCAAATCCCCAATCACTACAGACATACTACTTTGCTGCATACCAGAGACTCTGTTCCTTTCTTTCCTGGACTCTTACTTTACATCTTCAGTGTCATAAAGGACCAATTTCACATATACTGAAAAGCCTCAATTTGCCTTTTCTACTTAAATATACAGGCAGAAACCAGAAGGCAACCTTTCCAGAGGTTGAAATAGTCATAAAATATTAATATTTCGAAGGGACCTCACAAATCATCTAGTTCAACTCTCATTTTACAAGTAACAAGTATATCAGCATGAGAGGTAGCATTTTTATGTGGACCTTTATCAATGGCCAGGACCATGGACAGAGATGGAAGTCAATCAAACCTGCCCTTCTTTGGCCACACTCCTTCCATTTCCAGACTTTTCAGGTACTTAATAGTTATGGTTTATAGTTAAAGTTAAGCAAAAGTTTAATCAGGTTGGTCAAAAGTGCAATAAAATGCAAAGTAAAAGATTGGGACCAATATTCTAGTCAAATTGGTTCAAATTCCTCAAAAGCAGGAAAAACAGGGTTGGCATCCAATTCTCCCTAAGTCACAGGTTTTTTCAGTCCAATTATTAATTGTGGGAATATGGGAAATTGGTATCTGTTCACAAGTGTCCTGTTGCCCAGCTGCAGCCAAGGTGAAACACAACTGTAACTTCTACCCATGTGGAGGTGTAAGGTAATGTGGTCTTGTTGGGGTCCTCTACTACTTTCTTTCCTGTCCATGAAAAAGATTTTCTTCATTCTCAATGAAGTCTGTTGGGGGTCTAGTCTCTGAGTCAGGAGCATTTTTATGTACTGTCTCTTTAAGGACCTTTTCATATGGAGCACTCTTCGACCGAAAAACAAAAGCAGAAAAGTTCTGTTGTGTAAAGAAAAATATTTAAACGTTAAAAAATGTTAGATATTGATGTTATTATGAATGAACATGCTGATACCAGAAAGAAGTAGGGAAAAAACCCTTTGATTCAGTAAAAACTGCTAAATTATATGTATGAAGAAACATTGCTTTCAGATGGGATTTGATCAGTTTTAGATGGAAAATGAGCTCTGGAATAAATATAAAGACTTAAATCACCTCATGAAAGATGTAACATGATTCCTAATTATATGTAAACAGTTTCAAGTATTAAAAGAACAGAGAAAGAAATTTTATTTATAAAAAAACCAGAAATAAGTAATACTAAAGAAACAGTTATAAGGATACAAAATGAGATGGAGAGGCATGTTGAAAACTTAAGAGCCATAGGATATTATGGTTTTTCAGCTCAGTTGCATATAGTCATTTCATTACTAAGGATGGTAAAACTAAAAAAGTTTATATCTGGAAAGTGTTGTTGACCAACTTATAGGCAGTTAGTAAAGAAGTGCTTTTGTGTGGTGCAAAGATTTCTAAAGTGACCTATAAAATCAAAGCCTATAGTCCAGTATTATGAGTTATGACTTTTCTTTACTCATATGCTTCGCTCTCAGGTTCCTATAGGTGTATACTCACTCTTCCCCAAAGACATTAAGTGCATTGGTGTGACAGTATGATAGGTCATGTGAACACTAGTTTGTGTCCTATGAATACCTGTGTTTTGTAATTTCTTTAGCTTTATTAAGAAAATGGTTATTTTTAAGATCTAAAAGTATCATTATTATGAGTGGCTACTTGAATAAATAGAAACACATTTGTGGGAGCTAAAAAATTAGACTGGTGAGTAGGGAGTATGCAGTATTACCATCAGCAGGTTTACTCACAAGACCCAAAAAATTTAAGTGTAAGCATGTGGTAGTAGTCCTTTTCTGGGAAACTAGCCCTGTTAATGTGAGAGTATGAATGGTTGTCTTTTTGCATGGCCAGGGGGTGGCCACTGCATGTATCCCAATGGTGTTTTATATCTATCTATCTATCTATCTATCTATCTATCTATCTATCTATCTATCTATCTATCTATATCTATATATATATTTATCTGTAAATAAACTAGGTAGATGAAGCTATGTCAGAATGTTCTAGAAAGTCAGAGTTCTAGAAAGGAGGGTATGTCTCACTTGTCTACAGAAAAGTCTCAGAGAAATGAAGTGATTTTACTTCAAGATGGAAAGGAAGTCAATCATAGAGCCAGAACTCCAATCTAACACATGCATTTCATTATCCACTCTTCATCCAGTATTACCAAATTGTGAGGAAGTGTCCATACCTGTTTCCTTTCATGATTTTAATTGCCTTGTTTTCTGGGCTAGCAGAAATGCTAAGACCTTTTCCCACATAGCAGGCATATCTTCTTTACCCACTTTACCCACCTTCTTACTGTGCTACAGAGAGAAGTCAGAAGAAATCACTAGATGAGATCTAAGGAAGGGGATCATTTCTGGTTTGGGGTGTGTGTATGTGTGTGTGTGTGTGTGTGTGTGTGTGTGTGTGTGTGTGTGTTTGGGTGGGGAAAGAAAGTGAATCAGAATCAGAGAAAGTTTTATAGAACACAACTTTTGAGTTGACATCTAAAGAATGGGCAAGTATCAGATGCATTTGGGGGAGGGGAAGAGCATCTTTGGCATAGGGAATGATGAGAGAAATGCTGGACAGGTGTGGGAGATTACACATCAGCAGCTAGAGGGACATATGAGGAACTACAATGAACTGCTCCCAATTCTCTGGCAGGTGGAACATTCTAGCTGCTGATTATCAGCTCTCTCAATACCCTGAAGATGTCCCAGAAGCACAGAGAGGCCATTACGAGTTTAGACAGATGCTTGATAATATTTGATTGCTTATTTAAATGAAAGCACCAAAAATGTGTTTCAGTATCTCTCACTCTCAATCACTCATTGACTTCATTATAACTTTGAAAAAGATAATTTTGAGTCACTGGTGATAGATTAAGATATTCTGTTTTACATAAAAGGAAAAGGAGGTGTGCCGATCAGGAGAAGAGCATGCTATTATTCTCCAGGGAAAAGGATCCCTAATCACTGAACAAAGCGGTGTCTTGTGCTGCTGTCCTAAATAAACGTTGCTTTATTTCCGAAGCTGCATGACCCCCTGGAGTGGTCTTTGAAGCCTGTCAGCGAGCAGTCATAAGGACAAATTTTAGTTAACTTGCATACTTGCCCTTAGGCATCCTTTGAGGAGGGACTCACTGCATCTACTGACTCCCCAGGAAGTTGGAGGTCACAGCTTGGCTAATGCACATGAATTGTAGATAAAGAAGATGTTTTTACTCCTTGAACCAAGGCCAGCAACTTTACTAACTTCACTGTGCTCTTCATGTCATGTGCTCATGGTGAAGATTTCTATAATGCTAATCCCACTAATGAGGGCTTCTCCCAGCCATTACATAATCCCCACAAGTCCCAGTGGCTTGGCAAGGCAGCCCAGTAAAGAGAGCGCACTTTTCGTCTTTTGAACTGAGTTCAAGATAATTAAAGTCAAGGACTAGAAAAAGGAGGGGGGTGGTGGTAGAAATACCAGCATAATAAGTAGTATGACTGTAGCGCTTTGTAAATTAACTCAATTAAACAAAGCTTGATTTTTAGCGGGGTTAACATGGTGAGAAGTGCAGCCCTCATTAAACTGAGCTGCTAGAGGAGTTTCTAATTAAGTCAAAATTGTTTCAGTTATTTCACACTTAAAGCCACATAAAACAGTACGTGTGCATATGTGTGTGAACATGTGCACAATGCATGTCTTGTGATTTTGCATGTGCTCTTCTAAAAGAGGCAAAAAGAAAAAAAAGGAAGGAAAAGTACGAGAACTGGAAAGATCATAAGGAAAGAGAAAGTAATAAAAGAAGGACAAGTTAACGGAAGAGAGAGGAATTGAGGTTTTGAGATTCTGTGAGGGAGAAACAGAGATTTCTCCCTGTTTTGGAGCAATGACCAAACAGCAGCAGGCTGGCCTGCCATGGTGGGTCACTCTCATTTGCCTGGGCTCCTATTTCCTTCCTGGGACCTGGGCTCAGTTTCCTCGGACCTGTATGACTGTGGAAAGTCTAATGTCCAAAGAGTGCTGTCCCCCCCTGGGTGTGGAACCTGCCAATACCTGTGGCATACTAGAGGGCCGAGGACAATGTGCAGAAGTGCAGGCAGATACCAGGCCCTGGAGTGGTCCCTATGTGCTTCAGAACCTGGATGATCGTGAGCAGTGGCCTAGGAAATTCTTCAACCGGACATGCAAGTGCACAGGTGAGAGGCCTGAATGGGTTAGACCCTTCCACCGCCACTGTACTCCTCCATTCCCCCAGATTGGATATACTGGGGCAAGAGGGGAGAATCTTCATCAGGGAAAAGTGATGCCTTACTAGGGAGGAGATGATCTTGTTATCAGAGAAGATGGGGCTCAGTTTTGAGGTACTCGGCCTATTTGATTTTTAGCGGTGAACCCATTGGACAGGCTCTTGTCTGATTCTTTGTCTTTAGAATGTTTAACAAATAGGTTTTAGGAAGGCAGCATGGTGCAATGGACATAAAGTCACTTGCTGGCACTTGCTAGCTATTTGACCTTAGGCAAATCACTTAACTTATCTGATCCTCAGTTTCCTCCTCTGCAAAATGGGGAGAATAATGACTGTAGGACATACCTCACAGGATTGTTGTGGAGCTCAAAGGAGATACATGTAAAGCTCTTTGCAAAATAAAAGAGATGTAAATTTCAGTTATTACCAAATAAATGTTAAATGGGGCAAACTGGGCACTCTCACCCCTTGCCAAATGATCATTGGTTTGTTTGTAAGAAGGTGTTAAAGACAAAACATCAGCAAGCCAGGTACAAGTCTTTTCAAGATTTCCAGGATTCTCTCCTTAGGAAATGTTTGCACTTGTTTAGGAGGGAGTGGAGCTCAGTTATTAGCACAAATGACTAGAATCCAAACATTCTGAATCCTGTCTTCAACTTCCTTATGTGCTTCTAAAAATATTTAAAATTATGCAAAAATTATTAGGTAAAAGCTTTACTATGTGTGATGGCTCATTTTATTTCACATTTAATTTGTAGGTTGCCTGTACTGCATAGAGAAAAGGGCTAAATAAATAAAAAGGGCTTTGGGGCTTTACTCTGAATTTTTTAGAAGCATCTTAGCAAAATGTCCATTTTCATGTGATTTCCTTGCTAAGAGAGTTGGATATCACTTGGTACCCGTTCAATGTGGGGAATAAGGTAGTAGCTGTTATGGCACTGATCCCATCCCACTAATGTAGATGATGATGTGATGATGATGATGATGGTAATGATGGTGATTATGATGCTAACACAGTACTTTACAGTACTATACAGTTTACATATATTATCTTACTTGATCCTCACAATAACACTTCAAAGTAGGCATTGTTACTATCCATGTTTAACAGATGAGGAAACTGAGGTAGGGTCTGGTCTTCCTGACTCCAAGTTCAGCACTCAATCCATAACAACACCTGCTTGTGAGTAAAACTCTGTTTAATGGTCACATAACTGTTTAATTTTTTCTAGGGAAGTAGTGGCCCCATATGCATTGCTCATGATGTTTGGGTTTCAGAGGGCCATCTAAGGTATGAGCTCTTCAATCCTAGATTTGAAATCTACATTTAAATGTTTTCCATTGTTCTTGCTTTCCCTCTGCCTTGTCTCTCAGTGTATCTTTCAATATGAAATTCAGCTTTGCTCTAACATTAAAAAAAAATCCCTATGACTTTTCCAAGTTTTCTCAAGTTCCCTTCAATAGAGCTCCCCTCCAGCTTTCATCCCCTATGTATAACAGTGATAAACACACAAAAGCTGGAGCCATGTTTGAAATACATAAAACACAAGAGCTAACTTCAGAAAAGCACTTGGATGGCATTCTTAGGGCAATTGGCTTCTTTTGAGTGTAGGAGGATTACCAGAAGATTGTCGTAAGTACTGTGCAGTTGGCTCATGAATGTGATTAATTTTATGTTTTCACCAAGTGAATGTTTATTTTCTCCTTTGTAGTCTGTCTATATGACAGTCATTTCCCTGATCCCTCCAGTTTCTAATGCTAAGTCTCAAATTACCTTCTATTCAATTACCTGTGTACATGAAGCTCCCAGTGGGAAATGAACCCCTTGAGGGCGGGAACTATCTAGTGTTTCTTCTCAGTGCCTAGCATAGTGCCTTACTTGTGGCAGATGCTCATTAAATGTTGTTTTATATGAATTGAATCTCAGTCATATTGTTAATTTTCTAGGCAGCTAGGTGGTACAATGGATAGAGCACTGGACCTGGAATCAGGAAGATTGGAGTTTAAATCTGGCCGCAGACACTTAGTAGCTCTGTGACCCTAGGCAAGTTACTTAACCCTGTTTGCCTCAATGTCCTTGTCTGTAAAATGAATTACAGAAGGAAATGGTATACTATTCCAGTATCTTTGCCAAGAAAACAACATGGATTCACAAAAAGTCATACACAATCGATCAACAAAATTCCAGGCTTTATTAGGGCAAACAGTGAACTGGAAGAGTTTTATGTTTCAGTGGCAGAAGAAACAAGACTTGTGGAGGAAAGGATGCCTTCTTCTGATTGCTTAACAGGTGCCTCTCACCATTCACCATTTCAGACATGGTAGGATTTAGAGCTAGAAAACACCTTAGATGCAGAGTCCAGTGTCTTCTTCTTATAGGAGAGTGGGGGGGAATGATTTACTTGGGGATGTAATGCCAGCTTTCTTTTAGAAAAAATGAATTATTATAGTGCAGATTATCAGTAGATCACTCAGATATATGAACAGATGTAATTAGATGATGCTAAGGCACTGGGCTTGAAAATGAACATAGGAGTTCTTCATCTTACACTTGCCACTCAGCTGTGGATGTTTCACAATTTTTTAAATAGATGCTCTATAAAATTAAATACAGATCTTGTGTTAGTTGAATTTTAATTTCAGGAAAGTTTTCTAGAATAGCAAATAGAAAAAGAATAGACAAGAATATAGAAAAATAGAAAAGAAAATAGAAAAAAATTGTTTAACCATGATCATCTTTTCAGTGGCTTTCCAAAATTTGTTTGGAAAAATAAGCACCCTAATGTCACATAATTAATTCCCATGGTCTTCATATGTAATTACTTTCTTCATCTTTTTAAAAAAATTGCTGTTTTTTCTTTTAAATTTATTTACTTTTAGTTTACAACATTCAATTCATTCAATTCTCCCCTCTCTTTCTTCCCCCTCCTCTACTACTTTCTTTATCTTTAAAATGAGGATTTTGTTAAATAGTCTATTAAGGATATACCAGAGTCAACTCATACAAGCTTTCAAGTACATTGTTATATTTTCAGTTTGAGAATTTATACAAATTTATACTTCAGTTTGAGAATTTATACAAACGCTACAAGTCAGAATTTAATTTAGTGTTTTATTGAATGTCTAGACTTGAGAAAATGATGGAGAAAATGTTAATAATACAGATGAAACTTAAAAGTGTGTTTTATGTACATTTGTGGTGGTTTACCGGCATGCATTTACCAGCACACCCTTGTCTACAAGCTATGTTTTTATACAGCTGGGAGGCACAAGAATGGCCCTGGGCCTTAGAATCAGGAAGACCTGAATTGCAATTTGATCCTCAGACACCTCCTGGTTGTGTGACTTTGGGCTAACCACTTACTCCCTGTTCCCCTCAGTTTCCTTAACTGTAAAAAGAAGATAATAACAGCACCTATTTCCCAGGGTTGATGTGACTTGGGCAAGTCACTTACGCTCTATTTATCTCAATTTCCTCATTTGAAAATGGGGATAGTAATAACAGCCATCTATCAGGATTGTTGTGAAGATCAAATGAGATGATATTTATAAAGTGTTTTCTTTGTAATGTACTATAAAAATGCTTATTATTATTATTATAGTTCTAAAATCTTACAACCTAATGCTTCAGGCAGAGAAATAGGTAGAATACAATACTAGCAATCAATCTAAAGTCCTAGATTCTGTGATCCTGTTTGTCTACCAACTTCCTTAGGGCTAATTTGAAGAAATGATAATATATTATGGCTTTTATTGCCAGTCAGGGTTGAGTTTTAGGAATATTAGGTTTTTATATTTAAAAACTTCACCAGGAAGCTGGAAATCATGGGAACATGTCAATTACACCTGTGTCTTTGGACTTAAAGAAAAGGTAGCTGCCACATAGATTTTGAATGTTTTGTGTTGAATTTCTTGTTTGTGCAAGTGTCTAAGTGCCTCAGTGTTCCAATCTCTAAAATGGGGATAATGATGAAAATGTCCTTGTAAAAGTCTTTTGAGTTATGTAGATGAAAGGTTCTATATAAGTATAAAGTATTGTTATTATAATAATAGAATCTTTAATTAAAAGGAATAGAACATTTAGAGCTACTTGTAAAAGCACTAATCTACTGGTCTTTAAAACCAATTAGTCTAATAGTCTTCTGAGCTTGAGCTGTGCGTGGCATGTAGGAACACATGCTCTAGTAGGTGGTTCTCACTCTCTTTCCATTTGTATCCCAGCCCTAAAAGGTAACAGACTGTAAATCCTCTATGCTGAAGGACATCATAGATGGTGGAGAGATCCATGATCTAACAGTTTCCTCCCCCTCCCTCCTTTACTACTAGGACCACAAAATCCTTTTGAAAAAGATGTGCATTATGAAATCTATTTTTCTTCCTGTAAGATAATTTTTAAAAGTTTGTGATGCCAATAGGTGTGCAGCAATTCACCTCTTCATAAATGGAAATAAAACACTCATGTTAGAGTAAGTCTAAATTAAAGAAATTACAGTGATGCTTTTGTGTTGCATGTCTTGTAGATATGTTCAATCATTTGTCAGATCTCTTATATATTTAGTTTTGTATGATCTGAAATGAAAAGGACTAATTTCAACGAATGGTATATTTTCTTTGCATTGTGTTACGGGAAAGTGTGTGTATGTGTGTGTGTGTGTGTGTGTGTGTGTGTGTGTTTAACATGATTATCCCTCAAATATATCAAAAGCTCTAGATCAGCTCAAATCAATACAAGCCTTCTTTAATAATTATCTTTAGCATGTGGTCTTCATTGTTTAATCTTTTCAGTCACATCTGACTCTTTGTGACTCCATTTGGAATTTTCTTGGCAAAGATACTGGGGTGATTTACCATTTTCTTCTTCAGCTCATTTTACAGATAAGGAAACTGAGGCAAATAGGGTTAAGTGACTTGCCCAGGGTCACACAGCTCGTAAGCATCCAAGGCCAGGTTTGAACTCAGGAAGATACAATCTTTCTGATTCCAAGCCCAACACTAGCTATAGTCTTCATTCACTGGCAACTACAGTGCCATAAGTAGAAAGGAAAGAGTAAGGGCTCTGATGCCTGATGACCTGGGTTCAGATCCTACCTCTGATGTGTATGACTTTGGGAAATTCACTTAACCTCTACAAATCTCAGTTTTTTCAACTGTAAAATGAGGAGGTTGGATTAAATGGTCTCCAAGATCTCTTTCAGATCTATGTCTAAGATCCTATGAACCTATAGGCAATTCCATTTCAAGGGAGTATTTAAGAGACTAGATTCTTTCTGGAAGGCTGAGACAAGCTGGGTCAGTTACTACTGGTATTAACCACAAGAAACGTTGGTAACGAAAGCATTTTGTTAAGGGCACCTAGGTGGTGCAGTGAATAGAGTACCAGCCCTGGAGTCAGGTCTCAGACACTTCACACACACATACATACACAATAACTAGCTGTGTGACCTTGGGCAAGTCACTTAACCCCAATTGCCCTACCTTCCCCCTCCAAAAAAAAGGAAAGTATTTTGTTATTATAAAATTCAAGAGATAGCTTATATATGACAGAGATGAACAAAAACTTTAGATTTGAAGAAAAAAGATTAGTATATTCATGCTTGATATTTCCTAAATTTCTTACTACAACATTTGGAGAGGAAAATTTCTTAGTGTATTAAAAAGGAAGTATTTCTCTTTCACCACAGAGACTCTATTGACACATTTGTAAATATCTGCATCAGGAAAAATAACACATTGTAGACTCAGCCAAATGGCAATAAATTTAATCATATCACACAGAGCGAGACAGGCAGACCAGGGCAAAGACAGAGAAAGAGATTAAAGGAGAGAGGGAGAAGAAAAGGAAAAAAGGAGAAGGGCATGAGATGGAGAAACAAAAAGACTAAGAGAGAAAGAGAAAGAGACAAAGAGACAGACAGAGAGAGAGACAGAGACAGACACAGAGACAGAGGAGAGAAAGGAGAAAGAGACACACACATACAGAGAAAGAGGGAGACAGTTGAAGAAGGAGAGAGGGAGGATGAGGTGAGATAGAGAGACATGGAGAGAGTCAGATAAAGCAATAGAGGGAGACATAGAGATAGAGGGGGAGAGGAACAGAGGGTGATAGAGAAAGAAAGAATTGAAGCGGGGAGAGAGAGAAGGAAGTGGGACAGAGAAATAGAAATGGAGTCTGATAAAGGGGCAGGGGAGAAGGGGGAGGGGGGGAGAGAGAGAGAGAAAGAGAGAGAGATAATTATTTTGCTAGTCTTAATGAAGATAGTTTGGTTTTAATGAGAGATACTACTTCAGCAGCTAATTATAGAAATGTAATAGGAGCATTAAAAAAAAAAAGAAGAAGAAATATAATAGGAGGGAGCTTGGTGCACTTGAGAGAACCCTGACTTGGAATCAGAAAACCCTGTGTTTGAGTTGCCATTCTACTACTTATTAGCTATATGGTGCTAAAGTTTTCTAAGCATCATTTTTCTCACCTGTAATACTTAAATAGGAAGAAAGGAAGGAAAAAGGAAGGAATGGAGTATTTATGATGTTCCTGCTATGTGCCAGACATTGTGCAAAGTACTTTACAAATGCCATCTCATTTTATATAGACCTGTGATCTCATTAATGTAGACGTTCCCTTTAATGGAGCAGGAGACAGCTCATCAATGCCTGTCTTTCCCATATTGTGACAATCTTGTTAGTGTCCATGCACCACAATGGAGGCCTTCCTCTTTTTTTTTTGCCACCAAGAATGTACTAGTGAGCTGTTCAGGAATTATCTTTTGCTCTTGCTACAAGGACCAGCCCATCTTTTTCCATCATGCATTTCTTTGATGACTAACATTACTTTGTTTTTTTCTTTGTAGTTACTCATTTGTTGTATTGCAGATGGGTCACACCCACCATATACCTCTCCCCTACCCTCTGAGAGATACTCATTTTAACTTTTGTGAAGATTGTAGTGCTCCTTGACAGGGGGTAATAATACCCTACTGACCTATTTCAGGACCAAATTAGTAATGTATATACAGAGCTATAGAAATGCTAATTATTGTGGGCAGAGATGGGCAAAGGAAAAGAGATGGCATGAATTTGAATAGCTTTGCTCCTATAATGAAGGTGGTGATGGTCATTTGGACAAGATTAGTCAGTAACATGGCTGTCAGTCTTGGAACTCATCAAAGAATGATCCCTTTTCTTATTAGTCATTTATCATTCTCTGGAAGCATTCAAGATTATGGCAAAGTAAGGTTATTGAGCTACATAAGGGTTGGCTTACACTACATAGCAAGAATGTGATCCTGAAATGCTTAGCTCCATGGATGTTTTTATCAGCTTGTCCTCCTTTCAAGTCTCCCCACTGAGCTCCTTGGTCCTGAACCTCTTTCTTTTACTATAAACATAAAAGAATGCACAGAGAATAAAGGGTTAATGCCAAATGAAATCTATGCTTCTCCTCTCCCTGCCTCCCCCCATGGTTTTTGGCCTTCTGAAGCTATAATCCCCTTTCTTTGGCTACACAGAGAGCAGCTTTGCATCTTTCTCTCCCTTATGCTCTGTATTATGTAAAACATCATTCAGCTTTTCACCTGACTATAACTGAGTTCTAAGAAGCTTTCTGATAGCACCTTAATTTCAGATTAGATTAGTTTGCATTTGATTTCCCCCTTCCTTGGCCTTTCTAGTTATTGCTTGCATTGTTATGAGTACCTCATTGCCCTGAGTGCTGATAAAGTAGAGACCTTCCAGTAGCTGACAGGAAAACCTAAGGTGAATTGCACCTGCTGACAATATAGCAGCTAATTCACCTTTACAACCTGCCAGCTTCCATTGATTTTATC
>CM053591.1:92050166-92084843 GCA_028646515.1 Pseudochirops corinnae
TATATATATATATATATATATATATATATATATATATATATATATATATATATATATATATATATATATATATATATATATATAGTCCTGCTCTCAAGGGAAGAGACCATAAAGGACAGACTTCATTGAAGAGACCTCTTGCTTGTTTCATCCTAACTTGACAAAAAAGTATAGGAATAGATTCTTAGGCACCATTATTGCTTTGTTGCCAGGTAGTAGATGTGTGTGTGTATGTGTGCACGTACATGTATACACACATAGACACATACATGTGCATATACAGACAGTTCTTGCTTTACATAAATTTGCATTTATGCAAATCAGACTTTATGTAAAGAATTCTGAAAGAAATATGCATTTTGAAAAAAAATACCTATGTTAACTTTACTGTACAGTAGTACTGTGCTCTCTCTCTCTCTGCTCCTGCCCCTTGGCTGGGCACTTCCCAGCCTCCCATCTTTTCCCCTCAGAAAAAACTTCCCCAAAACAACAACGACAACAAAAAGCAAAAGTAGAAGAAAGACATCAGTCACCTTCCACTACCAAATCATGGAAGAAGACTTTGAAAGAGATGAAAGTAGAACAGACCTTGACCACATGGCTGCTGGATTGGAGCTTGGCTTGAGACCTCCAGTGCTTAGAGAAGAGACCCTAGCCCTGCTCATCTTTCATCTGTCTGTGCTGCTGTACTGCATGTTTGTTCCCATCTCCCCAATTTTTGCTTCTCTGTTACAGCTTGCTTTTCCATGTCCTTGAACCATGTGCTGAACCCTCCCTGCACAGTCCCTGGGCTCGCTTCCTCACTTCCTCCCTCTTTCCTTCCCTTCCCCAAGTCCAAAGGAAAATTTGCATTACGTAAAAATTTACATAGAAGTTTGTGAAATAGTCCACTTACCTAAAGTGAGAATTGTCTACAAATATGCATACATAAATATATCTATGTAGATATAACACACTTTCTACAGGGTTCCCCTCCCCTGATCTTCCAATCCAATTTAGGTTAGTTTTTATCCCTAAAAACCAATGAATTTGTCCTTACCACCCCATAATTGATTGGCCCAGAGGATTAATCTTTTTTTTTTTTTTAGGTAGGAATGCAGAGCAATTGAAGTTAAGTCACTTGCCCAAGGTCACATGGCTAGTAGGTGTTAAGTATCTGAGGCTGGATTTGAACTCAAGCCCTTCTGACTCCAGTGCCGGTGCTCTATTCACTGTGCCACCCCAGAAGATTAATCTTGCTGGTGACTTCTAGTCACATTGATGTGACTTCTGGGTCTCAAGGCATAAAAATCCCACCCACATGGAATTGAGGCCCTTTAGATTTGACAAAATCCCAACGCCTTCTGAGTCACCATGTCCTGCCCTATTGACCAGATTCAGTTTATATGAAAGAAACTACATGCTGGAGTATTCTTGTTGAATAACCTTTCTATGCCACAACAAAGTAAATCTCATTTTATTGACTATCAAATGACTTATGAGTGTCTCATTTTGTTCCAATATCCAACATAAACTAACAATGACTGGCCTAAATTAGATCCATCTGTTAGACTCCTTTATGATCAATGAGAGGAGGGAAGGAGAGTAGTGGTGGAATTCAATGCCATTTCATGTTTTGTTTGCTGACTGAGACCTCCTTCAAAGTCTTCTATGATTTGATAGTGGAAGGTGACCAATGTTTCTCTAAATCTAGTCCTGCAGTGTGCAAGCTGTATTTGGTTCTTTTGAGCTAGAAAGAGTTTGAGGATGTTCAGTGATGGACTTTAATTTCCCACCGAATGGAAACTCCTTTTGACTCCTCCATCCTGCCCCAGGAACCTCTTCATCCTGCAAGATCTCATCAGCCCTAGTACTCACATCTCATCAGTATACTCTAGCCCTGCAGCCCATCTGACTGGAGGATTGAGGACTAGATTGAGGAGCTCCTTCCAGAACCTTCATTTAAGCAGCGTACTCAGGTCAGCCATCTCTCATTGCCCACCTGGATGCACTCCTTTGGACTTTTCCATCTCGACCTGATGCCAGGTGCCTCCTCAATCCATTTCCAGCCTCCTTTTGTTTATTGTCTTCCCTCATTAGATTATAGGCTCCTTGAGTGCAGAGATTGTCTTTCTTTTTAGTACTGTGTTTGTAGCCCTAGCACTTGGCACAATACCTGACTAGTAATGGGTACTTTATAAACGTTTATTGGCTGACTGACTTTATGTCACTGGAGAGTCATTCTCAGGAGCTAAGTGGTGCAATGGATATAGAGAAGGATTTGGGATTAAAAAACAAACAAACCTGTGTTCAAATCCTGGCTCAGATATGTACTAGTTGTGTGACCCTGGGCAAGCCACATAATCTGTCTGCTTTTATTGAATGGGGATAATAGCAGCACCTACCTCACAGAATTGTGAGGTTCAAGTGAACTAACATGTAAAGTGCTTCACAAACCTTAAACATCTATGTGTACACACACATATATATAAATATGAATACTAGCTATTCTTCTTATTAGCCAAGTCTCAGATCTTCAGTCTTCACCTGTCTACTGGGGGCTTCCCCACTGCCTATAAACATATCCCTATCACCCCCATCCTCAAAAATCTCTCACTTGATCCTTTCTCAATACCTTTTAAAATTCTGGCATCTTTTCTCTGTTGATTGTTTCCAATTTATCCTGTATGTAGCTTGTTTACATGTGATTGTTTGCAGCTCATTAGATTGTGAGCTCATAGAAGGCAGGGACTACCTTTTACCTTTCTTTTCTGTCTCTCTAGCACTTAGCATATAGTTCCTGGAACCAAGTAAGCTTGCTATGCTTAGCTACTGACTGACTGCATTGGACATAAGGCAATGAATATTTTAGCTACGGCACCTAGCAAAGACCACTGATAGGTCCTAAAGAGGTCATAATCTATTTGGTGGGCACCAAACCACACCAAAAAAAAAAAGTGATTTTTACAGGACTGAATGAAAAAGAACCTATTAAGTGATGAGCACTTTATCACTAGAGATACAAAGATAAAAAGTCAGACTGTATCTGCCCTTGAAGAGCTTACATTTGACTAAGGGATAGGCAAAATCTTAAGAAGGGTGGTAGCCAGAGTGGGATATTACTAGGGTGTCAAGTGTAGCCATAAGGACCCTGATGGACATATCCTTTGCACAAATAGCAGTTGATTTGATTACTGGTAGGAAGGGGTGACTTGAAGATTTTAAGAGAGCAGTGAATGAGTTGGGGTCTGGGTCTTCATATGGAACACTCTCACAAGTCAGATGTTCAAGACCCTAGAACAGGAGCAAGAACTGATTTGGTCTGAGGCAGAACATTTAAAATAGTTTAAGAAATGAACTAGACACTTGACTTCTAGAAATGTTGAAATCTCAGAGGAGGGCAAGGAAAGAAGGTTAGATTCCTTCACTCTGTGTAGCAAATATCCTTCCACAGGGTGGTAGTGAGGAAGGGCCAGCTGTGGTATGGTGGAAATTGTGCTATCTTCAGAATTAGAAAACATGATTTCAAATTCTAATTATTTGGACAAATGGCTTACCTTCCCTGAATCTGTTTCTAAAATTGTGGCTGTATTCATATGTTACATATGAATGTATAAATAAAATATACTGTGTATCATATTAGCATGTAATGAAGCGTAAATATAGAAAGAAGCATTTTGTACACTATATTTCAATATAAATTTATGATACAAGTTTATATTACAAACATATATGCATATATAAAATTTCTCTTTTATCTCAAGGACTATATTGATACACTGGTCACCAACTAGATTAGGGGAACTACCTGGAAATCTGACAATATTTTTGACTGAAATTTTCTTCTTTTCTGAATCTAGACAATTTTGCTGGCTACAACTGTGGAGAATGCAAGTTTGGCTGGACAGGTCCCAACTGCAACCAAAAGAAACCACCAGTTGTTCGGAAGAATATCCATTCTTTGACTCCTCCAGAGAGAGAGCAATTTCTGGATGCCTTGGACCTTGCAAAGAACACCATCCACCCAGACTACGTGATTGCTACTCAGCATTGGCTGGGCCTGTTGGGGCCTAATGGAACTCAACCACAAATTGCGAACTGTAGCATATATAACTTCTTTGTGTGGTTACATTATTACTCTGTCAGAGATACACTATTAGGTTGGTTTCTCCCCCTTTGTTCAAAGTGTATCATTAGGAGTAGAGCAAAAAGGGAATGATTTATTTCAGTAAGTGGGTTTATAAGAGACAAGAGCAAATTGCAGGGAAAGACAGGTTTGTGAATGTGTCATAGCTTATCCCCAAATGTCTATAGTTAGGTTGAGCTTATACAACTAATAATAGTAGCTAGCCTTTAAAGTTTTCAAAGTACTTTACATACCTTTTTTCATTTGAGCTTCACAATAATCCTGAAAGTAAGGAAATAAAGCATTATAGGAATATAGGTTTAGAGTTCCTAAGAACCTTAAAATTCATTTAGCCCAATCTCTTCATTTTACAGAATTAAAAATTGAAGCTGAAAGAGGTTATGTGATTTATCCAGGTTCCCATAGATACAGGGTGCTGTTAAATGTTTAACGAACAGTCCTGCAGAAAAAAGTACCCACAACATACTTTTAGCATACATTATTTCATACTTTATCATTTTCTTAAATCGAGTAGAGGTGAGCAAACTGTGACCCAGAGACCAAATCTAGCCTGCCACCTGTTTTTGTATGGCCCTACAAATGATTTTTACGTTTTAAAATGCAATAAAACTTTATTTAAAAATATAAAACCATTCCTAGCTGAGGGTTCCACTGAGGTCTGTAATTTGCTGACCCCTACTCTAGAGAAGCAACAAAACAACAAATCAAGGCCTGCTTTGTTGCAAGTGAGTAAGACCTGGTTCTAGAGCAACAGAGTTGAGATTTGAACCTAGGTGCTCTGAAATCCAGAGTCTCTGAGCTCAAATCCTGACTCTGACTTATTACCTGTGCAACTTCTTCACCCAACCCTCCAACCCCAGATAAGGAACCTGAGATTCAGAAAGGGTGAGTTACCCATGCTCACAAAGCCTCTGTGTATTAGAATGGGGGTTAAACTCAGGTCATTCTGATTCCAAGTCTCGGCCGAAAGACTGTTCTAGTTATTCTTAATTTAGTTTTGCTCCTTGGTTATATGGTTCATACTCTCAACTTTCCAGCATGGTGCCATTAATCCTCAAAGCCAAGAACCGATGTAGTGAAGACTAATTTAGTTTGGCTTGAGAAAAAGAAAAAAGGGAAAAACCCCACACATTCTTAAGCGTGTGCACAGAATAGCTCTGGGAACTTTTCTTCAAATTAGGGGACTTAATTAAAAATATGCCTATACAAGTAAAAATCCCTTGTGCAAAGCTAGGACTTTCATGTTGAAAACTATATTTAAATTCACTTTGTGAACACCTTTCTCATAATCATCAGAGTCATCAGATATCCATAGGGTTAGAGAGTACCTTGTCTTATATTACTAAAAACCTGGGTGATGGTTTTGGCAAAGCAAAGTGGCATCACAGTGGATTTGGTCCTTTCTATCCCTGTGAACTCCTTTAGGTTAGAACTCTGAGAAAATGCCCAAGAAAAGTGGGCCCTGCCCTTCCTTCCAGCCTCATTATTTAGCTTAGCCTGAGACTAGACCTTGAGGTCAGGGCCTGAGTGGAATTTGAAGGGTGGAAGGATGATCTGCTGCATCAAGACAGGTTAGTTTTGTTTGAATTTCATCTCTATAGAATGTCATGAAGCCTTTTCTCAGCTTGCCTAGGGTTTGAATATATTCCTGAACTGACATCAGGGTAAATTGAATCCTTTGACTGTTTCTGAAATGGGCCTCTGTTAGGATGATACAATGACATAATGGAAAGAGCACTGGATTCAGAGTCTGAGGTTCTTAATTCCAACTTACTTACTACCTTGTGGCATCTAGGTGACACAGGGGATAGAGCACCAGGCCTGGAGTCAGGAAGAACTGAGTTCAAATCCAGCCTCAGATACTTACTAGCTGTGTGACTCTGGGCAAGTCACCTAACTCTACCTCAGTTTCCTCATCTGTAAAATGAGCTGGAGAAGGAAATGGCAAACCACTCCAACATGTTTGCCAAAAAACTTCAAATGGGATCATGAAGAGTCAAACATGACTGACGATATTTAACAACTACCACTACTATCTGTTTGATATTGACCGACTATTTGGAACTCATCTATAAAATGAGGAGCTTCTAAATCTCTTCCAACTCTAAATATGTGATTGTGGGACCCTCTGAATTATTATAAGCCCTCCCCTCTCAGAAGCAGAGAATGATAGATGTAGATGCGAAAGAGAGCTCAGGGGACACTCAGCAAAGATTTAACTTAGCCGTCCAGTCCAACTCCATTTTACAGATAAAGAAACTGAGACCCAGTAATTTGCCCAAGGTCACACAGTTAATAAGTATCACAAAAGCTTCTGTCTGCCATACCCAGGATGACACAGAATCTGATGCTGGCTTCTAGAAGTGAGAGATTTGTTTTACCTCAAATCATTCCCTATATTCTCGCTAGTTTTCTGTTCAGTCTTTTCCTTTGAGACTTTCTGCCTTGCTTCTGGTGAGTGATCATGAAACCAAACCTTAGAGATAATAGGTGTTCTTGCAATGCATGCTGGGAGTGTGTGTATGTGTGTGGGGTGTGTGTGTGTGTGTGTGTGTCGGGTGTGTGTGTGTGTGTGTGTGTGTGTATGTGGGGGTGGGTGTGTGTGTGGGGTGTGTGGGTGGGTGTGTGTGGGGTGTGTGTGTGTGTGTGTGTGTGTGTAGGTTTAAATAAACCTTCATGGTTTTCATATCATTATCATTAAGACATTTGAAGAAAACTTAATAAGAGGAAAAGGAAAAGGTAGTTTCTAGTGGTCTCCAAGGAATCAGTTAATATCTTGTGCATTCCTTGTTCACCTTTCTGAAGCATTTATAGGCATTCTGTCCACTCTCTTTCCTTTCAGCAGATAATAAGCATCCACTCTGACAAGGCACTAGTGATACATAGATGAAAAAAATTTATACTTTCCTTGCCCCTTGGACAAACAATACCCAAGGTGTTAAAGTAGGAACAAAAATAAAGAAAATATGAAGTGCCATGAAAAAGCTGAGGAAAGACTGACTACTTGTTGCTGTTGTTCAGTTATTTTTTAGTCGTGTCTGACTCTTTGTGACCCTATTTGGAGTTTTCTTGGCAAAGATACTGGAGTGGTTTGCCATCTCCTTCTGCAGCTCATTTTACGGATGAGAAATTGAGGCAAAAGGGTTAAATGACTTGTCCAGGTCACATAGCTAGTAAGTATCTGAGACCAGATTTGAATTCATAAAGAGGAGTCTTCCTGACTCTAGACTTGGTACTCTATCCACTGTATGTGTCACCTAGCTGCCCAGTTATGTCTAGCTGAGGGATTAAAGAAAGCTTCATGGAAGAGTAGTCCTTGAACTGGGCTATGACGGCAGGGAAAGTCTTAACATGTAGAGGTAGATGAGAGTCCATTTTAGGCATGGGGGATGGGTTGAACAAAAGTCCAAAAGAGAACACAGGTTAAAAATGGAAACCATAGATTTTAGGATTGTAGATCTATAACTGTAAGGGAGATCAAACATTCTTAGTCTCATCATTTAACAGGTATATGAACACTGGGATTTAGAAAGTTTAAGGGACTTGACCAAGATAACAATCATACAGATTGTAACATGGAGTGTGGATTTGAATCTAGCTTCTGTAACTGACAAGTACTCCTCCCCCATCTCTCTAGAGTGGTAAATAATCCAGCATAACTGGCTTGTAGAGTAATCCCCTTGACAGCTGTGATAGAATAGACACATTCTGAAAGAGGAAAAATAAAGGTGGAACTGATTATTTGGTAGTTGTCAAGCACCCCCAAATATCCTCACTTTACATGAAATAGTGTATATATGAAAATAATCAAATTGGTTTGAATTTCTTTGTCTTAGTCTCACAGCAATACTTCTCTCTCTCTTTCTCTCTCTCTCTCTTTCTATCTCTCTCTCTCATCAAATTATCATATATCTATTTTTCTGTTTACATACTGTATCTCACCAAGTAGAATATAAACTCCATGATGACAAGGCCTATTTTGTTTGCTCCTTGTACATAGTGGGGGCCTTAATAAATGCTTGTTGGATTTGGATTGGATTGTGTGATCTTGGGCACACATATATACCAGATAACATCTGAGGTCCCTCCCTGCTCTCATTACATTAGGGGTAGGCAACTAGTGTCCGTAGGCCAAATCCAGCCTTTTGCCTGTTTTTGTACTTCCCATGAGCTTGTGATGGTTCTTGTGGATTTGGCTTGTGGTCTGTAGTTTGCTGACCCCTGCCTTAGAGAAATACCAAATAAATAAGTTCCCTCCCCACTTCCCTACAACATTCCAAACCACAATTTCAGGGAGTCAGTGACTCCTTCATGTTATATCTCTCAATGTCTTCCTTATTGAATTCCTAATTGTTTCAGGACCAGGGCAACCATTCAAAGCCATCGATTTCTCCCACCAAGGGCCTGCATTCCTTACCTGGCATAGGTATCATTTATTGTTGTTGGAAAGAGATCTCCAGGTGAGTCAAAATTCTTATATTTTCCATGACTTCAAAGATTCCATGACTTTGTTAATTCTGGTCCTTTGAACTTTGCTATGGATGTGATAGGGGTTAGTACCAACTTTTTCAGAGGACAACTTGGTTGGCAGTGTGAAATGGTGACCAGATTTTTTCCTTCTTCTTGATTTTAGAGACTCACTGGCAATGAATTCTTTGCATTACCTTATTGGGACTTTGCCACAGGGAAGAATGAATGTGATGTCTGTACAGATGAGTTGTTTGGTGCACCAAGACTGGAAGACTCAACCTTGATTAGTCAGAATTCAAGATTCTCCCGCTGGGAAATTGTGTGTAACAGGTAATGAAGCATATATCTGGAATGAAAATGTAGATGTTTTTTCTTCCTTTTGCCTTGATGAACCATATGTTAAAAGTACTTTTCAATGTCTATTTTCAATGCCTTTTAATGTGTGTTTAAAGGGTAACATGGAAGAATTACCGTGTGGCCCATAGGCCTGGAGTGCTGTGTCTCTCTTTAGGCACAGGTAGAGTTGGACTTGGTTCAATCCTGGTGGAGTCTGGCCTCTCTAATGAGAAGGGCTGGGCTTCCTTTTCTCACAGTTTTCATTTTATAAAGTTCTACCTTGGAAATATGAAGAATGACATTATAGTTATATTATAACATTTCTGTTTCCTTGAAAGGGTTAAAGAGAAAGATACTCAATGTGCCATACCAATCAGGTATGAAAAAATTATTCACCCAAGATCAGGAATGGAAATATGAAGCAGAAGAGGCAATCAGGGGCCCAGGCACAAGATTGCTTGGTCAAGTCTCTTGCTCTAACCACCACATGGGTGTGCCTACCATGTTGCTCTGGTTGAGAATTTTCATATTCCTCATCATCAGAAGTCTGTTATTTGATACCAGTTATTGAAATGAAGAAAGAGAAACATAGCTGGAAGCTTTTTCTTCTTTTAATTGACACAGCACTCATTCTTTCCTCTCCCTGCCTGCCAAGGGGTAAGGAAAGGCCAAGAGGTGTACCTTACCAAAAGACCAAGTCCTTTCAGAATTGGGCTATCACATGAGTAGGAGAGGTTAGAAAATTCATCATCTCTAATGTACCCTAATGTATCACCCTCTACTGGGAGTTTACAGAAGTTTGGGGATTTTTTTGGAGGGTGGACTTTGGGTACATACTCCCTAGGATGTTCTTGGTAGGCAAATTCAACTTTCCTGACAAAAGTATCTTTAAAAATTACATTCTGATGTGGGCTGAAATTTATGTTGCTCAGACAAATGCCTTTAGCAAAGATGTACCTGAACCAAACACAAGTTGAACTTGTTAGGTTGTTAGGAGACCTTCTCCAATACTTCAAAATATTGGTGATGACCCTTTAAGGTATTCTTTCCACCAATTCTGATTGCAACCTTGAATGCTTTAGTAGCATCTTTATGAGTTGTGAGGGTCAAAAATATTCATTACCTATTGGTCAAACAGGTGATGATCCTCTTTGACCTTAACAAGTCTGATTCTTGAAGGAAAAATAAGCTCATTATTGAGCTTGGATCAGTAGGTTCTGGCAGAACTTGTCCATGCTAGCATAGTCCTTAGGAAGCTAGAGCCATCTCATTCTATGATGAGGTCCAAGAGTAGGACTTTTCAATAGAAGCAATTCAATTCAGCAAAATTCAACAAATTTACCAAGTACTTAGAAAGTGTAGAGCATTATTCTGAGCCCTGGAAAGGGTACAAAATCTAAACTATAGACAAGCCATGGTCTCTGTCTTCATAGAGCATCTAGTTTAGAGAAGGGGATAAGACATATACACAGATAACCATAACACATTATGAGTACATTAAGAATGGAACAAAAAAAATTCTATGTAAGGCTTGAAGGGAAAATCATTAGCAACAGTCAAGATCAGGCATAATGTTAGATATTGCAGATGAGAAGAAAAACAAAACAAAACAAAACAAAAATGATGAAACAGTACCTTCCCTCAAGGAGCTTACATTCTACCTACAAGTTGATTGTGTTACCTTGGTCAGGTCAGTTAACTCCTCCAGACTTCAGTTTCATCATCTATAAAATCAGAGCTTTGGGTTAGATAAACTTTAATAGCTGTTGGGCATCAGCATTCTATTATTATTGAATATAGCTTTGCATGAAATGCAGCATGACATAGTGAGTAATTCATCTACCTTGGAGCCAAAAAGATATGAGGTCAAGACTCACCTCTGAAACATATTGTCTGGGTGACCCTAGGCAGTTCCTTTAATTTTTCAGTACTCTAGGCAACTTTCAAATATTACAATTTTAATACTAGTACAGAGAAGGTGCCCATCTACATTGGTAGAGGGAGTTTCCTTGTTTGAGAGTTCTGTATACCAAAGAAATCACAGGTCTAACCCACAGGAACTGTATGAATACAACTACAAAACACTCTTTACAGAAATAAAGAAATCAAATAATTGGAGAAATATTAATTGTTCATAGGTAGGCCAAAACAATATAATAAAAATGATCATGCTATCCAAATTAAATTTAAATATTTATTGTCATGCCAATCAAAATATCCTCTGGAAGAGATCAAGAAATGATGAAAAAAAGTGAGGAAAAAAGAGGATTTAACAGTACCAGATTTCAGATTATAATACGTATGTATACACACACATATATGCAGTAACCATTGAAATGATTTATTAGTTTTTTAAAAAGAGGTTGATACAGTTGAAACAGATCATGTTGGAACAGACCAGGTACATACCATACATAAACAAACAATCTAACAGCTTAATGTTTTATAAATCCAAAGACCCCAGCTACTGGGGTACTAACACTGTTCAACAGAAACTGCTGGGAAAACTGAAAATCAAATTGGAAGAAATTAGATTTACACCAACATGCAACACCATACATTAAGAAAAGCTCCAAATAGATGCATGACTTAGATATGAGATCACATCATAAATTAGAACAAGGAAGAAATTTTCTGTCAGACCTTTAACTGTGTAAACCATTAACTGTTTAACTGTCAGATTTTTGGAGAAGAAAAGAATTTATGGGCAAGCAAGGGATAGAGAGGAGGATAGAAGGTAAAATGAATAGTTCTGGTTTCATAACTTTTTTTTCATTTGACTTTTATTTTTTTCAATTACATGTAAACAAAAATTTTTATCAGTCAGTTTTAAAAATTGAATTTCAAAATTCCTCCCTCCTTCCCATCCCTCCCCATTTCTTGAGAAGGGAAGCAATTTGATATAGATTATACATGTGCAATCATGTAAAATATTTCCATATTAATCATGTTGCAAAAGAAAACAGACTAAACAACCAAGAATAATAAAGAAGGCTTAAAAAAAAGTATGCTTCAGTCTGCATTCAGACTCCATCAGGTTTTTCTTGGGAGGTGAATAACATTTTTTATTCTAAGTCCTTTGGAATTGTTTTGGATCATTGTATTGTTGAGTAAGTTGCTTTAAGGCTTTCCCCCTGCAGTTTCCTGCTTTCCTTCTAATCTTGGCTGCATTGGTTTTGTTTGTGCAAAACCTTTTAAATTTGATGTAGTCAAAATTTTCCATTTTACATCCATAATGGTCTCTATCTTTTGCTTGTTCACAAATCCTTACCTTATCCATAAATCTGGCAGGTAAAATATTCCGTGCTCTCTAAATTTGCTTATGATATCATCCTAAATCATATATGCATTTTAACATTATCTTGGTATACAATGTGAGATATACCTAATTTCTGTCAAACTTCTTTCTAATTTTCATAGCAATTTTTGTCAAATAGTTATTTGTTGTTCCAAAAATCTTAGATCCAAACATTAGATTACTATGGTCATTTGCTACTGTGTATTGTGTACCTAATTTATTCTACTGATCTACCACTCTCTTTCTTAGCCAGTACCAGATTGGTTACATAAAATTAAAAAAAAATTTTTTTGACATATAAAACCAATGATGCTAAAATCAGAAGGGAAACTGTTAACTGGAAAAAAACATGTTTGCAGTAAGTTTCTCTAAGCAAGGTCTTATTTCCTATGTATAAAGAATAGATTCAAATTTATAAGATTAAGAGCAATTTTCCAAACAACAGATGGTTGAAAGATATGAAAAGCAGTTTTCAGAGGAAGAAATCTGAGCTATCAACAGCCATATGAAAAATATTCCATGTAATTAATACTTAAAGACAAATCAAAGCTCCACATCACACCCATTAGATTGGCAAAGATGACAAAAAAGAAAATCACAAATGTTGTTGGGGGCCATGGAAGAACACGAACATTAATGTAGCATTAATATTAATTGTGAATTGGTATAGCATTCTGGAAAGCAATTTAGAACTATATCTAAACACATCTATGCATGTATGCTGTAGATACCCCTTGACCTAGTGATACCACAACTGGACCTATACCTCAAGGAGATCAAAGAAAGTGGGAAAAGACTCACATATTAAATACACACACATATTTATGCTCCTCTTTTTTTGAGGTGGCAAAAATCTGGAGAAGTGATGGGGATGCCTATCAATTGGGAATAGTTGAATGAATTATTATTGGAATAGAATGGATTATTATTAAGCTGTAAGAAATTATAAAAGAGATGGTTTCAGTGAAACCTGGTAATATTTGTATGAATGGAGGAAAAGGAAAATGAACAGAACCAAGAGAGCAGTTTATATAACATCTTAAAGACAAATACCTAAAGACTAAAGAACTCTAATAAATGCAATGATTGCCTATGATTCCAGAGGATCAGTGATGAACTGTGTTCTCCGTCTCTTGACAGAGGGATGATGGACTCAAGATGTAGAACGAGACACACATTTTTGGAAATGGCCAAAGTGGGATTTTGTTTTGCTTGACTTTCTAGATTTGTTGTATGAGAGTCTTTTTTTTTTCTTTTTCTTTTGTTGGGGGTTGGGGAGAGGTAGGAATGTGGAAGTGAGAGGGAAGGGAAATAAATTCTTGCTAATTGAAAAATAAAAGTTATACAACCCCACCCCCCTGCTCAAATGAAAGATTAGTTCCTAATCTTCTAGGTCTGTATAACAATAAATATATTGCAGAGGGGATTCCTATTTATAGGCTGGATACTAGTTAACTTTCAAGGTCTTTTCCAACTCTGACATTTTGTGATTCTATGATTTTAAAATACTTGGACTCCACATTTACATTTTAGCTCTTTTAGAAGCTATGTGGTATGGTGATAATACATTGCATTGGGAGTCAGTAATGGCTTGTGTTCAAATCAGGCCTATGAGAAATACTAACTGACCATGGGCAAGTCACAAACTCAGGCTCTGTTTTCCCATTTATAAAATGGGGTTAGTAAAAATACCTGTTTTGTTGCTGTGAAGGTCAGATGAAGCAAAGCACTTAGCAAACCTTTAAGTACTGTTTTAATAGCAACAATTATCTAACTCTGCCTCAAAAGATCATTCCCGAATCCCCAAATGTTTTTTTCTGGGAGGAGAAGGGGTTGCTTTTTGCCATAGAAGAGGATGTTTCCTCTGTGTAGGCATCAAGATCACAGGTAATAAACTGATTGTGAGAAGAATCCACAAGTAGTGCCCACTCTCCTCACTCTCCACATGCCCAGCTCCAATTTATGGTCTTTTCTGTAACATTTCTATAACTTTTAACCTATTTTTAAAAAAAATCATAGCTTGGATGACTACAACCGCCTGGTCACCCTGTGTAATGGGACAAATGAAGGTCTCCTGAGAAGGAATCAGCTCGGAAGGACTAAGTTGCCCACCATAGAAGATGTCCAGGCCTGCCTTTCTCTTGAGAAGTTTGACAATCCTCCTTTCTTCCAGAATTCTAGCTTCAGCTTTAGGTTTGTACATTGGCCTTTGCTAGAATAGTGTATTATACCATCTTGAGATTTTCCTTCTTGTGGCTGTTAGGAATAGCATTTAAGGGATAAAGCTAAACAAAGGTTAGAAAGAAATCTAGTGTTGGAGTGCATGAGGGTGTCTAACAGACTGAGTGGCAGGGCCGGGTGAGAAGAGGAAAAAGTGCAGACCTTCAATCAGTGATATGAAAACCATCATTTAGAAGTATACTGATGTCCTCTCTTTGGTATTAGAGTTTTAACCACTTTCTGGACTGGCTGTCTGAAATAATTTTATTATGTCCTTTCTTCCCCTATTCATCTGTAGGTAAGGTATTAAGGGTCAGGGTACCCCCATGAAGGCCAGGATTTATAAACTTTGGGAATTTGCCAGAGAATGTGCTATTTTAAGTGTAAATGACCAAAATGTTTTACCTATCTTAAATCTATGTTGTTGAAATTCAATCAATTAAATGAGTCTTTTAGAGTAAATTCCATTCAAGCTACAATATAATAATGTCACTAGTCATATAATATTCAGGGATGGATTGATTTTTCTCACAGTGACAGAAAGCCTGATCAATCACTAGAACGATATATGTGGCTATTAAAAGTAAGACAAAACAGAAAGGTGGCTTGTGGATGGGATTTGGGGGCATACATCTTCATCATTCATTCATTCAGCAAACATTTATTTGGCACTACTGATTTAGGTGAGAAGATACAAAACTTTCTTAAGATAGGGTCCCTGCACTCACAAAACTTAAAGTCTAGTAGAATCCTATTCATACTGATTTGTCTGCTTCCTTATAAGTAGGTACTCTGGTCCAGAGGAGAGTATAAACTAGCATTTTAAGGTTTGAAGGTAGAGATATTTGCTAAGGGCAGAGTTGGGACTGAGAACCTGGGCTGACATTGGAGAAAGGCCAAAGAGTAGGAACGAGGTCAAGGTCAGCAGTGAGACTAAAGAATGGGTTGTCAATTAAGTCTGAGTTAAGGGTATGGGAATAGGTCAGAGTCCAAGTTAAAGCATTTCTTTATCCAAGCAATCAACACCATGTAACTTAACCAAGTGTTTGCTATATTCAAGATTCTAGGCCAGGTGTTGGTGACACAGAATTTATAATCTAAAGGGAGAATACAGAATATTATCGGTAAATCAGAAAGCTAACATTTATTAAATACCTAGTTCCAGGCACTGTACTAAGCATTTAGGATACAAAGAAAAGCAAAAAACAAAAACAACCTCTCCACCAATTGGCCCCCCAACCCTCACCCTAACCCTGTTCTCTCTTGAGTTGCTCCTAGTCCAATGGAGGAGACAAAAAGCAAACAGCTCTGTACAAATGAGATGTCTACAGGATAAATCAGAGCTAGTCTCAGAAAGAAGAGACTAAGATTAAGGGAGTCTAGAAAAGGCTCTTTTCCTCCCCAGAATTTATTTATTTTTAGTTTTCAGCATTCATTTCCACAAGATTTTGAGTTCCAAATTTTCTCCCCATCTCTCCCTTTCCCCACCCCAAGATGGCAAGCATACTGATTACTCTTTCTCCCAGTCTGGCCTCTCATATATCCCCCCATTCCTCCCCTTCCCACTTTGCCCCTCACTTTCTTGTAGAGCAAGATGGATATCTATACCCCATTACCTGTATATCTTATTTAGGAAAGGTTTCTTGTAGAATATTGATCTTTAGTTGAGACTTGAAGAAAGCCAGGGAAGCCAGAAGGTGGATCTGAGGAGGGAGAGAATTCCAAGCACGGAGGGACAGTCAGAAAAAATGCCTGCAGTGAGGAGATGGAATATCTTGTTCTAGGAACAGTGAGGTGACTAGTGTAACTGAATTTCAGAGTATATGGAGGGGAGTAAGGGATAGGAGGACTGAAAGGATAGAAAGAAATCAGGATATGAAGGGTGATAAAAGCCAAACAGATGATTTGATATTTGATTCTGGAGGTAGATAGGGAGCTATAGGAATTTATTGATGGGCTGACACAATTAGAACTATGCTTAAGAAAGATCATTTTAATAGCTGAGCAGAAGATAGATTGGAGTGGAGAGGGATAAGACAGGAAGGTCAACAAGAAAGCTACCAAAGTAGTCCAGGTGTGAGGTGATAAGAACCTGCAGCAGAGTGGATTAAATGTCAGATGAGAGAAGTAGGTGTATATGAAAGATGTTAGTGTGGTATAAAGGTGGATTATAATAGAAGTAAGAAAGGTACCACAGTGTGGTAGATAGAGAACTGGTCCTGGGGTCAGTAAGACATGGGTTTGAGTCTTGGCTCTCATACATCTTAGCCTTGGGTATATCACTTAATCTTGCAGCACCAAGGAACTCTTAAAGGCTAGAAGTTGTAGAAGGCTTGATGTGCATGGATAGAAGGAGTTTTCTTACTTAGTCCACAGGTGTGGATTTCTCTCTCCCACTTTTTCCCTAGCTTCCATCTCCTTTATCAAACCCTTCCAGGGCATTCATGTATAAAACAGACATGAAATACACTGTCTATGTGTTTTTTCAAGGAGAAAATCAAGCCAAGAACTCTACGTAAATTTGAAAAAAAAGAGGGACAGCTAGGTGATACAATGGATATAATGTACAGAAGTCAGGAGAATCTAAGTTCAAATCCAGGTTCAGACGCTTACTAGCTATGTGATCCTGGGTAAGTCACTTAACTCCAATTGTCCCCCCCCCCTCCACAAAATAAAGAATTTGAATAAAAGAACAATTGCTATCAGTTTGAGAAGGTGTGTAAGGTGGATCATGGAAGACTTTATGCATGATACCTGAGCTGGAACTTAAAAGAAAAGAAGAATTTGTATTTAATAGTTAGAGAGGAAGAGCTACATAGGGAAATACCAGGCAAGGGGGATGGGCTGTACAGATGCATGGAGGCAGCACACAACATATCAAATTTGGAGAACAACTAACAATTTAGTTTAATTGGAATAGAGTAATTAAGAGAAGTAGTATGAAATAACACCATAAAGATAGGTAGTAGCAAGATTGTAGAAGGCATAATGGTACACTGAAGAGCTTATAGTTTGCCCTATAGGTAGTGTGGAGGCATGGAAAGTTTCTGATCAGGGGATTGACATTGGCAGACCTGGCATTAAGAGGATTATTTTGGCAGCTCTGTAAAAGATGGCTTGAAGATGAAAGACTGGGCAGAGAAGTTCAGAGTCCATTAAGTCAAGAGATCACGAAGGTGGTAGCCATGTGAATGAGGAAGAAGAGACATATGCAAGACACAGTTAAAGTAGAATGTATAGGTCTTGTCAACTGATTGGGTAGGGGGTTGGGACTGAGGGATAAGAAAGGGTAGAATATGCCTCTGAAATTTCAAGTCTAGGTGACTAGAAGAATGGTGGTTGTAGATGTTAGGAAGAAAGAACACAATTTAGGGAGGAAGGTGATGAGTTTAATTTTGGAGACATTGAACTAGGTGTCACCAAGACATCTAAGGACAGATGTTCAATAGGCAGCTCAAGATGTGACTCTTTAGCTTAGGGAAGAGATTGGGCTAGAGACAGAGATTTTTAAAGTAAACTACATGGTGATAATTGAAGCCATATTTGTAGCTTCAGACCAGTCATTTGGACATTAGTGAGTTCATTTCTTCTTGAGAAGGAAATGCACAGATTAATCATGGCTAACAGCAAGCCAATTTTATTTCAAGGATACACAGAGTAGTCTAGGGGCATTCACCCACTGCCTCATAAGTGACAGGAAGTCACTTTGTCAGTAGTCCTTTTATTAGCATAGTCTCCTGGGTCCTGTTTCCTGCCCAGGCTTATTGTAAACCCTCACATTAGGCTGAGGTGAGGATAACTAGCAGGTCACAGTTCTCTGTAAGTCTCAGCCTTATTTGGTACTGAGGTGTTATTATTTTTTTAATCCATGGGCTCAGAGAATGGAAATATCCTGAAAAAAATAATAGCTATGTGCCAAGGATTCAGTATGTGGTGATAACCAGGAGAGAAAAATGTGATCAAGATAAGAAGAAATCAACAAACCAATATAAAGAGAAGCTGGGGACGTAAGAATATAGAGAGGTCTGAAGACATTTCTTTTTAGGAAAACCCTTGGGCTAAGCCCTAAAGAAATGGAGCCTATTTATGAAAAGAAACTTAAGGCCACTTGGATGACAAAATGGTGCTTGATGATAAAATAGGGGTTTAGTAGCTATTCTATTAATACTAACCTTGCCATAGTCTTCCATGCCATGGGAGGAGTCCAAAAGAAAAGTATAGAAAGAAGAAAAGAGGGTTAAAGATGGAGTCAGGGGATCCTTGGAGAAGAGACTGGAAGATAGGTTAAATTATCTAAGAAAATTAAGGAGCATTCGTACACATAGGAGGAAAGTTAAGAGAGTACAATATCACTGAATTTGAGGTAGGAAAGAGGATAGTAAACAGTATTCAATATTACAGAAAGGTGAAAGAGAATGAGGACTGAGAAAAGGTCATGAATTTGGTGATCAAGAGAACATGGAGATTTTAGAGGGAATAGTTTTGGGAGAGGGGCAGGCTCAGAAGCAAGACTTGAAAATTGGGAAATTGTGTCCACTATCCAATGGAGACACTTAGTCTTTTTTGCAACATATGGAATTTGAATTGCCATAAAATAGCATGTTGCTAATAGCAAAATCTCCTGCAATTAAATATATGTAAAATATTAAAGGTAATATTAAAAAGTTCATTCTGTGCATTCATGATGTGCTAACTTTTCCCCCTAGCCTTAAAAGTTAGGTGGTATAGTACTGTATTTGGAGACAAGAAGATATGAATTCAGATCCTACCTCAGCTGTGTGATCCTGGACAAGTCATTAAACTCTCAGCCTCAGTTTCTTAATTTGTAAAATATATGGATTGGATTCAGTAGCTTCTAAGATCTCTTCTATCTCTCTCTGGTTCTATGTTTCATCCTAGTCAACTGCTTGCCTTGCTTACCTCTAATCAAACTCTTAGAATAGGGAAGTAGTTTTTTTTAATATCAGGTTTTGGGTACAGTGCTTCCATACTTCAAGGGATCTGTGATCTCATTGGTGTAACTATTTTCTCCAGTGTCAGAGATAACAATCCATCCATGCATTCTTATCTTGTATAATTCTCAACTGTATCCTTCCATAAATTCTCTGTAGTGAATTTGTGCACTGAGAATTTATTGCACTGAAGTCCCTTTTCTGATTTTTTAAAAGAGCATTTTGTGGAAACCAGTGCATGAAAGCAAATAGGCTGGGTTGGGTTGGTTTATTCCATGTTGAAATTAGGTCCTCATACTAGGATTTCTCTTCCACTGAGCAGGTGCAGAATTGAGCTATGACCAGGAAGAAGGAGTGAAATATGACTCTGAAATTTTAGATCTAGGTGACTAGGAAGGTAGTGGTTATAGAAGTCAGGAGAAAGGCCAATTTGGGGAGGTGGGGAAGATGTCTTCGAGCTTCACTTTTCTCATCTGTAATCTCCTACCCCTTCTTCACACCAAGGAATTCATTTTTTTTTTTAAATGGCGGCTAATGCCAAGCCTATTAAATATGCTCATTACATATGGCTCCTTCAGTCTCCAATTTCTAGAATATCACTATTTGGGGAGCACAAAAAAAGATCTTTTGAAAAATCTATGGATATTGTGGGGTAGCTAGTGATATGGCAGATAGAATGCTGGACCTGAACTCAGGCTCAGATTTATCTTCCTGAGACTTATTTGGCCTCAGACACTTAGTAGCTATGTGACCCTAGGCAAGTCACTTAACCCTGTCTGCCTCAGTTTTCTTGTATGTAAAATGATCTGGAGAAGGTAATGGCATACTATTACAGTATCTTTGCCAAGAAAAGCCCAAATGGGGTCATGAAAAGTCAGACACAACTGAAACAACTGAACAACAACAACAAAATGGATATCATATTTCATATTTCTCTTATGCAGGAATGCATTGGAAGGATTTGATAAAGCAGATGGAACCTTTGATTCAACAACCACAAGCCTTCATAACCTGGTTCATGCTTTTCTGAATGGCACTAGTGCTTTGCCCCATTCTGCTGCAAATGACCCCATTTTTGTGGTATGTTCTTTTTAAAAAAACTTATAGGTGATAAAGATGCCTCAAAAGGAAGGTTTTCTTTTCTTTGAGAATTAAAAAACAAGTCAAGATTTGGCAGGTAAGTACTGTTTAATCTAAGAGCTACTATTTGGTTCATGTCAATGTGTATAAGTGTTAAGATCATTTCAAAGCAGAGACATGCTAGATAAATATCTCAGTGTCCTTGCCTCAGTAGAGATCATTTTGACAGTTATACTGTAAATTTTAGGTTACAAAATTTCACTCTTATTTAGAGATTTATTTGGTTTTGAAAATGTGCTCAGTGGGATGATGTCCTGAGACAAAGTAGTAAGGTGGTTGAAGGTCTCATAATCATATTATTTCATTGATGCTCAGTCCAATAGCTAATCAATACAAAGTACATTGAGAAGTATTAGATGACATAAAAATCAGTGTTTCAGCAGTGAACCTTGACTATATCTCTGCTTTATAGATAGTTACTTAACTCACCATAAATTATCTTCAGACTATCTGTCTTCATGGCCACACATCTTTGGTCAATGGTTTCAAAGCAACAATGAAAAGAAACTCCATTCCTGATCTTTTCTTATGCTGCACCATTGTAAGACTTTTTTTTTTTGCATAGATATATCCAGACACATTGTAGCAATAACTGTTTCATTTCCCATCTTTGGTATTTTCCCAGTCATAGTGTTTGTGTTGAAAGACAGCAGAGTGATGTAGTAGAGTCAGACTTGAATCAAAAAAAAAAACTCTACGTTTAAGTCCTTTGACACATATACTCTCTGGGACCCTAGAAAGTTGCTTAGCTTCTTAGTGTCTCAGGAGATGCTCTATGGCTATAGGTGGAAGAACTGTTGCCAACTTACATTAGTAGAAGGTGATTCCTCCCTAAGCACCCATGACAAAATTGAAATGAAAGGTTGGTTCTCTCTCTCTCTGTCTCTGTCTCTCTGTCTCTCTCTCTGTCTCTCCCTCTGTCTCTGTCTGTCTGTCTGTCTGTCTCTTTCAGAAATGTTCCTCTCAGGGACCTATATTGTCTTTAGAACTTTCAGTGTTACTATGGGAGTTGGGGGGACACCACCACAATGGTAAAGCATCAGAAGTCACTATGGAGTGAGCACCTTTCCCCCCAGACATGTACAATTCATGTAGCTCACAGTAGAAGTGAAGGGCAAAGTCCAGTTCCCTCTTGGTTCACTATTGCTTTCACTTGATCTGGGTACTTGGGGGTGATCTAAGAACTCCTCCACTTGGTCAAGGAATTCTTGCAACCCCTATAGTCCCTGAACCATATGGTTCCCTGTAAGAACTAAAACTTAGGGCAGGAAGACTTTGACCTAGGTTTTGACCCAGGTCACTGAAAATAGAGGACATTGGTAGTACAATCCAACAGATTAGAAATCCCATACATTTAGCACCTAGTTAATCCTAGTTAAAATAGATGCTAGCAGAATACACGCTTGCCTTTCCCCTCCTTGGTAGTCACATCCCAGGTTCATTCCTTTCTCTGTCAGTTCTGGTCTCCCTACTTCCACAGTGACCTCCCTAGTAGTGACCTCATGGTATTTCAGGGTTTCTGGAATTGCTGGTCAAGCAATGTTGTCCACATTTCCATGGAGGAGCCATATGGATGGTCAGGCCAACTTCTAATGTATCCAAATGGTTTCTTTCTGTCCAACTGTCCAGCTCCTGTTCTCTTTTCTATCTATACCTGAGATCTTTAAAAAGTGAAGTTCAAGGTATAACCAAGGTAAATGAACTGGCCATGAAGAAGGGCAGAGGACATGGGGCGCTGGAGTTGGAATCAGATAGATCTGGGCTCAAAACTCCCCTTCTCAACTTGCTAGCTATTTGACCCAAAGCCTTTAATATCTTTCAGCCTCATTTTTCTCATCTGTCAAATGGAGAGGCTTGACTCAGTTATGGTTCCTTCTAGCTCTAATTGTATGATTCTATGAATCAATGAACCTCAAAAGCCTATTTAATGGACAAGGAGGACTCAGGACCAGGCCAGTTTAATTCTTATCAGAGAGCTTAGTTGTGAAGGGGATTTAACAACTGGTTAAGGAGACTTTACCAATGTTGCAACAAATGCCTTCTCAGTGAAAGCCATGAGGACTCTATACAACGCCTGGAAAATCCCACTACACTCAGAAATACTCCCTTTTCGGAGGGGAGGGATTGAGCTACAAACCATTGCATTTATCTAAACTTTAATATCTAGTGGTTGTGACAATTTAATCTACCTCCTATTTATCTGCTTTGTTAGAGACACTAATTGCCAGTATATAAGCCAAACTCTTACTTTAATTTCTTTCAGTTTGTCCCCAGTTGTAGCTTTCTCTTCAACAATTAGTGAGTCACTCACTTTAGATACTGTGGGATGCTTGTGTAAAGGATTGGAGATTGTGTAGAAGACTGAAATTAAAAAATGGATCATTCTGTAACTTCTACATAAAGAACCAACTAGGACACCAGCCTCAACACCTTAGCTCTACTAGCTTTGTTATGCTGCCAGCAGATGGCCCCAGAATGGAAGACAAATGAGTGCCTTCATCAGAGTCATTGACCGTAGCTGCCATTTTCCTGCTGTCACAGATTGTAAGGTCATGTGATGTAGTGTAAAGCATATAGGATGTAAATTCAGAAGACCTGGATTTGGACCCTGTCTCTGCTGCTTACCCTTTGAGTGACATTGGGAAACTCATTTAACCTCTCTTCTACTCATCTGCAAACTGAGGGGTTGGATTAGCTCTAAATCTATAATTTCATTATCAATAGTTCTGCCTCCTTGAGTGTGATACCCAGGGATGAATTATAACCTTTTGGGGCTCTCCTTGGTCACAGGCTTACAAAAGATTTTTTAATTTATGTCATAAAAATTAACTGTTTCAGCAAGTTTCTAGTAAGAAAAGATGGAAAAGTCACGGTAAAGAATGTTTTGCATATCCTTCAATGTTACCACTATTTGTATGATAATTTTAAATGGTCTACGAGATTTTTTTTTAAAAGAATAATCCAACTCCGACTTTCTATCCACTTTGTGTATCTTAGGTATAGTTATTTATTTGTTAGTTTTCTTGCTCTTGAGAAGGTAAACATTTGGAGGATAGTAACTGTTTTTGCTTTTTCTTTGCATCCTTAACATTTAGCCTGCAATGTAGTAAGTGTCTAATAAATGCTTATTGGTTGCTTGCTTGATTGATTTTGTATAACAAAGCTTAAAGATGGGTTTGGAAAAGATTAGCCCTGAATGTTGTGTTCAATTTCATTGTAGGTCCTTCATTCCTTTACTGATGCCATTTTTGATGAGTGGATGAAACGCTTCAATCCAACTATCAATGTCTGGCCTCCAGAGCTAGCACCCATTGGTCACAATCGGATGTATAACATGGTCCCTTTCTTTCCTCCTGTGACAAATGAGGAGTTCTTCTTAACTACAGACCAACTTGGCTATGATTATGCTATTAACTTGCCAGGTAACCATTATAACTAATTCATTGTCTGAAGCAACTTGCTTTCTTCTTTGTCTCTCAATCTGTCTCTCAAACGAAGAGAGGACTATGAAAAAGGCATTTGGTCTTGATTTAGAATTATTTGCTATTTTGTTGATTATATTTGCGAGCATTTTGAAACAAAGCTCTAAGATCCTGAATGAGGTAGGTGAATGCTTGGTGTTATCATACATTGTGACTATGCTTAACTGAAGCTATGTCTGGCCATACAACTGATTTCATTATTGTGGCTAAATTAACTGTATAGCCTTTTCAGTTTCAAAGGGGGAAAAAACACACTCAAGCTGACTGCTTCTATTGACCAATCAATTAAGTGAAAATCGTTAATGGGCTGGCACAATGTAGACATGGCCCTACAGTAGTGGTTCTCAATGTTCCTAATGCCACAACCCTTTAATACTTGTATGTGGACATATCTGCATGTGGGCAGACCCACCTGGAGATGGATAGAGGAGTGGTGTCTCAGTTCCTATGACCATCAGAAATACGTGTTTTCCGATGGTTTTAGGCAACCCTTGTGACCCCTGTGAAAGGGTCATTCGACCCCCAAAGGGGTAGCAACCCACAGGTTGAGAACCGCTGCCCTAGAGTGTCTTAGAGATAAAATTCATAGAGCTTCTAACCAATCTACCACTTGCTGAAGGAAAGGGAAAGTAAAATAGTATAAATAGTTAAGAATAATAAAGCAGATGTTTAAAGACAATATAGTTATTTGCAGGTGGCTTTTCCCTAATCTAACACATTTACTTTTTCCTTGTTCTTGACGTAATAGAAAGTCAGAGCGTCAATTTATACCCTCGCTTCTGCTACTCTGGCTCAGTGTCAAGGAAAGCCATCAGCCCTTGCTTCTGGTTCTAGCCTTTGCTATAGCTTACTACAGCTATTGAATTCCACATTAAACCCTCACCAGTTTTTATGTCTCCTAAAACAGCAAAAGAACTCTATTTTATATTTGATTTTTTCAAAATTAACTTTTGTTTATTTTTAGTTTACATCATTCATTTCCACAAGATTTTGAGTTACAAATTTTCTCCCCAACTTTCCCCTACCCACCACCCCAAAACAGCCATCCCCTTGTATATCCTCTCCCCCAATCTGCTCTCTTCTATATCTTTTTTCCTTTTATATTTGATTTTGTCTATCTTCTCTCCTGCGTGAAAACTAAGAAGGGCTGTGATGGGCAGGTAGGTGGAGCAGTGGA
This sequence comes from Pseudochirops corinnae, assembly GCA_028646515.1. Lineage (NCBI taxonomy): Eukaryota > Metazoa > Chordata > Mammalia > Diprotodontia > Pseudocheiridae > Pseudochirops > Pseudochirops corinnae. The sequence continues at coordinate 92,075,368 of CM053591.1, forward strand.
AAGAACACCAGGCCTAGAGTCAGGAAGACATGAATTCAAATCCTGTCTCAGGTACTTACTATCTGTGTGACCTTGGGAAAGTCCCTTAACCCTATTTGCCCCACTTGTAAAATTAGTTGGAAATTGCAAACCACTCCAGCATCTTTTCCAAGAATACCCCAAATGGGATCATAAAGAGTTGGACATGACTGAGACAACTGAACAACAACAACAACATGATAGGCGAGATATACTCAATTAATGTTGGTCTTCATTTTCATATAAGACAATTTGTAGATTATCTAAAGTAAGGCACAGAATTGAGCTTTGGAGGATCCAGTTAAGGATCTGTTAAGAAATTTATAGTTTGAGCTAAGGAGATAAAGCATAAATGCATAAAATGTGAAATAATAGCATTAAGTAAGATGTGATTATGTACCACATAATATAATGGTACATGAATTCAAAGAAGGGAGTCATCAAGTAATTCAGGAAGGTTTCACAGAAGAAGTGTACCTTGGGGACTAGGTCGAATTTGGAAAAGTTGAAGAGAGAAGAAAGAGAACATTTTAACTTGGAGAAATGGCATAAGTAAAAGTACAAGTGGAAGGAAGGTTAATTTTAAAAATCCTTCATGAAGATTAACATTAGATAATCAAGAGGGGTTTAATTGTTGAGGGCTTAGAGAACTAGGGAGAAGAGTTTAAGGTTTATGTCATAGATGATGTGGTAGACTGAGTGTCACAGTAGGTTCTTGAGGAGAATGGTGAGATTGCACTAATATTTTAGGAAGATTAATTTATCAGCATGGTGTAGAATCAGGTACTCTAGCAAACACTGATCTTGGAGCTAGGAGACCTGGGTTTAAATTTAGGCTTTGACATTAAATTTGCCATTCTGGACAAGCCACTGATGTGCTCTGAGTCTCAGTTTTCTCATTTGTAAAATGGGTATGATATACTATCTATCTCATAGGATTGTTGTGAAGATGCTATAATCATCACATGAGATGGTATATGTGTGTGTGTGTGTAATTTATAGAAATGCTTTGTAAATCTTAAGACACTATACATACGTATGGAAACACATACACATATGTTGGTATTTCTAGAAATAATTATATTGGTATTATAGTGAGGAGAGACCAGAGAGAGGGACACTAAATCAGAGTTAAAGAGCCAGTATGGTGTACCACAAAGAAAATTAAACCTGGAGTTAGAACAGCCAGGCTCAAAACCCAGCTCAGCCTCTTATTACCTATGTGATTTTGGGCAAATACCTTAACTTTTCTGGGCATCAGTTTCTTTAACCATAAAGTAAAAGAGTTGAATTATATGGCCTCAAAGACCCTTTCCAATTCTAAATCTAGGTTACTATGCAGTAGTTCCATTCAAGAAGGTCCTGAATTAGGTTATTGTTGTTAGGAATGGAAAGGAAAGGGACCACATGACCTGGGGCTTGAAGAGACCTTGGAGATATAGCAGCAACCACACTGGCCTGCCTAGCATGACTGCTAACACAGGTTCTTAGATCTGCTTTACTAGGAAAGATAGCTGTTCAAGGGGTCAACAGTCTTTTTAATAGTTCAAGGGAAAAGTAGTGCCCTGAACTTCAGAGAAAATGCAAAGAAAATAGAGAAAATACAAGCAGAGAAATAAAGACCAAAACAGACAGGGCTTCTAACTGTCTGAGAAATTAGCACAGAACAACAGACAGATCCAACTGTCTAACCAAGGCAATACATACATAGTGACCAGCGAGAAGCACCAACATCTGGGTTTTTCAAAGCCTGGGGACTCCTTAACAGCTATTCAGAATCTCCTACAGTCAAATCACAGGAACATCCTTCCAATGAGTGAGCCTCAAAGCAAAATGCTAACCTCAGAGTATATATACCCTTTTTAGAGTCAGAGAGCACCACCATCTTTGTGACTCAGTGCCAAATTAGAAATGAACAAAAGATGTGAAAGCCTCCCTACAAGCTACCCTCCCCTAAGCAAGCTTCTCTTAATGGGCTCTGCATGAGGCTTATTAATGGGTGGGGAAGATCTTATATTCCATTAACATTACTGCAAGTCATCTAACTCAATACTCTTATTTGAGGAAATTAAGGCCCAGAGAGTTTTTGTGACGTTAAGGGAAAGATAATGAGTTCTGTTTTGAAGTTCAAACTGAGATGTCCAAATGCCACTTGATGACAGAGTACTGGGACTCAGGAGAGAGATAAATTTTTTTTATTTTTTACAGATGTTTTCAGTTAACATACTAAACACTATGTGAAAGAATAGAATATTGCTATCTACATTTTTCTAGAAAAGTAAGTAGATTTTGCTCAATAGTTGTGCTGGAATAAGTGTGGCATAATGGCTAGAGTGTTGGACTTGGGATCCATAAAGCTCTGTGTTCTAGTTCTTCCTCAGACATTTGCCAGCTGTTTGATAACCTATGCAATTCGTTTTGCCTCTCTATTAGTCACTCACTAGTTAATGAGAACCTCAATTTTCTTCATCTATAAGATTAGGATAATGGCAACCCTTACTTGTTGTGAGAATCCAATGAAATAAGTTGTATAAAGCACTTTGTAACCTTCTATAGATATGAGTGATCATTTATCATTCACTGTGTGACTTTGGGCAAGTCATTTGATCTCAACCTCAATTTCTTCAGTTGTAAAATGAAGGAGTTGGACTTGAACTCTAAAATTCTGACTCTAGATCTATGATTCTGTAGTCTAGTCAATTTTATTCAAGCAAGTTGTACATAATCGATTTGCAGTTTCATGTGCAATCATCTTTTTTTAAAAATTATACCATGGTGTAGGAATGCTTGTTTTATTTCAGAAATTAAAAAAATAAAATTTTTTATAAGGCAAAAAATAAAGGTAAAAAAATCCAGGTTCAATCTTTTTGGCCTTCTGATCCATGTAACATATTAAATATATCCAAGGTGACTTTTTGCTCTCCAAAAAATAGAAAGAAAAAAAGAGAAATATAATATTTTGGTACTACTATGTCACAGAGTTACCAAAGATGCTTGTCAAAAGTGGTTTCTTTCTTTTCTTTCTTGAGGTGTTTTAACTGTTAAAAGTCTTTGACCTAACCCAGACCTTGATTCTCTATTTCAGCTTCATCTTCAGTGAGAGCTACCCCTGGCCAAACTATAATTCTGTCAGTTATTGGTGCAGGCCTACTGGCTTTAATATCCTTTTCTGTGCTACTGGTGCTCTTTCAATATAAAAGACAGAGGAAAGGATTTGCGCCCCTGATGGAGACCAGATTCAGCAACAGGAAATACACAGAAGAAGCCTAGCCCTAAAGAGGACTTGCTTTTTAACTAAGCCTAAAAAGAAAGAGCTTGGTCAAATTGTAAGGAATTAGTTTGGTTACTGGTTCTGTTCTAACTTGGATATTGAAAAGGTTATTTTCCCAGGGAGCTAATTGAATTGTTCTTTCTTTCACTGAGGATGGTGTTGGCATAGGTCTTCTTAGTGTGGCAATGTTCCAAAACAAAGGCAATACTTAGCTTTTCTTTGAACAAACTCACAGCTAGAATACTTAGGAAGTTTCTGTTGCTAAAAAAGGTAGAGCTCATGATTTTTATCTCAAAACAACCACCATCATCTGAAATATCACCAAGATATGAAGAGCAGAAAAGTCACTTAAAATTTGAAGACCACAGAATTTTAGAGATAGAAGTTATATTAGTGATTGTGTCCACTTATAAATGAGCTTCTGTTCAGCATAAATGACTTGGAAGATCTTTCTCCAAGTTGATTGTTCTCCTCCAAAAGACTTGCATTTAATTTTATGAAAAAAATTAAAATAAAATTTCAACTCAGGTCTTTGAATTGCTACAACCTGTTTTGTTTTCTTGGTATGGCGACAAAAAAGGAAAGAGATGTTATTACTTCAAACATACAAAGTTACATACAAAAACACATACATGTACACACACATAATATTTAAGCTGGCAATTAGATTTTCCTCATTTAATTTTATCTTTGACTTATTTATACCAGAATAATTTCCTGATATACTCCCTACAATCTTGAATCCTCCAATGTAACAAAGAAAAATTTGATTTAATTGACAAAACAATCACATACAGCAATATTTACAACATAATTCCACACCCAATAATACCCCACCTTTCTAATTCCATCTTTTAGAAAAAAACTGGGATTGAGATTGATCATTGCAATTAAACTGAATTCAACAGAATTTTCATGTTTTTGTTATGTTAATATCACTGTTGTGTTTTTGTTTTCCTAATTCATCTTTCTTTGCTCTGTGTTATTTTATTGTCTTCTAGGTTTCTCTGAATTCTTCGCATTCTTTGTTTCTTTTCAAAATAATTTTCTACTACATTCATGTATCACAGTTTTGTGTTGTTTTCCTCTTTTGATGGGTATCTGTTTTGTTTGGGAAAGGAACATAGGCAGCATGGGCTCCATTTCTTCTCTGTTGTGCTTCCTCTCCTTCCCCTCCTTTCTTTTCCTCTCTGTCCTAAATGACTTTCAACCAAAGGGCATATAGATTAAATGGCTGACAAATACAGTGCTCCAGTGTAAATAAGACTTTATATAACTCATATGAGTATATTACATTATATAATTTCTAAATAGTTCAGTTTCTAGACTCAATGACTGATAACAATATACAGTACTCTGATTCCATGGTTATAAGTGCTGCATAAAAAAAAAATACATTATAGGGGTGGCTAGATGGTACAGTGAATAGAGGACTGGCCCTGTAGTCAGGAGGACCTGAGTTCAAATTCGGCCTCAGACACTTAACACTAACAATCATGTGACCTTGGGCAAGTCACTTAACTCCAATTGCCCTGCCCTCCTCCCTCCAAAAAAGCAAAAAAAAAAAAATACATGATGAAAATCAGTGGGTCTTCTAGTCAGTCAAAGGGATTAGAATTGTATTATAAACCAACTAAACTTTCACTGTTTTCAAAATCCTTCTAATGGGTAATAGGTAGTTAGAATAATAGATCTGAACACAAACCATTTGAATCTCAGTGTTCTGATGGCTCACTGGGAAAACTGATAAATTATTTTATGTTTTGATCTTAGATTTAAAAATAATCACAGATAATGCAAAAGAATAATTGTTTAAACTCATAAATTAACAGCAGTTTTCTAAAAGTTGAAAAGTAATATGAAAGATAATAGTAATAGATCCTTGGCTTCCTTCAAGGCTTAGTTCAGGAGCTAGCTCCTGTCAGGTAATACTTTCCTGAACATTTCTTTCGCTCCTCAAATTATTTTATATTTACTTATTTACATATGGTATCCTTCAATGGATGTAATCTTCTTGAAGACAGAGCCTTCCTTCCTTCCTTCCTTCCTTCCTTCCTTCCTTCCTTCCTTCCTTCCTTCCTTCCTTCCTCTCTCCCTCCCTCCTTCCCTCCTTTAACTCCTTCCTTCTTTCCTCTGTCCTTTCCTTCCTTCCTCCCTTCTTCCTTCCTTTGCTTATTTCTCAGTAGTGCCAAGCACAGCGCCTTGCACATAGTAGGCACTTAATAAATTATTGCTGAATCAAATTGAATAGACAAATAATAACTACATTTTTCTGTCAATCTAGCTTAAATAATTTCATATAACATGAGCTCCTGGCAGTAAAGCAGTTTACTTTCACAGCCAGGTTACTTAGTAATTAAAATGCCAAAAAGACTAAGGATACAGAGGCGAAAAGATTATCAAATTTATCACAATTGTCTCTATCTTTGACAAGCTGCTTAATGAAAAAGTCAATCACAGACTCATAGATGTATAGCAGGCAGGGACCTCTGGACTATGTCATACATCCCCCAGTTGTTGTTGTTGTTATTGTTCATCCGTCATTTTCAAAGAGGACTGGGGACATCAGAAGGGTGATGTCTTGACTTGCAAGTGAACTGTATTTCAGTGAGGCAGGCAGAACTGTGCAGAATTATCAACCTCATTCCTTCTTCTAGTCATCAGAATCCAGTGGCAAGACATAGGTCAGGGTGCCTAACAATGGCTCAGATGCAGTGGAAGACCTTGACCTTTTTAAGCTAAGGTCTTTCCCAAGCCTCAGTTTGTTTGAGGCAATACCCATTCAGTAACTAAAGGCTAGGTAAGAATTGAGGCAAAAGATGGCCTGGTTTGATGTCATTAAAAAAAAAAATCCATCTGGGAAGGGAAGAACCTCAAAACAAAAACTCAAAACAAAAACAATTGTTATTTATATTCATTCTGAGCCATCAAAACCCAAACAATGAGCAAGTGAGGCTTGGGCTGGGATGTATTATTGGCCTATCAGTGAAAGCCAGAGTGATTTGGGTTTAAAGACATAGTCAAGTAACTCCATTTGAATCACAGTGGACTTTATCAAAGCATGGTTTTTCAGAGCTATATTTCAAGAAATCATAAATGAAAACTACATGATATAAAAAAGTCAATTGGCCCAGTTTTTTAAAACAGAAAACAAAAAGCAACAATAATAGAATAAATGAAAAAGGAAGAAAAAACCTAGTCACTCAAACCTTGTGAGCTATATGTGATCAAAATTTATATTTCCTTGGACAGAGCACCCACATGTAAGGGTGTGACTCCCCATTTGGACGGAGGGAGAAGAAAAGAAGGAGATTTAGGAGGATGAGGAGGAAGAGAAGTAAAAGGAGGAGTAAGAACCCAACCCACAGTGGAGCCTCGGTAACTTGCTTAATGTCACATATAGTCTCAGAAATGAGAATTGAACGTAGGTATTCTGACTCCTGAATTAGTGTACATTACACTGGTCATTGTTACTGCTTGTTGAAGGTAACCTGATTCTAGGAGATTTGTACTATCAAGAACAACTGACTGTTTCTACTCACTGAGGGTAAAACATCAATATGTAGTGATTAAAGCATTTTGCCCTCCTAGCTAGAGAAAGGAACAAAGCCCTAAGGCTTATCTATGAGAATTGATTCTATGTTCATCATGACTCCACTTAAAAAGGCTGGTCATGGGTAAAGCATGTTTGGCCCCATGATACCTGAGTAGCTAGTATTAGATATAGGGTAGAGGGATAAAATGCCTTAAAGCAAGGGTCCTTAACTTTTACTGTATCATGGACCCCTTTGGTAGACTTGTGAAAGACTATGAACTCCTCCTCAAGCAGTTTTTTTGCTTTTGCTTTTTTGGAGGGGGGAAGGCAAGGCAGTTGGGGTTAAGTGACTTGCCCAAGGTCACACGGCTAGTAAGTGTTTTGTGTCTGAGGCCGGATTTGAACTCAGGTCCTCCTGACTCCAGGGCCAGTGCTGTATTCACTGTGTCACCTAGCTGCCCCCTCAGAGTAATTTTTAAAAATAATTGAAGGAAATACTAAATTTCAAAAGTTAGTGAACAAGAATATGTAATGCTTTTTATCCCATCTAAATTCACAGATGCCCTAAACTCTGTCCAAACCCCAAATTATGAACCCTGCTTAAGAATTCATTGAAACTTCACCTCATCTAGTGGAATACAGCTACAATTGTCTAGGAAGATCCAGAAGTTGGCAGGCCCACCTAGTATGCAGGTCTAAAGAATGGATTTTTTTTGAGTGAAGAATTTGAACCCTAGGTTAAGAGGCAAAATGCCCCCCCCAAAGCAACAGCTCTTTTAGATATTAATCAAAGGATAGTGTCAAGGAATTGGCCATTTCAGTTCTGCTAGGACATACACACTTCATAACCTCAGTGACAGAATCTTTGGTGTAGGTCAGCATTGCATACTGGACATAAGAAATGTCACTTATGTGATTCAGGTATACAACTTTCTAATATTGTTAAATGAGAGAAATACATTAAACTAAATGTTTCCTAAAATTGGTAGGTGAACCAAGTCACATTTGAAATGTATCAGAGGAGTTTGCTTTTTAAAAAATATGCTGCATATTATTTTGAAAAGCGGATTTATCTTTTGGTTAAGTTTGAATTTTCATGTGTAAGTCATTCATGAATATAGACTATGTATTACAAAAAGTGATGTCTAGGTAGAGCCAAGATGGTGGAATAGAAGCACGAACTTGGCATGAGCTCCCGCTCCAATCACTTCCAATACATGTAAAAAAATGACTACAAACAAATTTTAGAGCTACAGAACTCATAAAATGACAGAGAGAAACAAACTTCCCACTGAAGGCAGCCTGGCAGGCCGATAGGAAGGGTCTATCACATGGAGCTAGGAGCCCAGTGCAGTCCCACAGGAGGCCTACAGTTCTGGCCCCAGGTGGCCCCAACCAGCTGTTGCTAGAATATATGTCAGGAGAGTGAATCACTACCCGTTGTGGTGGTTTCCAGACTTCTCAACCCATAAATGCCAGAGACAAAGTGAAAGGTCAGTGGGAAACTCTGTTGGATGGAAGAGCATGGTCTGGCCCCTAACCCCCGGGCAAGAAGTGGCAGAGGTACAGCAGCTACAGCTGCTGCAGCATGGCTGCCTCCAGAGCTCCTGGCCTGCAGATTGTAGGGGGACCAAGTGACCATTCAGAGGGTAATTGCTCTTGCTTTGACCTGCTTGGATCTGGATTGCAGTCTTGGGTGGTGGTCCTGGGGTGTGTGACCAGTGTGCCAGAGCTTGTTGGGGCTGTAGACAGGGCGCTCTTCTAACAGCTCTGGCAGCTGCAAAAACCCCAGCAATTTGGGACAAAACTCTCTCCATTCTGGAAGCAGAGTTCTACCCTGGCAAAGAGCTCAAAAGTCAAGTAATTGACTGGCAAGATGAACAAGCAGAGGAAATGCTATCAGACTATAGATTCCTTTTTTAGGGATAAAAGGGATCAAAGCATGGAATGTGAAGAAGACAATGAAGTCAGACCTCTTGTATCAAAAGCATCCCAGAAAAATATGAACTGATTACAGGTCATGGAGGAGCTCAAGAAGGATTTTGAAAATCAACTAAGAGAAGTGGAGGAAAAATTGAAAAGAGAAATGAGAATGATGCAAGAAAATCATGAAAAAATGAGTCAACAGCCTGCTAAAGGAGACCCAAAAATACTGAAGAAAATAACATCTTAAAAAAAAAAAAAAGACTAACTCAAGTGGCAAAAGAGGCCCAAAAGGCCAATGAGGAGAAGAATGCCTTAAAAAGCCAAATTTGCCAGATGGAAAAGAAATTTCAAAAACTCACTGAAGAGAATAATTCCTTCAAAATTAGATTGGAGCAAATGGAAGCTAATGACTTTATAAGAAATCAAGATACTATAAAACAGATCTGAACAAACAAAAAAAAATAAAAGGCAATGTGAAATATCTCATTGGAAAAAAAACATTGACCTGGAAAATAGATCCAGGAGAGATAATTTAAAAATTATTGGACTACTGAAAGCCATGATTAAAAAAAAAAAAAAAGAGCCTAGGCACCATCTTTCAAGAAATTATCAAGCAAAATTGCCCTGATATTCTAGAACCAGAAGGCAAAATAGAAATGGAAACAATTCACTGATTGCCTCTTGAAAAGATCCCAAAAGATTATATCTCAAAGAGATCACAGAAGT
>CM053591.1:92085343-92111049 GCA_028646515.1 Pseudochirops corinnae
TAAATTATCTCATATAAAAGAGGCAAGAGAAAACTGTTACAATGGAGGGGAAGAGCAGGAAGGTGAAAAGGAATGGGATAACCTTACTCTCATTGAATTTGGCTTAAGGAGGGAGCAACATACACACTGAATTGGGTATCTTACCCTGCAGGAATAAGAGGGGGGATGATAGAAGGAAGGGCACATTGAGAAGAGGGTAGTTATAAGCAAACACTTTTGAAAAGGGACAGGGTCAAAGGAGAAAATAGAATAAGTGGAGGGGGGGCGGGATAAGATGGAGTGAAATATAGTTAGTCTTCCAGGATATAACTACTATGGAAATGTTTTGTGTAACTACACAAGTACAACCTATATTGAATTGCTTATCTTCCAAGTGGGAGGGGGTGAGGAGGGAAGAAGGGAAAAAATCTGAAACTCGAAGTTTTAAAAACAAATGTTAAAAAAAATAAATTGTTTTTTATATGCAACAGGGAAATAAGATATACAGGCACTGGGGTATAGAAATCCATCTTGCCCTGCTAGAAAGTTGGGGGGGCATGGGGAAGGATATAAGAGAGAACAAATTGGGGAAAGAAGTATTCAGTAGGCTTGCTATTTTGGGGTGGGAGTAGGGGAAAGATGGGGAGAAAAAATTGTAACTCAAAATCTTGTGGAAATGAATGCTACAAACTAAAAATAAATAAATAAATTGGAAAAAATAAATTAAAAAGTGATGTTTAAAAGGGTATCACTTTGAATGAAAATAAAATTGTCAAGTATACACTGAAAACTCATTACACAAAATTTTTCTACATAAAGAACTAGCCTTTTGGGGACAAATTACTTTTTTTTCTTAAAGTAAATAAATAAATGACTGATGCACAAAAATCTAAATGCATCAGAGCAAGTCTACACAGAGGAGATTGGTGCTGGAGGTGGCACTGTTTTGAGGATGTTGAGATACTGATGGATTTTAAAGATATTTGGAAGAGGGGAAGACACCAAATGCTTAGAATAAGCCATAGACTTCATTAAGTCTGACTAAAAAAGGAACCCAAGAAGATGTCAGTAAGTATTGATTCATCTACCTACCTACTTTCCCATCTCTTCAAAATCTTTGTGAGAATCATCTACAAATGCATTCAGGCATAGGCAGGAAAGCTGCTAGGTGCCATAGTGGTTTTAGTGTTGCACCTAGACAGTCAGGAAGGCCTGACTTCAAATCCTGCCCCACATCAGAGAAGTACTAGTTGTGTGACCCTGGGCAAGTCACTTAACATCTCTGTTTCCTTTTTTGTAAAAAAGGAGATAGTGATAGTATCTATTTGCAAGGTTGTTGTGAGGATCAAATTAGATAATATGTAAAGACCTTTGCAGGCCTTAAAGTGAAATATGAATGTTGGCTATTATTGTGGTTCTAGACAACCACATCTTTAGTCATATACTTGATCAAAAGGTCTAGAGAATACAAGACCTCACTTCAAAATAATTTTTTTTAAAATAGTTGATGTTAAGTATATTGTTGACTGTACTCAGTGGTACAGTGGATAGAATACTGGACCTAAAGTCAGGAAGATTCATTTTCTCAGGTTCAAATCTGGTACTAGCTTGTGACTCTGGGCTTAACATTGTTTGTCAAGTTTCCTCATCTGTAAAATGAACTGGGGAAGGAAATGGCAAATCATTCCAGTATCTTTGCCAAGAAAAACCCAAATGGGTTCCCAAAGAGTTTGACATGATTGAAAACAACTGAATAACACTCACAATATTGTTGACTATTCAAAAAGTGTTTGATTGGGTAGTCTTAAAGGCTGTAATTCAACAAAATAACTCCCATGCATTGGTCAAAATTATACAATAGTTCTTGAAAGAAAGATAAAACTATCGAACTAACTTCATTTGACAATCCCTTGGTTATTACACCAAGTGAACCATAAAATAAGAATACAAGGGTATCCCCACCATTGTCATGGAAGATGTCCATTGCAGAGTGGGATTCCCTATAGATGGTGAGGTACTCCTGTTTGTAGCTGACATCATGCTGGTTGCAACAAGTTCTGAAACATCACAGAGCTTTCTAAATGAGAACCATAATCATTCAAAAGAGTCCAGTCAAACTGTCCACAAAGGAAAACCCCTGAAGAAAATGAAACTATTATGCAGATGATGTTTGTGATAGAGCTGAGCCATCAGCACTTGAGTCTTGGACAGAGCCTGTGAATGGATAAAGAACTGAATAAGAGAAAAAGAGAAGGCTGACCTGCTTTTGGAAAATTATCTTTATAATTATCTCAAGCTTTGAATACCACAATCTCTAAGGAACTGAAGTTGTAGGTCACTCAAGTGCATGCTTGTTATGAATAAACTACAATGAATTGATCTAACTTGTAGAGATAGCTAGCATCATTTGATCCTCCCAACATTCCTGGGAAGTGTTTAGTCATTTCAGTCACATCCAACTCTTCATGACCCCATTTGGAGTTTTCTTGACAAAGATACTGAGTGCCATTTCCTCCTCCAGCTTATTTTACAGACGAGGAATTGAAGCAAACAAGGTTAAGTGACTTGCAGAGTTGCACTGCTAATAAGTGTCTGTAAGCCTGGCTCTCTAACAACTTCATTCTAACTGCTCAAGAAAATAAGTGCTATTATTTCTCCATTTTACAGAAGAATAAACTGAGGCAATTAGAGTGACTTGCCTTGCATCACACAAGTTTCAAGTGTCAGAGGCAGGGTTAAAACCTGTTCACTTCACCTATCAGGATCTCAGTTTCCTCAACTGGAAAATGAGACTGTTGGACTAGATGGCCTTTAAGGTACATTCCAGCTTTAAATTTATGATCTCTGACTTCCAAGGGACTGAAACAGGGATGCATATAGGCATTCCAAATATTCAAGGTATGTGTCTCTCTTTCCTTGCAATACATTTGTAGGGACATTGTGTGCACATCTCCAGTGTACATTGCCACCAAATGAATGATATAATTGACTCTGGTCATTCTCTATGAAGTCTGGGTTGTGCATAGATCAGGAAGTCTTTTCTTTCATGTAACTTTGTCTATAGGTCAGATGCTATCTTTATCTATAGATCAGGTCATATTTCCTTTTTTTTTCTCCAAGTCTCTTCCTCTTCCAGCCTATACATATATCATACATATAAGGAAAATTCAATCATACTCACCAAGATAAAGTTGAGGATCTGGCTCTGCCGGATTCCTTCAAGTCATCACATGCATTTCCAGTGTCCCCTAGTGGTTGGAAATGGAGAAAAAACTATGTACAGAACATTGAATCCTTTCATTTAGGGGCCTCCCTCTTTCTCTAGGTATGCTTATACCATTTCAGAGATAACAAAGGTGGGACTAATTGAGTTAATAATAGCTAGAATTAACATAGTACTGTAAGGTTTACAAAACACTTTACAGTTATGTCATTTTTATCCTCACAACAGCCCTGAGAGGTAGGGGTTTTTATTATAGCTATTTTATAGATGAGATTAAGTGACTTGCCCAGGGTCACACAGATAGTAAACACCTGAGGTCAGAATTGAACTCATGTCTTTTGGAGTTCTCTATCTGTTCTCTATCTGCTACATCATTTGCTTTATCATTAGCTATTCCAGCTGCTTAAAAAAAAAGAAATTCATGGAATTGGATTATTTTGCTATGAAAAAGGAGATATATATGGAAATTAGTAATGACAAAAAGCAAAGGCTTGAAAAAGATCCTGAAGGAAGATATGCCTTGCATAGTACAGATGAGGGTTGTGGACCAACTTGGTTAGTACACAAACTGATGAGCATTTAGTGGAAAGTGAGCAGGATTGTGAAGGACCTCAGAATCCCACAAGAAAACCAGTCAAAGGAACTGGGGATATTCAGACTCTTGAAGAGAAGACTCAGGAAGGGAATATGATACATGTCTTCAAGTGTTTGAATGACATTTGAGTGGAAGAGGTATCAAAATCATTCTATTTGGCTCCAGAAGACACAACAAGGGACAATATAGGTGAAAGAAAGAGGCAGATTTTGGCTCAGTATAAGGATAAACTGTCTAAAAGTAGGATGAGCTGTTTCTAGCAATCAGTGGCTCACTTTCACTAAAGAGAAATAGGTGGCTACCTATGGTGACATTATTGAGTGGATTCTTGTTCAGATAGTTTGGAAAAGATGGCCTCTGGAGTCTCTTCAAACTGTGCAAGTAGCCCTGCTCAGGGTTGTTCTCTGGTTGTTTGGCTACATACAGACACCTATAAAAATTATCAAAGTTTCCTAAGTGTTTTGTGGCATATCAAAATGAGTTAAACAGAAATGTCACCCTCATTTACTTGTTTTTATTTATTAATACAATAAAAACTTTATCACCCAAGTTTAATGCTCCTATGAGTGAAATTATTCTACTTTAAGGCAAAACCTACCCTCTTGTGGCTAATGGGAAAATTGCAGACAATATGGGAAAAGTTCACTAAACTGGTTTGCTTTTGCTGCTCTAATTGTGTAGATCAGAGACCAAGTAATACTTCCAGAAAACTCAGAAATCAGTGCAGATAAAATATCCACCATGTTATTTAAAATGTAACCATTTCCTGACTGGCCAAAGAAATAACAGCAAAGGATATCTCTGAATTTCCATTTTAAACCATATTTGAAAATTGTCACCAGAAAACTATAAAGGTTTTTGAAACATTTTAAGCTGCAGGGCAAAAATCTTTTACATTTTCTTGGCAAATGCATACAGGGTATAATTTAGTTAAATATCATGTATATAATTACACTGCAGCTGGAGGTTGGTGGAACTTCCTTTTCAATAAAATTTTTATAGTGGAGTTGGCAGTTCTTAGAAAAGTTTGTGAAAAAAAAATTAGATCACTGAGTTGAAACTAGATATAACCACCTTCAGCTCAGATCAGAATTGGGTTTGAATCTAAGGAGCCTCAGAAAAAAGTCGCTTTCAAGATTAGACATTTGATTTATGTTATTATGAATAAATATTTATTGAGTGCCCATTACAAACTTAATGCCAGAACCCCCTGGAGAAAAAGGCAGATATCAATTAATAGGGAATCATAGATTTAGAGGTGGAAGGACCTTTATTGGTCTTCTGGTCCAACTTCCCAATTTTACCTGGGGGTATAGATCCATTAAAAACTATTGTTGATGGGCTCCCACAGATGTATTTACTTTTGTTAATCTGCCAGGTTATACGCAGTTCAAAGTTAAGACATTTAACTAAATAATATAGTAAGAAAAGTAACAATAAAAGGTTTCCCCTATAAATCTTGGGCACATTCATCCACAAAGAGTGCATACACCTAGGGAACACATGTGGAAGGGTGCACATAGAAGGAGCAATATGACCAGGGCAATATACGGGGGGACAGGTGACGAGGACAAATATGTGGAGAGACACGCGTGTGGAAGGGAATAGATATAGAGCATTTGTGTGGCCAGGGCATATGAGGGGATCTCATACCTCTGATGCTATAGGGTCATCAATATTTTTTGGTGATGTTATTGAACTACTTTCACTGTGTATGCTCCCTATTGGACATTCCTTTCTGCTAGGCTTACTTCTTGTTGGATATTATACCTCATTGAAACTAAGTTGTTCTCTGACTTTCTCTATTGGGATGATCTTGCTGCTGCCACTTACTGGATGTCAGTTGGGGTCTTCAGTTGAGGCACTGTCTCTTCTCTTTCTGCATAGCATCTATAGCCTAAAGTTCAGAACTTTTAGTGGAAAAGGCAGGCCTTGAACAACCTAGTAATCAAAAACCCTCGATGCCTTTTCTTTCCATCAGGAGAGGGAGGTCGAACAGCTCCCAAAGTCGTCTTCTTCCCTCCCTCAAACTCTTGGAGCACAGGCTAGTCAGGCAGCTTATATGAGTCCTCAAGCATTGAGTATATCTGAATATTTTCTCTTACTAGCAGGAGTAATGTCTCTCTCCTAAACTTCTGTCTTAGGGTTATAAAGACCTTTTTAATGCCTATCAGTTCCTGACTGCCAAGCTCCATTCTCCTCAGATCCCTTCAGGATTTGCTTTCCAAAAACCTCGAAGGTTTCTGGGTCTGAGGCACCACTATTTTCCTCAGGTGCTCCAGTTCCTTTGGATCTTATCTTGCAAACGAATCTGAACAAGCATAAAAACAGCTAAAATGGACAGGTCATTGTCTGGCCCGCCCATTCCTGTCTTTTTTATTTGATTGTAGACAGCCAAAAGTCAGCTAAGGCTCGGAATCACCCTTCTTACAGATGAGGTATTGAAGCCCAAAGAACTAAGTGACTTGTCCAATGCCACACTGATTATACATAGCAGAGCCAGAATTTGAACCCAGGTTGACTGACTTTAACCATCACTCTTTCCATTACATTATTCCCTTAATTTCTTAAGGAATTTCCATAAAATGAAGGACCAGACCAATTGAAGAGATAAGGCAAAGGAAAAAGTAGAGAAGGAGAAAATATAGGAACTTTAATGGCTTGGACTTTCTTTATTGGTGAGTCAAGATTAGGATTTCCCTATTTGCCTGCAATAGGGATTAATTTTATTTAAAAGACAACAAAACTGACCCTAGAACCTGATTGGTTTCTATCATCCTTGATTTAGCTTTTTGGTCACCCAAAGGTCTAAAAGTCTCACCCACATGGAATCAGTGGCAACATCTGGGGACCACTCAAGTCACCCTGTCCTTCTCTGCTGACCAGATACATTTCCTTCTAGAGACAAAGTGAGAGAGGCTGCATCTATAAAAGCTAAGCAATACTGGATCCTTGTTACATATCTTTGCTGTGTTAGGATGAGATAACGTACATTTTGTTAACTGTTCAATGTTATAAGTGCTTCATTTCATCCCAAAATGGAAATTGAATTAACAAGATAGTGGAGTTAGACTCCCCTGACAGTTGTGTCTATGTGTGAAAGAGTGAGATTGTACCAACATCTTCTAACTGATTATTCTTGTTCCATAGTGGGACTTTCGAAACATGGGTACCAAGTATGATTGGTGCCCATTAGTGTGCTGGTAGTTGGTTTTGGTAAGGAGAATGAGCACCTAGAAGAAAGAAAAGGAAGGACACGAGCAGACATTCCTAACTAATGGGAATAATTTTGCTCTGGGAGAGAAATTAGCAATCATATTTCAACACAGTTAAAGACCTAATGTCAAAAGAGGGAAAGAACAATTAGTGGCTTCATTGTGTTCCTGTTTAAATGGCTATTTCCAAAGGTAATTGCTTTCTTGTTTAAACGGCAAATCCTGTCTTAATTATGACCTTTAGTAAATAATCTTTCTTTTCTATTTCCCAAGAATGTTCATATTTCACAAGTATTAAAATTCATGTGTGGAAACCATGTTCTGCCAACACTTTTAATATACTGACACCTCAAATAAAGGCCTTAGGCCTACTTATGTTAGCAAATGATCAGCCTTGACATGAAAAGGTAATTTTTGAATGCTCATAATTCACAAGTACCCATTCTGTACTACTATCTACATAAACCACCTTTTGGTTTTCTTTAGTTACATGACATATCTGTAATTTTTGTCCTTTCTCTGGGTTTAAAACTCTTCTGTTCTTACTCCATGCTCACATTTGCTTTTAGCCTCATATTGTTAAGAGCCTTGTAACATTCTGGCACTCATGTTAGTTTTCCTTCCCACAGTCTTCTTTTTGTGCAGCTCCCTTCCTTTCACTGATGATTTTTTACTTCATTGACATCCTCTTATCATGATACATCCATCTCTGTGTTTTCAACATTTTTCCTTGGGACATTCCCAACTATTTGATCCTGCTGTTTGAGTGGAGTTGTTTGCTGTCAGCTCGACAAAACAAACTGTCTGGAGGTTCTCTGGTGCCTCACAGTCTGCCAGTCATTTGACAGCAATATCAGCTCTTTTAGATAATCAAAGGACCCTACTGGCAACACAGTAGCAAGCAAATTTGTTCTTTTTTTCTTCTGAAGTCTGTCCTAGCCCCTATTTCCTAGCTTAGTTTGCACAAAACAGAACTTTACAAGGTCTTTGTGAAGGTGCCTTTTGCTGTAATGGATGCAAATGTATTGCTCTTAAACAATAGATACTTCAGATTCTTGCTTATTGAATTACTGTAATTCACCTTGCAGCTAGATGGCTGCCTCAGACCTGGATTTTCCTGTCTGAGAAGAGGCTGCGGTAGAGAAGTCTTTTATCATTAGACACATCTTGCTGGCTTTTGCTGTAGTCGTCAGACAATCAGGACCCTGGCCAGCTCCAAGGGAGTTTCCACAGACAAATTGGGGTGGTGAGGAGAGGAAACAATTATTTCTGCAGCTCCTGAATCTCATTTCCAGTTTCTACTAGTCTATATCTTCCCTTTGGAACTCAATTCTCTCCTCTGAAGATTAAAAATGGGACTAGGAAATCCTAGGTAAAAACCCCACTTTTTTCCCTTTCTGGAATCAGCAAGGGAGCTGATTTACATTGTCTCTTGTGGAATGCTTAGATGAGGACTACCTCCAATGAAGAGAATCCAGTTATGAGTCAGGGCTTCATAATAATTTTGGAATACTTCTCTTTTGACATTTGGCAGGTTCCCTTTCATCCCTCTTACCCCTGGGATAATTTCAATGGTGAAGGAAAGCTCCCAAGGGCTACTTCCAATGGCAGTTTGACATATTTCCACATAAGAAATACATTTTCATTATTTCATAGCTGTTCTTTATTTTTAATTCCTTTTCCAAATAATCCTTGGTTTGTCCAGAATGGAATCAAAATAGTTTGACTAGGTAACAGATTTGTTCTGCCAAAAGTCAGGACCATGGAGTAGCACCTTGGCCCCAATGTTACTGTCAAAGCTCTTTTGCCTGGGAATACCTGAGAAACATGTTGTATTTAGCTTATCCCCAACCTAATGGGTCTTTATTTCTTCCAGATCCAGTGTTGTTTCAATCACTGAAGCCTCAAGGTCATAGGCAAACATATCATCATCATCATCATCATATATTTTATATTATATATAAAATAAAACAGTAAAGAAGCTTAAATTTTTTAGAGATGAGAAATAGTGAATAACTGACTCTTTTTACCTTTGCCAGAAAAACAGACACCAGAACATCATAAATGCTACATTCCAAACATTTCCAAATCTAAATCCCAAAGTAGCAAAGTCAAACAGATTGGAATGTTTCTCCTTTCTACAGTTTCCCAACCTGCAAGAGGGAAATTAGGCAGCTCAACTGTCTATATTATGTGCCTCCCATCTCCTGCAACCATCATGGATGTGTTGGAGTGGAAAGGTATGACTGCCATCTCTACATACATTTCTGGACTCAGTCAAAGCAAGAATTTGTTTTACTTGGCTATCAATATTTGATACATTGGTTTGGTTTTTCTTTTCTTTTTTAAATTGGGTACAGGATGGTGAAAGGTAGAGGAAATAAATGTTTGTCACTTAGAAAAAAATGAAAAGATAGATTTTACTCTTTAATGCTTGCTAGGAAAGCTTGTTGTCTAGGAAATGATTACAATTTCTCCAACAGTGGATTAAGTACTAGGTTGAGTAGTGGAATCTTCACCAAGGTTGATGCTGTTTCCACAGATGCTAGGAGAGAAGGATTGACAGCTCCAGAGATTCTCACAGTGCTTAATTATGGCTTGTGCCACTATCTGTCCTCAAATCCTCTCTTTATTGCCCCCATCACTTGAAAGATAAACTGCTTAAGAGGTCTTTAGGAACAAAGTCACCCAGAGCACTTCTGAAACATAAAACTCTCAGCAGAAGGACTACTGGGACCATGCCGTTAATCTGAATGCCATCTCTTGAGGAAATTATAAGGGTTCTGAAAGTGTTTTGAAGAGTTTAGCTTAACTCATGTGGTGGGAGAGGAGAGGAGGAACCCTGGTAGATATGGGTTCCATCACAGCAGAAGAACTAGATTTTTGCCCCAAGGCTCTAAAAAGAGCACCTTTCCTCTTTCTGCTGTAGAAACAACTGAGCTTAGCAACAAGTTATCATTTTTTTTGTCCCAACCTATGACTTATGATTTTATCATTGTGGAAAACTTTTACTGTGAAAAATTCTTATATTTTCCTGAGTAACAGCTTTAAATTATTTGCATTTATAGGCTCAGAGAGTTGCTTGGGGACATTGAGAGATTATGTGATTCGCCTTTGGTCAGTGGCTAATAGGCTTCAGAAGAAGGTCTCAAACCCAGGCCCTCTTGACTCTAAAACTGTCTTTTCATCCATTTTGTGTGTCTCTTTCTCAAAAAATAACTAGTTAAAATAAGAGGCTACCATATGGTATTTTTCTTCCCCCATCACAGTTTTATCCTCAGTGGGTTTTTTCCATGGCCTGTTTTGTTCTGCTTCCTGCTTTCTATCATGGTTTCTGGGGACTTTATGTCAGGGTCTATGATAGTTCTTAATAGTTGCCTCATAGGCCTTCTCCTAGATGCAAGACTCCCCTCTATATGAAGTACTGATCATGAAACCCTCATTGAAACCTTGGTTACCTCACATTCAGACTATTGAAATAACCTGCTTGAGTTTCAGTTTGCTCCAAGTCTCTCCCACTCCAATCCATCCATTCAACCACTAAAATGATTTTCTTAATGCATAGGTCCAAACAAGTCACTTCCTACCAAAAAATTGAAATGGTCGCCTATTGCCTAAAAGATCAAAACCAAAACACTCTGTCTGGCATTCAAAGACCTTCATATCCATGCCCCCTCCTACCTTCCCAGTTTTCTTACACCTTACTCCCCACTATGTACTCTTTAATCCAGTGACCCTGTCCTCCTGACTGTTCCACAAACAAGACACTTCATTTCTCAGCTTTGGCGTTTTATCTGGCTGCCCCATGCCTGGGATATTCTCCCTCCTCATCTCTGCCTTAGGACTTCTCTGGCTTCCTTTAAGCCTCAACTAAAATCCATCTTTTACAGAAAGACCTTTCCAATCCCTCTTAATTCTAGTGCATTCCCTTTCTCACTCATTTCCTATTGATCCTATCTATAGCTTGTTTGTACATTATTTGTTTGCACGTTGTCTCTCCCATTAGATTCTGAGCTCCTTGAGAGGAGAGACTGTCTTTTGCCTCTTTCTGTATCCCTAGCACTGAGTATATAGTAGGTGCTTAATAAATGTTTATTGATTGACTGAGTGGTTTGTTGTAACTACTATTTTTTTTAATAATGGGGGTTCTTGACCTATTTTGTATCATGAACCCCTTTGTTAGTCTAGTGAAACTTATGGAGCCCTTCTCAGAA
Organism: Pseudochirops corinnae; assembly: GCA_028646515.1. NCBI lineage: Eukaryota > Metazoa > Chordata > Mammalia > Diprotodontia > Pseudocheiridae > Pseudochirops > Pseudochirops corinnae. The sequence continues at coordinate 92,096,570 of CM053591.1, forward strand.
TGATGTTGCAAAATAGTATTACAAAAAAATTCAATTATGTTGAAATATACCCATCAGAATATATATGTGTGTGTGTGTGTGTGCATATACATATACATGCAAACACATGCATATGTGCATATGCATGTGAGTGTTATACCCCAAATTAAGGACCCCTGCCTTAGAATCCAGAGTTTAAAACTAAGTCAAAATTCTAGCTATGAACAGACTTAGTGGCATTTTTATTCATTGTTTTTCTAGGAAGTCACTTATGAGCTAATGACTGTCTATGGGGAGGGATGAGCCCCTGGACTCTGGGGAATTTGAGATAGATGTTTCACAGATTCTAGCTAAGGCCATGAAACCAGTCCCCTATATCTCTGTGTACAGGCCCAATAAATCTGTCAGCCATGGGTAGACTTAGATTCTCTTCCTGTCTCATTTTTCTCCCTCTGTCCCCTCAATCAGTTACAATGCTCAAAAATCCCAAAGTATATATCTGTTAGTAAAAGTAACAAGTAACAATTGATGTGATGGCAACACAATCTCATTCCCATTCAAATTGGGCTAGTTTTTCCTTAAAAGGTAGTAAAAATCACCTTGAAATCTAATTGGCTCAAGGAACTAAAAGGTCAGTGGGTTGACATCACATAATGGTTGTTGGAGCTAAAAAACAACAACAAGAAGGAACTCTAAGCATTCCCTGATGCTTGGCTGGAGGACCACAAATGGCAATTCAAAGGCTAGGAAGCTTTCCTTAGCTGAATCAATTTGTGGTATATATTCTGTTGAATATCTTTCTCCTGTTAAAGCTAAAGAAATCTCCTTTTGTTAATTTTTGAATGGTTTTACCATTGTCTCATTTCATTCCAGTATCTAATCTAAACTACCAGGGGACCGACACGAGCCAGTACCAGATCAGGCTACCTTGTCTAGCTTTAGAGAAAAGGAAATCTAGTAAGACATTACTGAAACATTAGAGAAGGGACCTTTACTATTAAAGAAGTAAAGGATTGGAAGCCATCCATATTTGAAGATTTGTAGCATCACCCACTGACAGTTCATCTAAAGCCTCAGTAAATTATAAAGAATATTATTTAATAAATCACATTAAGATTTATTAAGCAGCCAGGTGGCAGAGTAGATAGAATGTTGGACTTGGAATCTGGAAGAGGCAGATGATTCAGCATTGCAAGACTGATTTTTAAAAAATATCATTTTCATCATATCAAGTACCTACAAAAGGTCATCTATAGCTTGTTACAGCAAGTCCCAAAAATCTTCTGATTTTACAACCATTTACAATTTTGTTCCATTTAACATATCCATTCTATCTCTTTCTCCTTCCTGACATATGCCCTCCTCTCCATTTAGGCAACACTTTTTATCATCTTCCATAAATGCTTATTCTTGTCTTGGTGTCTTTGTTTATGCTGACTTTCATACCTGGAATTATCTTCAACATGAATCATATCCCACTCCATCTGAAATCTACTCATTTTTTTAAATTAAAATTTTTTTTTCTTTTTGGAGGGTCAAGTGACTTGCCCAAGGTCACATGGCTAGTAAGTGTTAAGTGTCTGAGGTCGGATTTGAACTCAGGTCCTCCTGACTCCAGGGCTGGTGCTCTATTCAGTGTGCTACCTAACCACCCCAAAACCTACTCATTCTTACAATCCAGTTTAAGAGTCACCTTTTACATAAACAGCCTTCTATGAATACACAAACTCACACAGATTTTCTATGATATTTTTGGTGCTATATACTTGGCGCTTAATTGAACTTGAATGCACAGAGTTTAGTGTTTTAATGAAATAATATCTACAATAAAGTTAATCCAATATACTTAATGATGTGCATCATCATTATTTGCTGAATGACAATTAGGCATAAATGGTAAGAAAGATGGGAAAACCTGAAATCAAATTAATTTTTTTTCATGATTTTGCCCATAATCAGCTCTGATGAGAGCCTTGACATTTAGGCCCCTGATTCTGGATGCTAAGAGACAATATCTAGATTTTTGTGGAGGTTCCTGTCAGAGTAAAAGGAACAGAGATTCATATATACTTTTTAAAATCTCCTTGTCCTTGGGTCTGTTGGTATGGTTAAAACGAAGGGAACTGTGCCCCAAAATAGCTCCTTCCCTTTGCTTGATATTTTATTAGCTAAGAAGATGCAGTGTATTGCAGTGACAAGGGCATGGTGATTGGGAGACATATTTGAATTCCAAATCAGCTATTTACTTACATATATAGCCTTGCTCAAGTAAGCTTGTATCTCTGACTCTCATTATTCTAATCTCTAAAATGAAGGAGTTGACATAAATGTTTTCTATGGTCCCATCAAACTCAAGCACAGTGGAGCATTGGGCTAATAAGGGCTCCCTAACCCCCATTAGGGTTTAAGAGGCCAAGGTTCGGTATGATAGCAAAATCAATTAAAAGCAGTAGGAGATTAGATGTTACCAGATACTGGGATGAAACTCATTGTTCTTCTAAGAAGCCCCTTACAAGTCACTGACTCTCTGTGGGGAAAGATGAGCCCCTGAATTCTGGGAAGTTTGAAATAAATGCTTCACAAATTCTAGTCAAGGTCATGAAAACGGCCCCCTTATCTCTATGTGGACAAGCAGAATAAATCTGCAGTCAGCTATGGAGAAAGTCAGACTCTCTTCCTGTTACATTTTCTCCTTCTACTCTCTTAACCAATTCCAATGCTTAAAAATACCAAAGGGATTATCTGAGAGTTGATGTACTGGTAACAGAAATAAGAATCAAAGATAATCATGGCTCCAGGGATCGAGAGTTGGAAGAGTTGTTAATGGTCATCTCATCTACATCCCTCATCTTGGATGTTATGGAGATAGTACGAGTAAATATCCCAACTCCTCCATGCAGTGCTTGTTACACAGTTCTTAGTGCCTGACAAAAGAAAACAGACGAGATAATCCATGCAGATGTTTCTTTTGACATTGGCTTCAAAATGGAGGCATTGTATATTGAAAGGCAAAGTCTCTTAACTTGGATTTTGTGGATTGGATCATTCTATAGGGCAAGGAAAAGGAAGACTTACTATGTTAAATTTTGATCTGAATAACAAAAATCACAAGGTCATAGAAATGTTATGGTAACAAGCTACCACTCATTTTGAGGCATGTGAAGAAAGGAATGTTGAATGTTAAAGTGACACAATTACCCTTGGATTATACCTTTATGTTGTTTTTTATAAATGATACATTCTCAGTTAGAGCTGTAGTCACAGAAGAATCAACTATATACTTCTGTATTGATGATAGTGGATAAATTCTTGTTCTTAGTCTGATATGGCAGAAGACATTTCAGTTTGCAGAGATAAGGTCAGGAGAAATTTCTCATCCACTTTCCTTAGCCATCTAAAAATTCCCAAACAAGCTTAATTTTCTTCACTACCCCAGTTGCTGCTGTCATCCAGCATCAGTCTTCCAGTGATTAGTGAAATAGGGTCGAATAAGACAAGAGAAATACAAATTATTAACTCTGGAAATCATGATGGATGAAGAAACTGGGTTTCTTTTTAATATCTAACACTGGTTAGATCCAACTATCTCTCCACTTCCTTTTTTTTGGGGGGGGGGGCAGGTTCAGATAATGGCTAATGACAAACCCTGAAGAATATTAGCTGTTATGATGGTGAGACAGTAAGGAAAAGTGCAGATAATGAATCCATCCGTGACTGCATAGTTGTTTTGAGCCTTATTTGATATTTTTTAATGAAACCAAAGCATGTTATGTGGGAAAGTTGATGAAATTCAGAAGCTTTGCAAATGACTTATTTTTATTTTTATCTATCCAGACCTTATAAGGTCTCTCTGTAGGACTGTGTGGTACAATCAATTTAAAATAAACACGTAAAATTGATTTTAGAATGACAGTCAAATCAGCAATGCCAGATAATCATTGAATAATAATTTCTGGCCTCCTTGCATCTTGGCCCATCTTTTCTGGCTCACTTGAACACTCTGCCAAGCTTATTTTCCCTTTCTGACACTTTCATCACATTACCTTGTATTTGTTCAATTGCCTTCTCTCATTTTCTGTTCCTCATTTTTAAGGTTACTAATGAACACACTTCCTAGTTAATATTTTATCCTCCTGCATTCAATAAGCTACTCCAAAATCTATGTGTGCTCTTTAAAAAAAATACTGCCCCCACTTCAATCCTCTTGTTTAGATACATTTTCTACTTCATCTGCCAAAGTACATTTTCTTTCTTCCAGTTTTCCCCTCTAAATCACCTATCTTTTTTGAAACCTGCTAATGTTCATCTTCCTTAAAGATAGCTTACATATTGTGTGAAACTTAAACTGACACGAACAACTTTGAGCCTTGACCTCCAGAGAAGTAATAAAATTTAATTCAAATAAAAATATTTTCTCCCTCTCTCATCTCTCCCTCTCTTCTTCCCTCCCTCCCTTATATCAATATATTCAACAATACTTTCTATGTGCCAGAAAGGAAGGAAAGAAGGAAGGAAGGAAAAAAGGAAGGAAGGAAGGAAGGAAGGAAGGAAGGAAGGATTTACTAAGTGGGAAAGTTGATGAAATTCAGAAGCTTTGCAAATGACTTATTGTTGAATGGAATTGATTTTAGAGAAGATATAGGAGAAACTGGGTGAGAGAATCTTCCTTACCAATCAATATATTTGGTTTACTTTGATATCATCCTTAACAGAGGCCAGATTCAGTTCAAGAGCTGAAGGAGTACTAGAAAAGAGACTGTATTGAAAGTACTGAGGAAAAACCACAAGGACACAAACTGTGCACTTAATTGCAGTATTTATTGTAGTCCATCAGAGGGTTCCAATTCCCCCTTGCCTTTTATTCAAACCACTGGAATACCTTCCCTTCATGGAGTACAAGTTAAATGAAGGTGAAAGGATAAAAATCAGGTGAGTTGGTGACATGATTAGAACACTCTGACATGATTCTTCAAAGAATGAATTGGATAGTTTGTATGGCAGAGCAGATATAGTTTATTTATAATGATGAAGCAATCTAACAACTCGTATTATTAAGTCATCACGCTGTAAAAAAGTAACTAGGACAAATAAGGCATGTTAAAGTCTTCATCATTGAGGTGTCAAGTCTCTACATACAGTACTGAATATCATAGCAACAGTGTCAAGGAATGCCCCTTACTCCAGTCGTCTTCATGGTTTATTGTCTGAGCAACTACTCTCTGGGGGGAGGGGTCGGGTGGGGAAAGTAGGGCTAGGATAGCACTTGTAGTAACATTATTAGTCCCAATAAGTGGCAAGCTCCAATGATTTGTTAGCAAGGTTTTAAAGAAAAGTGTATTAATTTTTTAATAGCCAGAACAGGTTGCCCAGACCACCATTAGAAAGCAGATTTCAGGATTAAATGTTATTATTCATCCTGCTATCCACAGCAGGTGGGGATGATCTTGGGGGTTACATAGACTTTTGTCTATTCACTGGCACACCAGTCAAAACAAAAAACGTGGTATAAGCTGGCCACTTCTCTCTCACTGTCCCCAGATGATGATGGGGTGGGGGAAGAGGGAAAATTACAGTTTTTGCCACATTAGCTTCCAGACCAAGACATCCCTTCCAACTGGACCTTTGTCTATTTGGAAGGTCCTACGTAGAAATATGAAAAGACTTTTTATAACAGCAATAAGGCACGTTTGGCGGAGAATCAGATACCTAAGGATTTAGAGGTACTTAAATGTGTTTTCATCTTTTTAATGCTTTAGATGTATGATATCTCAGCATTACACCCCCCTCCGCCATATCTTATTGCTTAATTAAGAAAAGTCCCAGGATTTCTCCTTACCACTTTTAGGCATGTTGAGGGAAAACTATTTTAACAGATGCTAAAGAGACTTTTCAAAGATTTGTTGATAAGGAGAATTTTTTTTTTCTTATAGAGTCCCCAAAGTGTTTTTGGATTCTTTCACCAGAGTGGAGAATAATTTAGTGACATGGTATTTTAATAAAACCAAAGCACTCTGAAAAAGAACCCTCAGGTAACTACTAATTTGGCTCCAGAGAGTTACTGCAAATTAAATTTTTTCTTGTCCTTGATGACCCATGTCAGATAAGTCAGTGTAATATAATTGAATCACTTTTTTTGTCCAACACCATTGTTAATGGAAAGCTCATATCCATCAATATAGGTATCACACAACAGGAAGAATAAGAACCAAATACCTAGTGAATTTTGATCAACAACTTTGCTGACAAAAGGCAGGCAGAATAACCACAGTTTGGGTTTGGGGACATGCTAATCATTGTCCTCTCCATTTATTTACATTTCCTCAGTCAGATTGTAAGTCTCCTATGTATATTAAGCACTTATGGGACATCTCATTAGGCAACCTTGTAAAGTATGACTTTTCAAATTTTACCTCCAAAGTCTTTGAGGACCTCCTTTGTCTAATAACCCGATATCGCATCTGGCCTGATAGCCCCAGCTGTCAGTTGCAATTCTTTTAATGGCATCTAGGCAGTCCTTTTGGAAGATGCAGAATCACCAGCATGAGTCTGTGTTAGCAGAATGTTATTAGTTTTCTCTGTCTTCAATATTTGTGGAGAAAAGCAGGCTCAGCTAGAAACTCATAATGAATGTAAAGCAAATACAAAACATCCCTGCAGTCAGACTCCATTTCCTGATGGATGGGAGCACAGCCTTTCATGGTCTAGCTGCTTTGTGATTTCTAAACACTGTCTGTAAAGTATTTGGCATGAAATATCATGAGCTAAACAAGTATGAAAACCATAGCAGCAAAAGCAAGTCTTATAGGAACAAATGGTATTTACATCAACGATCATGGCTTCTGGAACTGCCATATTCCATACTGGGTTAATAATGACTTGGAGATAAATGAAGAGGTAAATGGGCAGCAGGCCCAACTGAGAGCATTTAGGAAATGTCAAGCACCATCTTCCTATTGTCATTGGGAAATCGTAATGCTTCTCTGGACCCCTCCCTCTACCAACTTTGTCCCTGCTCTTCCCCTCCATCCCAACTTTCTGAAGCTGTGCTAGCTAAGAAAAGAATTGTGATTAAGAAAACTGAGTAGCTGGAGAGGGATTTATGGTAGAGATCTAGATAATAGAATTTAGGCTCGTATATACTGGATAATAGATAGGGAGAGTATGATTATAAAGCAGTCAAGGGGTCAGATGATATCATAAATAATTAGAGCGAAGCCCCTATAGTTTATGTTTGGATATCATCAAGACTTCAAAATTGAACAAGAGTTTTGGTTATCGATATTTTGCCCTGTTTGAGTTTTCAGAGCATGTGGAGTTGGGAAAAAATGGTCTCATTTGATCAATTGTCCTAGCATGAACACAGAACTATACATAGATTTGGGAAGCTTCATGAACATTTTTTCCCCTCTGGTGTTAGTACTCCACTTTTAAATACCACTTTTAAAAGTCATGATGGAGTCAATGCATATACAAAAACAGATGGTCACTAGCTGTTTTTACATTTTTTTCACAGTATATCACACATTCTTATTATTTTCAAGAAAAAATGATCTTACCTATCTCTCATTTCATGCTGAAGAACATTTCTGAATATTTTTCCTAGTGCCTAGTATAGTGCTGTGCGTGGAGTAAGTACCTAATAACTACTTCTTAGGTTGAATTGAATCAAATTTATGAACATCCAGAATACTGAATTATTGTTCTAACAACATATTCTAGCCCTGTTGATTTATTCATTTCTAGACTAAAACAATCCCATCCTTTTGCAAGAGGAGAATGGTTCATTTTGGAGCAGGTATCTTAGCAAACGAAGAGCCTATTGGATCTTCTGATGAACTGAAAGTCTTGACGTTGTGACCTTCATCTTCCCCATATCCTGAATACCACTCTTTCACCCCTCTCCCTATTACCTTGGTTCTTTCATCTGTTGGGGACTAATAAGAACTACCTTCTACCTCAAGCCCTGGTGTCTTTGGATTAGTTGAGTCTAGCTATGCTAGGAAAGGGTCATATAAGGTACTCAGCACAGTATCAGAAAGTAAGAAACATGAGCTTTTCTTACAGAACTGGACCATTTAGCCCCAAAGCCAAAGTGGAAAAGGTAATAGTTATTAAAGGACACTGAGACTGGCAAGGTGAAGAAGACATCAAATGAACCTAAAACACATCTATTCAGTGGTAGCAGAAGAAACAGATTTAGCAACTAACTGCTTGGGGCATGGTAGTTATCACGTATGCACCTATCCATTGGGAGAGCCTAGCAAAATTACAAAAAGAGGAGACTGGAATAAAAATGAGTAGTTGGTATATTTGAAGCCCCAGAGAAATGTATGGGTTAGGATTATGCACTTAACAAGGTCAGAGTTGTCTCTCAAGTTTTTGATTCCACATGTTCTTTGAATTACAGTAAATAGATAGAGTTAAACAGGAAGGCTAGTTACAGAGTGCATGGCACAGAGCTGGTTATTTTTTTTTATGAGTGGGCACATGGAATAGTTATAGCTGGGGTGGAGCTCTTCTGTTGCCCTTTCATAAGGTAGCAAATACATTTATTTTGGTGTAAACTGACTTTGGAGACAGCTGGGGCTTACTCTTGGTGAATGGAGAGGTTTGCTAATTTTAGCCATTTATTACCAATGTTAGCAATTGTTACATCTTTAGGATGGCAGAACAATAACTCTGTGTCAGATAATAGTCCAAAAATGGTGTTATTTTCTACAAAGTTGGTAGTAATGGTTGGTGGAGTGTGTGGCTTCTGGAATTTCACCAGCGTTTTGTTGAACAAGTTCTCAAGGACTTTCATGGTGTGGGGGGATTTTAAAAAATCTGGCTCTTTGTTTTAGAGGTCAGAGAGAAAGAAGGCTAGGAAATAGATCTTTTGCTGGCATAGGAGAAGAAGGAGGTGTTATCTGTTTTTAATAATTTAAGCCCTAGTGTTATAATCAAAGAACTTCAGAACTGTGTCTATACAGCATAAAGTGAAATGCAAAAGTAGGTCAAATGGTTACTTCATTGGTGGAATTCTTCCACTGTATCCACTGTATCTTCCACTCTATCCCCATAGATCATTGAACAAAATGACTTGCCAGTCTCAAAAATGAACTCTGTAGACATAGACATAATGATGAATTGCTGCTGCATTCTTCTAGTTTACCAAACTCCTATGTTTTTCACAACATTTGAGAATTCTCATCCATTTCAGAAATAGATAAAAATGTGGGTGCCATATGTTGTATGGTGGAAGGCTGGGGAGTCAAAGGACCTGGGTTCTAATGCTAGTTCTGCCACTAACTAGTTGTGTCCTCTTCAGCAAGTCACTTAATCTCTTTGGACCTCAGTTTCCTCATCTGTAAAATAATTATGTGGGGATTTTATTCTATTTTGAAGTTTTTCATTGATTGCCATTGTACTATGCTAAATATAAATAGGACTTTTTTTTTGCCTATGAGTTTCAAGGACTTTCCAATATGAGAATGAATGCAGAAAAACAAATAAGAATCTTATAATAATGCTTAACTTAAAATTCTCAGTGAAACTCCCTCTGACACGAAAGAAGAACAGGCTGGAACAATGCCCCAGAGAAAGGTATGGAAAATCTGAAAGGGGCATGTGAAAGTATATGTGTACGTATGTGTGTTTGGGGGTGTGTGGAAAGGTCATCTTAATTTCTTTTTATTTGGATAAGCCCAAAGGTTTAGAATACTTTATAATTAATATCAGTTAGTTATTATGAAGCTTCATTTTAAAAAACTTTTTCAAAGAAAAAAATGCTTTTAGAAGTTAATGTGCCATCACCCATAAATTTTGACATACTAACTAGAACAAATAAATCAAGTAGTCAGATGAGAATGCTGGCTAATAGCCAGTGGCTATATTTTTTTTTTTTTTGCATCAGCAAAAACAGCCTTAAAGATAATAATCACTTCCACATTATTAAAACTTTTTAACAAAGCTGTTTAGATGTAACTTCTTTGGTTTAATATAATTTGGGCACTTCTAATTTTTCACACTTGTGAAAAAAAATTTCCCCTCAGTGTGTGTAATTAAGTCACAGAGATCTGTGTTTGAGTTCAGCTTCTGACAGATACTGTGTGATCCTGCTTAAATCACACAACTTCTCAGTGCCTCAGGCAATTATTTGACTGTAAGTTGCCGAACACTTGTCAAATTGCATTAGGGGAGGGAATTTCTTCATCTAGAATTAAAAGGTACTCCACTGAAATTACAAGACCAGGAACCCTTCCCCCCCAAAAAAAACCCCCAAAACATCAGACCAGAAAGTGAATCAGATGACTTTCAGATTATCAACCTACCATCAAAAGACATAAGAGAATTCATTCCTATGGAGTTCCTTTAGTTGTAGTTGTTAGTTTGATGTTTTTATAGCTCAGAACTACGATGCTGAGAGATTGGTTTATGCCAAAGTCTCTATGGCTTTGGGGGCCTCTTTAAAGAGACAAGAGGTTTAAATGGCACTTGGCGTTTCTTCTGGAGCAAAGAAAAGTGAATAGAAATTTCGCTTGTATCCATTTTTGTGAATTTGCTGAGGACAATTTTTTTCAAGAAGACTGTCTTTGCCACCAGGTATTTTGATTCCTTGGTTGATGTAACGAACTTGTGTATGTATCCATGTGTGGTGGAATTCAACAATAGACGTGGTAAGGTTTAAATCAATCAATCAACAAGCATTTATTAATTAATCTATGCCAAGTTCTGTGCAATACAAAGACACTTTTGGAGTAAGTGAGCCTAGCTATGCTAAGAAAGTTGCCACGGGGCCATATACTTAATGTGGTATCAGGAAGTAAGAAACATGGAGTTTTCTTATGGGACTGGACCAGTTAGCCTTAAAGCCAAAATGGAGAAGGTCATCACTGTTAGAGGATAATGAAATTGGCAGATAAAAAAGACATGCTCAAAACTCAGTGGCAGCAGAAAAAACAGATGAAGCAGCTGATCTGAAATGGTGCCTGCCCTCCAAGAATTTACAGTCCAGACTCTAGAGGAAAAGGCCCTGTACTTGTGTGACCTTGGGCAAGTCACTTAATTTATCTCAGCCTTAGTTTCTTCATCTGGAAAAAGAGGGAGTTGGATTAGTCTCCAAATGCCCTTCCATCTGTAAGTCTATGAATAGGAAGTAATTGTCCATGCCCTGATCTTCATTTTAATTTGGAAAAAAAAAATGTCACTAGGACAGTGATCGAGCAAGTCATAAAAGGCTCTTAAAACTGTTTGTGTGACTGGATTCATTTTATGTTAGTCATTGCCTTAAGAAAAATGATAGCCAAACTATTTCTTTTGCTGGCCTGACCAGTTGTTGAACAGACTTTATCTAACATTTTTGCCTTTTAAATGAGTTACAGATAAAGCCTATGGAAGAGAATGTTAGATAAAAAGGGAATGATCTTTTCTGAGTTTAAAAAAAACCTCACTTTTCTAGGCCTTTAATTTGATAACAACAAACTCCATGAAATTAAAGAAAACTCAATAATTCTCTTTTCAAATGAGAAGACAAATCTATCATGCTACAGGATGGTTTAATGGAAAGAGCAATGGAGCATACTGGATTTGGAATCAGAGACACTGGGTTCAGATCCCAGGTTCTTGAGCAATATTTCATTCCTTTAGATCTTAGTTTCCTTACTTATAAAACTAATTGGAGAGAGGTTAGATGAGATGATCTCTAAAGTCCTACATATTTCCGAATTCTATAACCAACGAATGCAATTTGAGATGGCTTTTTCGGCAATCCTGTATGCATAACCAGTTAGTAACATCCTGTATCAATGATTCAGGTTTCCAAGTTCCTCCTCATAAAGATTACATAAAATTGCCTGGCTCAGTGACCTAACTTCCTGTTCTTCATACCAGCTGCTATAAAATCAAAGCAGGGCACTCCACTGACTCAGGAGCTATGTAGATTCAGATGCTCATGGCAAACATCACATGCAATTATACAAGCCTTTCATGTTCAAGTGTTTTTCAAACATCAACCAATTAAGTGGCATTTCAGGCTCTAGATACAATTTTCCTGGGCATCCTTGTTATAAGCAATATGGGCAAAATGCTAGATTCAGTTCCTTCATTAATCACTGATTTCCTTAACAACCTCAGATGACTTCCCTAATATAAACAGCCTTCAAGGAAAACAAAAATCTTACCCTCTAGAACCTCAGCTGCTTCCTTATCTTGTTTTATTTCTTCCAAAGGGTAACTGGGATTCAAAGGGGTTTGTGTTCTCTGTATGTTAAAAGAGTGAGAGGAAATGTCCAGAAGCCTAGATTTTTTGCTAAGTTCTGGCTTAACTCTTCTTCCAAAATGTGGAATGGTTTGTTAAAAAGGAACAGGGTGGCAGAGCCATGTAAGAATGCCATGTAAGGCATTCTTCAATGCCTAACCCATGACTTTTATCTAGAGATATAGATACTCATTAAAGGAAAGATGACTTAAGAGAAATATTTCCTTTATGATTTCTGTTGTTTTTCTATATGACTTGTGATATGCTCCTCAGAACAACATAATCTTTGTTTTTTTTTTCCTTCATATGCCTCAGCTCCTATTATAGTACCCTTCCTAGAGTAGATCTTCAATAAATGCTTGTTGGATTGAACTGGATTTTCAAGAAGTTGAATTTGAATCTCATTTTGACTTCATCTTAATCTGGGACATTTGTGGGCACCCTTTTGCTCTGTCATATGTTTCAAGGTAGGTCAGAGAAGGTAAGGAGAGCAATAACATTTGAAATGTAAAGGCAGGGCCTTTATAGCTTTCTGTGGTGTCTACCAATTGTCCATTGCCCATGAGATTAGAGCTCTTAAATAGAAACGGCTATCGAATAGAAATTTGTTCTCCCTTCCTAAAAAAAAACCTTGCATTGGAATGGAATATTTGATATTGTTTTTATGCCCCCTTTTCCTTCTGTGCATTTATCACTCATTGGCTGATCAGCAGCAATCTGGGAATAGTGTCGAAGTAGAGGACTTTCCATTGTGTGAGTGTGTGCTATGTTGTGTTACCCCATTTTAATCCCTCAGAAAAATCAAAGTGCTTATTTAGCTTCGTGATTTTCAAAATTGGGAATTACTGTGAATAACCAACACATGGATCCTTTTTCCTTCCTGGGCAATTAGCTTCCTTTCTCTGAAAGAAATTTGTATCCTGATTTCTCAGTTGGAGTTATTTTAAAGTTGCCTTAATTTGTTTTTCAATGATTATCTTTCTGGATAAACCGAAGAGATTAATGTTGTGAGTTTAAATTATAGTACTGCTTCGAGGTAAATGCTATACTTTGGGGGACTTTTATAATTTTTTACTAAAACATTTTTGAAATGGTATTATATTTTCAGTAAAGAAATCATTGTTAACTGTGTGAGAGAGTGAGTTATTTGAAACTGATTGCCTGTGATCTAACAGGTCATTTAAACCTGCCTATGAGCATGGTCATGTCATTTTAGAGATCTAAAAATCAATGCTATTATCTTATTTTTGAAAATTTTTGCCTGTCACTCCCTATTCCTCTCATCTGCATATTATTTTCCCATTTCTGACCTCATTTAAATAATATTGACATTCTTTCTCAGGCTCTACATTTTATCTGGAAGGAGAAAATAATTCAGAAGTGAGAGAGAGAGACAGGATTTTCCATTTCATTGTTTAAACTACACACATTTGGAAAGGCTAAAGATTCCAAGGGTAAAGATAAAAGTCAATGGTTTCGAAAACTAAATGTATTCGAATTGTCACAGTGGTGGGATAATCAATCGCCCCATTTGTTTATAACTATAGCTTCTACAGGCCCTCAACTTTAAACCATGAAGGTAATTAAAGAAAATACATGAAGGGTACTGGAAACAACTACTAGATGATTTTTTTTTTTTTACAATTTTCATACAAGCTTAATGACAACTTTCTATCCAAATTAGAAATGCAAAATCTTAACCCGCATAGTAATTGACAGCCACACAAAAAGTTAGGAGAGGACTTGTGTACACATACATAATGCATATATTTTATGTATACACACACTGAAGCCTCACTATAATGCCATTTGTGGGGACCATACCATTAAAATGCATTGTTATAAGGTCCTTTCATTACTTCTAGTAAGAAACATATCCTCTTCTCACTTTGGACAAGGCCAAAGATGACACTGTTAGACTGAATTTTGTGCTATAGTATGCCATGTTATAGCAAGGCTCCAGTGTACATACAACTTTATATCACATATATATGTCTCAGTCTAAAACTAAACACTGACTAATATCTATAACAAGGAAGAACAATTAGCAAATAAGTGCAGTATTAGTTACACTTCTCTTGCCAAAGGAGAAAGGATTTAAGTTGGAGGAGAATTTGGATGAATTTTCTATTTTATAACAAGGAATCAAGCTAAGCTACCCCTTCACTTTTTTTTCTTTAAAAGCAATAAATGATAAACTTTGAAAATATAAATGTAAACAGATTCATAATTCAGAAATTGGCTAATTGTTCTTCCTCATTAT
>CM053591.1:92111149-92125522 GCA_028646515.1 Pseudochirops corinnae
ATAATAGATAATGTGTCTGAATGTTCACAAATACATTAGAATTTCACATCCCTTATATTTCAAAGCAGGCTTTACTGATCCCTGTATTCAAAGCATAGAATATTAAGTAAAAGAGCAAATCATTACCCTTCAAAACAGAATCGTAAACAGAACTCTAATTTATGAATTTGCTAACTGCTCTTCTCTGCTAAAGACAAAACTCTGTTTAATCTTTAGCTATAACATATACATAGTTTAATATACACCTATTATATATGTGTATTACTGTTAGAAAAATACATATTATAACTAAAGAACATGTAAAATAGAGGCACTTTAAATAATCTAAATGTTTGCATTTATGAGCACCACTCATTATTTCCTAGTTCCAGATTTCAATGAGCCCAGTGGAACTGATTCTTCCCTATTTAGAACAGAGCTTATGAAGTGAAGACAAATGGATAACATGTAGGGAACATCAGGTTGACAAATTATGGAAAATTATGGAGTTCTTCTTGTACTCTACTATATTATGCTACTTTCTGAAACTAGAGAACTCAAGTCATAGATAGACTTTCCAAAGATTTCTTAAAAAAAAGGGTAGCAATCTAGATTACACTGATGTCATGCCAACATTAGAATAAATGCCTCACTGCTCAAGTGAACATGAAAAATCATATGACATAAGAAGATGGCAGGGGAGAAGTCAAGAAGTACAACTTGACTGATGTTGTGACCATGTCTACCCAAGGTGATCTGTATTATGGTATGATGACTTGATCATTTGAACTCTTTTCACTGTTTCAATGTCATTACCAGATGTGAATGGATCCGGTTTTAAAAAATATATATATGTATGTATATAAATACATACACACACATATAAATATATAACCTTTGTATTGGGGAAAAAAATGAGGAAAAAGGCATCTCCTTGATATACTTCATAGAAGGAAAAGGAGGAAATACTATAAAAGAAAAGAATTTGAGTTCAGAGCTGCCTAAACCAGCTCTTACTCAAATATTCTGATAAATCAGGTTGGTGTCATTTTCTTTATACCTTCATTATTGGAGAAACAAAACACTGATTCTTAAACACAAAATGGAGTCAATAATTTAAGGTATTGGTCACTGCAGAGAGCTCTCTCTGTATGCATAATTGGTGATAAAAAGCCAAAATTTGGCAGTCAGATTGATGATTTTTCCAGAAGTATGCAATAGGAAATTTGTGTTAAGTTTTAGAAAAATTTCAGTTAGAAGGGTGGTAGACAGTCTCTTAAAAACCTATATTTCCTATTTCATTAGGCATAATATATCAATAGTAGCTTGTAAATACCTTATTTTTTGTAAAAGTGCTTAAGTGTACATAATACTATTGTGCTGTGTGTATTCTACTTAAATGTGGTGACTAAATCGATAACTAATTATAATTTTGATGAGAAAATGAGATTGAAAATGCCATTTACATGTTATTATTGTAAATTTTAATGTGACTGAAATACTTTATAGTATCTGAAACTAACTTTACCAACTCCAGGTTCATCACATAAACCAAGAAACATGTGGAAAACCAATTATGTTTATGGAACTCCACCCCATCTCCAGCTGTTGCCTGGGTGTTTTTGTTCATTTGCTTTTGTTTTGTCTTTTCACGTTTTCCTTTGAGGGGTTGATAGCATCTGATTTTGGCCTACATGATGGAGCTGGTTAGGCCAGGGCCTTGAACTCCCTTCCCTCACCCCCAACTAAGGTAATGGGTCCAAACCACACCAGGAATTCTAGACCAAAGACCTTGTTCCTAAAAGCAATAATTTTCAATGAATGACATTCTCTATGCACACATTGCCATCACCAGTCAAGTCCTGCAGTGCCCTGGATCTCCCCATATGCACTGTCTGATCTGGAGCACCCCCAAGCCAAATCACATTCATGCGAAAGAGGGTATCCTCTGGTGAACTTTTAATAAAATGACAGTTAGATACATAAAAATTTCTCTTTCTTGATTCTCAGTGCTCATAGGTCATTTAAAAAAAAATCACTTCTCTGAGCAGCACAAGACAAGAAGAGCTGGTTGACAAAACATTTTTGTTACAAAGGTGTGTCAACCCTGAGCTTGTAGTTAAGAAGTTAAAATCTGTGATTTATATATATAATATATATATAAAAATAGATGATCATACTAAGACTAAAAAAGTGAAAGAAATCTCCATGTCAATACTATTACTGTTCTTTTTTTTTTTTATCTTATCTGTTTGTTTTGTAATTGAATGCCCTTGTGATACAGAAACCAACTGACACAAAGGAAGTCATTATATATGAAAACCTGCGTATGGATCCAATTGCTTATCAGTCCATTGAAAGAACTGTCACTTTGGGAGGGTGGTGAGCACAGGAGCAGAAAAACTGCATCAATGTTGGGTTGGTGGCAAAAGAAATTCTATTACTGGAGATAATTTTTCAGTCCAAATCTTTGAGAGAAGATTTGTCAAGGAGAGAGAACTCCTGTGCCAAGTGGATAACAAAACAAAAAACTAAATAGCTTAGGAAAAATGGTGCCACTACTGAAATGTTTACTGGGCAGGTAGATGTGAATCTTTAATGGCAGATAATAGGAAATACTCAACTTTTTGTAGTGTTGGTATACTACTAAAGGTTATTTTCTAATTGTCAGTTTCAATGCCTTCCAACCAGTTAGTGTTGGTGGCCAAGAGTGCAAGACATTCACCACTGAGACATACTGTATTTTCACAAACTTTTTTTCTTAGAAAAAAATTCCAAACTTTCTTCCAATGACCATTTTATAGACCTGAATTGCCATAAAGAGGCCCATATTAGAGGGCTGGCTGTCGATAAAGAAATGAAATCATTTAGGGTCTTTTTTTTTTTCTATCTTCCTTTGCCTGTTTGTTGAAAATGCAGCAGCCTTGGGGTGTGGCCTCATTTTTGAAGAAAAATTATTTTCTTTCTATCTTGCTGTCCTCTACCACTCCCTCCCTACTCTTTTTTTTTTTGAAAGGAAATAAAAACCCCACAATGTGAGATCCCTTTACTTCTGCAGCATAGAAGCAAATGAAGGTAAGAAAGTCCCTTGGTAAGAAAGATCTGAGTAAGAATTCACTCAAGAATAGACATGGTCTCCACAGATAGCTGAAGGAAATAGGAAGCGGTTCAGTCTGGCACCCGGTACTCTTTGGGAAAACAAAAAGGGAAGCAGATTGCAGTACTGCTCTCTTCTCTTAGAAAACTGTAAGTATTGTGTCATGGTCCATTGTCCAATAGTGTAAGAAAAAGAAGAAGTTGGCTGTTCATATATCTAAAACTCAGTTTATCTGACCAAAATCCAGGATTATCTCCATTGTCTCTGCAGTGAGAAGACAATGAAGAGGGTGGACCACGTGAGGAGTGAGTAGCTGATCTTGGCAACTGAAGAGTTCACTTCTCTCCTATCCGAATCGACAGGGGGTGCTTCAGTAGTGACAAAATCAAACTCAGTTGGGCAGACGTCATCCAAACAGCCACTGCCACTGCCCGAGCCACTGGCCTCATCACCTGTTACAAAGAGAAGGAGAAGATGTCAAGCTACACAAACAGAGGATGAAACAAAATGGAACATTAAAAAACTAAAAGAAAATCAAAGGAATTCCCTGAGTCCTTTCCTCAAATTTGTGTGTTATCAACAAATATTTTAGTCTGTTTGACTATTTGTACATTATAAAACTACTATAAGACTTAGCACTAGTATTAATTTCTATCCCAGGTTCTATCCCATGTGTGTGGCATAATACTATAATGGCTTACTCTGTGTGTGTGTGTGTGTGTGTGTGTGTGTGTGTGTGTGTGTGTAGTGTATGTGTCAGTGTGTGTGTGTGTGTGTGTGTGTGTGTGTGTGTGCTTGCATTCCTACTCCAAACAACACAAAATAATTTCTATTTAATAAATATGAAGTAACTAGTGTGAGCTCTGAACCTGGCCTGGAGTCAGGAAGATCTGAGTTCAAATGTGGCCTTTGATACTTCCTAGCTCTGTGATTCTAGACAAGTCACTTAACCTCTGTTTGTCTCGCTTTCCTCATCTGTAAAAAGGGGATGATAATAGCATCTACCTCACAGGGTATTGTGAGGATCCAATGATAGAATAATTGTAAAATTCTTAGCACAGTGCCTCGCATAGTGTTATAAGTGTGAATTATTATTAATATTATTATTATATGTAAGGCAGTGTGCACAATGATGAGATAAAAAAATTAAACAATATCTTCCTCTTTTTTTCCTATTTCCTCCCTGTTTCTTCTCATGCTTTTTTTTTTCTTTCCCCTCTGCACTCTTCCCTGGCATATATTTACGTTTTTGGCACAAAGTCCTTGGTATTGAAGAGGTTGCTGACCTCTGTTCAAATCTTTGTCCCTGAATCACAGACTCTGGGTAACCTACCAAGTTGGCATCGACCTTTTTATTTAAGGCCACCTAATGCCGAATGGTTACTAATTGATTAGCATCATATAAAGTCTCGTGGGAAAGTGCCCTTTCTCTAGAAGACAGTGGCAATAGTGAGCGTATCTCCCCATTCTTTTAGCTTATGGCACCAAGCTGAAGAGTACTCTGTACTCCCCTAGCACACAGACAGGAGGTGGTTAAGTTGGACACATGAGGAGATGTGGACCATTGGAAAAGAAAGAAGCTTGAAGCATCTGAATTGTGGTGACCAAAACATGCTATCTTGATCAATAAGAAGGAAAAGACACATTGCAGCACTTCTTTGTGAGTTTTGAGTAAATTACTTATAATGCCTACTTTTGTCCTGGGTAGAAGTGGGAATCTTCCTTCCTTCCTTCCTTCCTTCCTTCCTTCCTTCCCTCCATTCCTCCATCCCTCTCTCCCTTCCCCCTCCCCCTTCCTTCTTCAAATTAATTTTCTATATTCTTTCTCTTGTAGCTCGGGAGACTAAAGAGATATTTTTTTTTTAAAAGGATTACAAATAGAGTTGGGGGTTTGCTTTGGGAGCTGGAGCTGGGAAGCATCTAGAATGACATTTTAAAAAATTATGATACAATCAGCTTTTTGATTTTACTATGTTTTTACTAATTTAATTCAACTCTATTTTTAAAAAAGCCATGACTTTTAATTTTGAGTGCTAGAAAGAACAGGTAGGGTTTTGAAGGCACAAGAGTTGTTAGTGGGTGGGAGCTGAGCCAATGAGTGACAAGTCATGATTGACAGTTACAATTACATCAAGGACCAAGGATATAGCTGTTAGGGACAAAGTGATGGTGATGGACAGTCATCTGTTCGGAGTCCTCTTACAGAGAGGGGCAAAGCTGGGCCCTGTAGAATGACTGTATGGCATACATGTTGCATTAACACATACACAAATACATACACACACACACACACACACACACACACACACACACACACACACACACACACACCCTTCTTCCTTTTGGAAAGGTCATTCCGAGCATTCTTAAGAGATATCATCCTTTCACAAAGGAATAGTGTGAGAAGGTATTTAAAGAAAATGTGGGAAGGAAAAACAGACTTTATACAAACCCATCATACCTCTGGTCCAAGAGAAACAATTGGGCGAAGAAGCAAATACTTCCCAGACTGGGGGGCAACTTTCCTTTTAATGAACAAAATTGTTTAGTAAGCCCCATCTGTTTCTATCTGTGGAGCACTAGCCTCATCCTTTGTCTTGGATGGTCTCTTTACCAGTTCCCTATTGTATGCCCATTGCCTTGTCTTTTATAACCTACCCATTTCAATTCCTCCACCCCCCCCAGCAACTCCTTCACCCAATATCTCTACTTCCTCAGTTCTGTACTAACCTTTTTTATATGTACCGTCCCGTTTCTAATTATCCACTTCCCTGACAGAACTTGCCTTCTTTCTTTGATTGCCTGCCCAATGGACAGAATAAACTGCTGTCCTTTCTCTGCCTGATCTGAGGATGTTAACTCTCTGAGCTGTTTTCACAATCTCCTTAGCTACACTCGTGTTGTTGCTAACAGCTACAGTCAAGTATAGAATATTGGTTAGGATCACAGGGCCATAATTTTGGGCCTCCCAGGTAATCTACTTCAACCCCCTTCACTTTACAGCTGAGGAAATTGAACTTTCCTTCCTTGCCCCTAATAGGTTTCAAATGGTCTATTGGGAGAGAATCATGTTTCTTTGAAATGAATGTTTAAATATTCGATCAGATCATTTGAAAACATTGTTCTGTGTCCTTAACATTTACCCTGGTTTATCATTACTGATCCATGTGAGGGTTAAAAGAGCACATTAATTAAATTTAGAGATACTAAATTGATAGGGGAATTGTTTTGATGATTAGTATGGGCATGAAGTATTATAACCTTTACATAGCTATTATTAAAAGAGATCCAGAATATTAAAATTTTTAGCAGAAAATAAGGAGATTCTATTTGGAAAAAAAATAATAGCCACATTTCTTTGAGGAAACTAATCATGGATACAGGTATTCAAGGGGGCAAGAATGAGTGATAAAGCAGAAATGTCAAAAGCAACAAGGGTTATAATAGCTATAAAACGTGATAATAGTTTTGAGCTTGAGATAGAAGCCCAAACAGGCAATGCTATTTAGAGCTGTGCATCTAAGTGCATCAGGTCATATCCTTTTTGCAAACAGGTCTCGAGAGATAAAACCAAGAACGTGGCAATCTTGTCCCAGCTGGTAAATACCAGAAAGAAGTAGCAAGCACACTTGCAACAAGTTAAGATAAAAGTCATATAAATGCAACAGTCCTTAAGTGACTGATGTTCAGTGAAAGCTGTTATCTAGAACTTTGTCCATTGGGAGGAGGAAAGCTCAGGACCTAGAAACCAGAATTTCTGACAAACGTCTTTATAAATCTCCCAAATGGCACTTGGCGCTCTGCAGGAGCTAAACCAGATTAATAGGACAGAATCTGCTAGCAGCGGTTCTCAACCTTCGGGTTATGTTCAATTTGTAACAATGAAAATACATCCTGCATATCAGATAATTACATTATGATTCATAACAGTAGCAAAATTACAGTTATGAAGTAGCAATGAAAATAATGTAATGGATGGGGTTCACCACAACATGAGGAACTGTATTAAAGGGTCGCGGCATCAGGAAGGTTGAGAACCGCTGGGCTAGAGACTTATTATTTACTATTCCTCTTTGGTGGTGGTCGAGAAAGACAGGGCTAGAGCTCCGCTTTTTAGGATTTCACTAAAGTGGCAATTTATAGGTATAAATGGCTACCCTCTGATTTGTGGGAGAATAAGGGAAAGATTAGAGGTATGGACCCTAACATGAATGAAATCTTACTTAACTGGAATTTTAATATGACATGTCCCATTTCCTTGACATGAAAGACAATGTTTTCTAGCAAGTATATGTCCAAATATTTTGAACATTTCTGATGCAGGAGCAGCTAGGTGGCACAGTGGATAAAACACCAACCCTGGAGTCAGGAGGACCTGTGTTCAAATCTGGTTTCAGACACTTACTGGTTTGTGAAGCTGGGCAAATCACTTAAACCCAATTGCTTTCACAAAACAGCAACAATAAAACAAACACATTTCTGATGCAAAATTTCTAATCTTAAACCACAAAGTTGAATATGACTCTTTCCAAAACTCTAAGGCTACCTCTCAGATCAGAGAAGTGAAATACATGGACAATGGAATATATTTCTAGTAAAGAAAAATTACGTAGTGATTTTGAAATATGATGCCATTTTAAGCATAAGGTTTCCATGAGAGTCACCAAACTGGATTTCCAATTAAGTTGATTGCTTACTTGTATCTTGGAAATTCACATCATTTCCATTGTATGCGTTTTTCAACTTGTTGGTCATGACTCGCAGGGCCATGATCTGTTGTCTTATGAAAGTATCTGGTCTAGTGATGTCTACGTCGACTTCTGGATTATTGATCTGGTTGGTCAGCCCATCATTCATGATCTCAGGCAAATATCTGAAAGGTTGAAAGGAGATAAAAATTCTGAGAAAAGGTTCACTTCAAAACAAGATTCTGCTTTGTTTTCATCTACAATGGTAATAAAAACAAAGCAAATGAGCTCATTAGGCCCAGTTCTCAGAAAAACCGTCTAACAACAAACGTGGTTATTATATTAGGTAAATAAAATTTTTAAAAGAAGAAATTGTGTCTAAAATAATGACTCCATCATACAAGTACTTACACTTTATTATTGTGTTATTTAATGTCTATGAATGAAGGATAAAATGGAGAATTATGGAATTATATTTGACTCATTGATTGGATAGTACTAGTTAATGGATTTTAGTTGCCTGGATTTAATAATCTGGCTTGGATAACAGCCTGAATTCTCCTCTTACTTTTGAATGTGCAGATTGGGCCTACAAAATAGCAAAGGTATAACCTTGAGGTCCTCCTTGAATTAGAACCAACTTCAGGGAAGAATGACTGTTTTAGGAAGTCCTAGAACTGGTGTTCTTAACCTTTTTTGTGTCATGGGTCTCTCTGACAGAAACTTAAAAAAAAATTTACACAGGGGAAATCAGTGGGATAAAATTGTATTGCTTTCAACTCAATGAAATTCAAAAAGCATTTGTTAAGTAGCTACTAAAGGTACTCAGGATACAAAGACAATAAAAATTGTGCTTGTCTTCTTTTTCTTTCCTTAAAAACAATCTTTGGGGGGTGGCTAGGTGCCATAGTGAATAGAGCACCAGCTCTGGAGTCAGGAGGACCTGAGTTCAAATCCTGCCTCAGACACTTGACACACTTACTAGCTGTGTGACCTTGGGCAAGTCACTTAATTCCAATTGCCCTGCTTTCCCCCCTACAAAAAACAAAAAACAAAAACCCCAAACAATTTTTGTTATAAGCAATGGCTCTCTAGGAAGTCAAGAGGAAGACTACAGGGGGAAATATAGGTAATGTAAATATATATGTATATATAAATTAGTAATTTTTATTATTCTAATTATATAGCACATAATATATAATCATATCATTCTATTAATTTTTAGAATTTATATGCATACAATATATGGTATTTTGAAAAAGTTCTTCAAAGAGATATTTAGCTAATCAGTTTTAGGAGGTTCAATCAATTTTCAGAGTCTAATCCAAAATCTCTACAAACTCTTCAATGCACCATCAGTAGACGAAATTTAGTCATTTACTTTTTTTATTTTTATCAAGGCTGCCTGCGTATACCTTCTTGATCAAAACAAATACTCTATTAAAATGAAATTGATTTGTGAAGTTTTTGTTTCCTCTTTTCACCTATGACCTCTACTTCCATTAATTCAACCTTTTAAATTTATCTTTCAAAATAGCTTGTAGAAAAGATTTAATGACAATACTAATTAGTATTTATATAGTAAAGCTTACAAAGTGCTTTATATACTATCTCATTTGAGCATCCATAACAACCCTGGGAGGTAGGTGCTATTATTATTGCCATTTTATAGATGAGGAACCTGAGACTAAGGGAGGTTAAGTGACTTGCATAGGGTCACATAACTAAGTCACTGAGGCAGGATTTGAGTTAGGGTCTTCCTGACTCCAAGCCTAGGAATATAGAAGCCACCTAAGTGACTTCTTTACAACCCTTTAAGCTAATGACTTTGATTGTCCCAGGTTTTACCATTTTAAGACCCCTCCAATCCTCTGGTCTTTTTGCTTCTCATATCTTTCAATTCCAGGGTATTTCCTCTGTGGCCCTTCTTGCCACCTTGTTCTCTGACAGTGATGCTAGTCTTCTCTTCTTCAAGTCTCATATTCAGTTCTCAAGTCTTACATATACTTCTAGAGTTATTTTTATCACAATTTTTTGTGCCTTTCCTCCTTATTTCTCACCCTGATCCATAAGATTTTTTCTCCAGTGCACTTATGTTAGAAATTATTCTTCTTAGCATGGGCTACCCATTGTCATCTTTCTGATTTCTCCAGGAAACCTTCTCCTTTTTTGAAACTTTTCAGGGATGCTAATAGATCCTATCCATCAACTTCCAAACTAGGAGATGGAAAAACACACAAAGAATCTTGCATTTTATTTTTAAGTCCCTTCTTAGGGTGCTGGATTATGTGAATGAAATATTTGTGTCTGAATTGTTTCCTCTGACTTAAATCAAAGATCCTCTGAGCAGGCCCCATGTATCCATTTATATCCTGAACAATTCCAACCACAACCAGCATTCATAAAATAATAAATCAAGAAACACACAGTGCACAATGTTAATTTTTCCCCCAAGAAGTTTGCCTTTAAAAAATGTCCCCATAAAAAAGTCACAGGAGCACATCTCTCTGTTTTTACAATAAGGCACTAATTTCTGTCCTATGTTTCAGCTCCCTTGATATGTAAACTCAGTCCGTAATTTAATTTGCAGATGAGATCTCATGGGGCCTCAAATAGCTGATCTGAAGGCAAAGCCTTGTTGGGATGCACCAGTGGTTCAGATGTCTAGGAAAAAGAAGGAAATGGTGTTCATGAGATCGACAAATCTAGGACTTAAGGATCTGTACCCACTTTGGGTTCAGGAGTAACAGCTTTGCACACTATAGAAATAAGGTTTTGTTAGAATCTGAACTCCTTTAATGTAACATAAAGAAGATGGCATCTGATTATCTGTTGGTTGAAGTAATATAATGTGTCAGGCTTCCTGCAATCTGCCTTTGCACAATAGTGACTATCAGAAAATACTGGAACAAAGACAAGAATTCTAAAAGGAACAAAAGCCAGCCAAGGACATGAAGCTTCACCCTTTACTGAAACAACAGCTTCTCAAAGGACTGAAGGTGACAGTTGGTTCTGGTGTTGCTCCTTGATGTTTCAGCAAAGGATTACTGCAGATGTACCTATGTTGAGTCAGAGGAGGACTTCGTTTTTTGTTTTCTTTTTGTACACTGCACTCACTGCCCTGCCAGCTAAGACTCATTTATCAGAAGCTGGCTACAATAGCTTACATGGGAATTCTTCCCTTGGGAGCCTGAACATCCAGGAACAATAAGAGACTGCCAAGAATGCCTGGCCTCTAGCTGTGCCTACTAAAGCTTCCCTAGTTTCAATGAAAACAAGGAACAATGCATCAGCGTCCTCAAAAACCTTTCCTCCTCCCTGTGTATTTAAAGGGTAACTTTGAAGACAATATAGAACTTTAAATCTGAAAAAGAAGGGAAATTACCACTTTGTCAATTACCAGAGATAAGGACTGAGAATAAATCCACAGAGCTGTCTAAGAGTGGGAAATGGAGACTGTAGGGTCTGTAAAAGCCCTTTACAGAACTAGGATTTCACATTTGAATTTTGTTTTTGATCTGCAAGGCTCAGGAGGCCCCTCACATCTCTACTACTCACCCACAAGGAGAAAGTCATTTTTGAACTCGTGACTTTGATACCTTTAGTTGGTTTCATGCAAGTTACCAGAAGGGACTTTATCCCATCTGTGTAGCATCCCCTGACCTGGAGAGGAGGTAGGCCAGAGGTGACAAGGGAAAAAGGATTGGCTTGATTTTGATACTTAGGGGGTTACTTCTGAAGTCATGTCTGCCTAGAGCACAGAGATATTCAAAAGAAATGACAAACTGTAATGCTAAAACTAAAATAAGTCACTGTCTCCCTTTCCTCGTGGGATTCCTGCTTCTTAATGAGCTTTCACTATACCATGATTTGTGAAGGGGAAGCACCACACGATTTGGAAACATGACTGGCATTTTTTATAAAGGATCTTCTGCTTTGTAAAGAGCATGTTGGAGGTGGGGGTGGGTTATATCTTGGATGTGCCTTACATATCTTTCGCTTTTTCTTATCTAGTTTTAATTATAGTCTTTCCCCTTTCCTTGATCATGTAGAAATGTTGCAGAATACTAAGGTGGAGGGGGTGGGTGGGAGTGTAGGAAGAGCGAATATCTGAATCTTTATGGAATAATGCTGGTTGTCAGGGTCAGGCCTACAGATGGTGTGATTGGAGGGGCATAAGAAAACATGCCTGGGCTCCAATCACTTACTTCACTGGCATCTTTCTAATTAGGAATTTGTGCTCCTAGTGGATCCTGGACCTGGAGCAAGTATCACAAAGCAAACATTCAGCGGAGGTGGTCAGGAAAGCCCACTGTGAGGGAAGGACAAAGAATGGCATGAAAATGATGGAGGTGAGGTTTCCATGGAGGTGGGAGGGGGAGGGAGAAGAGGTACTCCAGCTTTACATCTAGTAATTCCCCACATTAACTGTTTATGCTAACTAGATGTATTGTTGTTGTTGTTAAGTTGTTTTGCTTATGTTTAACGCTTTATAACCTCATTTGGGGTTTTCTTGGCAAAGATAATGGTTTCCCATTTCCTTCTCTAGATCATTTAACAGATGAGGAAACTGAGGAAAACAGGGTTAAGTGACTTGTCTAGGGTCGCATAGCTACCAAGTTATCTGAGGCCAGATTTGAACCCAGGAAGATGAGTCTTCCCAGTTCTAGTCCTGAGGATTCTATCCACTGGTCCACCTAGCTGCCCTTAACTAGGTGCTAAGCTCTGCCTTTTCCTGTGCTGCCAAAAGACTATAATTGTTGCTAGCCACCTCTAAATTTAGGATCTGGGACAATACCTTCATTTCCCCATCCTAGCTACAGCTCTGTCTGCTAACCTAATAATACAGATTTAATTCTTTCACTTAAGGTACTGTTTCCAGAAAGCACCTAATGAAATGCAACTATGTTACCTGGGAGTCTTAGCATGCTAAGTGAGCACTGATCTCTTATGAGTGTGTTAATACCAATTAATCATTAAAACAAAGTCAAATCCTGAGGGAATAAGATGTGAGACACATACATTTTAAAGGTAATTGCTCAAGGTTTGGTACCAGGCCAGGCCAAGCTGTGCAATTGTATCATATGAGATTGGTTAATGGAGCT
This sequence comes from Pseudochirops corinnae, assembly GCA_028646515.1. Classification (NCBI taxonomy): domain Eukaryota; kingdom Metazoa; phylum Chordata; class Mammalia; order Diprotodontia; family Pseudocheiridae; genus Pseudochirops; species Pseudochirops corinnae. The sequence goes on from CM053591.1 coordinate 92,124,019, forward strand.
AAAGATGATTGGTTTGGAGAAATCCTGGGGTGGGGAGTGAGGAACATGAGAGTTATCTTTTGGTGCTAAAATGACTCAGAATTACACTTGTTCTATTTGCCCTCAGAGGTCAGAAATAGGAAGAACCGATGAAAATTACCTAGAAGAAAACTGATGTTTGATGTCAGGAGAATATTATTGACGATTAGAGTCATGCCAGAAGAGAACAGGATGGGAATGGGTCCTAACCAAGGGTGGGTGGTCAAGCAAAGGCCTGTTGTTCACTTGTAGGGTATGCTTTAGTCAGGAATTTTTTTCAGTTTGCATGTTGGACTGAGGTACCATTTAATTGAAATTCTGTGATTCTTCCTATCTAGTGGCTCCCTTCCTTACTGCCAACAAATATGTCATCCTCAAAAAATGCTCCACTATCCTAATATATTTCTTCTGCCCTTTGTGGCTAAACTCCCCAAGAAGGTCATTTATAATAGATGCCTCTACCTTCTCTCCCCTCACTTCTTATCTCCTTACAACCCGGTTTCTGACCTCATTATTCCACTGAAATTATTCTCTCCAAAGTTACCAATGATCTCTTACTTGTTAAATCCAACAGCCTTTTCTCAATCATGATTTTTTCTTGATCTCTCTGTAACCTTCGACAGGATTGATTACTCTCTTCCCCTTGATACTGTCTTCTCCATAGATTTTTCTGGATACCACTTTCTCCCAGTTCTCCTCCTAACAGACTGCTCCTTCAGTCTCCTTTTCTGGTCCTCATGCACAACACCCTTTAACTGCAGGTATCCCACAAGACTCTATTCTGTCCTTTTCTCCCTCTGTGCATTCCCATGGATTTAATGATCACATCTATGCTGACAATTCTCAAATCTACATGTCTTGCTCTAACCTCTCTGCTGACCTCCAATTGTACATCTTGAACTGGATAGTCAATAAATACCTTAAACTCAACCTGCCCCAAACTGAATTCATTATTTTTTCCTTAAACTCTCCCCATATCCAAACTTTCTTTTTACTATTGAGGGGATCAGCATCCTCCCAATCCCCCAGGCTCACAATCTAGGTGTCATTCTCAATTCCTTACTATCTCTTGCTCCTTATCTTATCCCAATCCCATCACCTCCATTCAATCAAAGCCCTGACAATTCAGCTTTGCAACATGTCTCAAATATGTCCTCTTCTTTCTCCTGACACGACCACCACTCTGGTACAGGCCCTCATCACTTCCTACCTGAACTATTTCAATAGCCGGCTGGTGGGTCTGCCTGCCTCAAGACTCTTTCCACTCCAATCTGTTCTCCATTCAGACACTTAAATGATTTTCCTAAAGCACAGGTCTGCTCATGTGTAATGGTAATGAGAATTTGAAGATCTTCCATGATTTGAAGATCTTCTCTGCCCCCTAATAGGCCAAATGTAATCACATGGAGCCTGTGGTGAGAGGAGCTTGCTGAAGGATGGAACAGAGCCCACAGGAAGCTGGGAGTCAGAGCAGCTAGATGGTAAG
>CM053591.1:92133389-92143945 GCA_028646515.1 Pseudochirops corinnae
TGACTTGTATTCTTATAGATTTTACTTAATTCCCTGTATATTTTATAAATGAGGCCTTTATCAGATACACTGGTTGTAAAAATTCTTTCCCAATTTCCCACTTCCCTCTTAATCTTGGTTATGTTGGCTTTGTTTGTACAGAAACTTTTCAATTTAATGTAATTGAGATATCCATATTGTATTTTATAATGCTCTCCAACTCTTCTTTGGTCATAAAGTCTTCCCTGCTCCATAAATCTGACAGGTAAACTATTCCTTGCTTTCCCAGATTACATACAGTATCAGCCTTTATATGTAGATCGCGTACCATTTAGACTTGACTTTGGTGTGATGTCATTGTTTCAATAGAGAATGAGTTGATATGGAAATGTCAGGGAGAGACTTGCACAAAAAAAGTTCATTTCTGATTGGTCTAATGAATCTTGGTCTCAACCCTCACTCTTCTAGTACTTTTTTCCAAATAGCATTTAAGAAAATGCATAACAAAAGCTAAACTAACTTAGATTGTTGGCTGGCTTAGAGATGAGTGAACAAAGCAGAAAAGTAGAAAATTGTTTTGTATCTTTGATAGTAATGGGTCTAGAAATTCTTGACTCAAGAAACCCGGTCTGTTTCTCCATGAAATCATTTCTGCCTCATTATATAATTTGCATACTGATGGAAATCAGCTCTAAAAATGGTTTTCTTTTCAATTCTTCTCATGGCCCCTTCCCTTTCAGATCTTTTGAGTTCAGAACAAGCCTTTCTGTGATGAGGGGGAAAAAAGAAACCTCTTAAGGAAAATACAAATAATAGAACTTAAATGGCCACATTCTCAAAAAGAGCAGAGAAGCCTTTGGATGTGTAGAAAGATAAAGGCTTAACAAAATGCCACATTACTTCCCCCCTTAAATGGACTGACAAAGAGTTCTAAGCCTTATATGCTAACCATATAAAAGTTTTATTTCCTTCTATGCTTATGATTTCCTGCCTTAGATCTAATCATTCTTCCCTGACTTTCTTATAGACAACTCATTCCTGCCACTGGGCTGTAGAAAATACCTTTCCTTTAGATGATGAATGACTGAAAATGTACTCCTAAGGTCTCTAGGTTCACCCTGGGAACTTTAGAAGTCTCAGATTTGTAACATGCACCACAAGTCTTTAATTTTTTTCCTTTGGCCTTCTAGATTATTATTGATTTTTCCACCATTACTTACTAGCTTCCTTTCAATCCCCATTTGTCTGAGTCGAGTCAGAGTGTTGCATCGTCTTTCTTCCATTTTCTCTTAGGAAGTTATTTAGGTAAGTGAAAAATGCAAGTTATAGAACTGGCATTTCAAATCGTTTTTCTGTTGGTTGTGGAAAATGTACTTTCTCTGCCACTTTCTTTGTGAGGAATCTGATAGATAATTGAAGTTAATTCTAAGGAAATTCTTCCCTTTAGTTCTTCTTTCACCCTCTGGTGGTGGGCCACAGGTGAGACAGTCATCAATTGCATGAAAACTTCTTGTTCACCTGACCTTTGCCCATTTGAGGGCAGAAGTTGGTGGGGAATTTATCCGTTACATTTGATGGCTATGTGGCCTTATTTCCCATGTCAGATTTCTTGCTTGAAATAAGACTTAAGCCAGATTTGTTCATTATTGGGACAACTTGTGACATATTACCTGTACTCACAGCCATCTCGAGGGAGGTATGAGGCCTGAAGTAAACTGTATTGAGTGTATTGACCTTGCTAAAGTATTTATTTAGGGGAAATCAGGTTAAAATTGCAGCCTTGAAGGGAGAGAAAGGGCTAAAAAGGACATATGAAGCTCGGGGCACACTTAAGAGGTGGAGGCAAGAAACAGTTCTTACTACTTTTTCTCAGTGACACTGAAGTGAACAGGATTGATAAGTTAACCCTTTTTATGGAGAGGAAGCAGAGCATAATGTATAGAAACTTAGACTTGTAGTCAGGGAAACCTGGGTTGGAATTTCACCTCAGATGCATATCAAATTGTATGACTGTGGACAAGTCTCTTAACCTCTTTGAGACTCAGTTTCTTCATCTATCAAATGAATATAATAACAGTATCTACCTCACAGGATTGTTGTTAGGATCAAATCAGATAATGGATGTGTATGTGCTTTGCAAACCTCAATGTCCTACATAACTGCTACATATTACTCTTACCAGTGTGTCTTCTCTCTCTCTCTTTCTCTCTCTCTCTCTCTCTTCCCTTCTCTCTCTCTCTACCCCTCTCTCTATCCCTCTCTCTCTTTTTTTCTCTCTCTCCCCCTCTCTCTGTTTCTCTCTCTCTCTCTCTCTCTCTCTTTCTTTCCCTTTCTCTCTGTCTCCCCTCTCTTTCTCTCTCTCTCTCTCATTTTGGCACCAGAGGGTAGAGCACCTACTGTCTCTCTTGCTTCTCACCTCCTTGTATCATCACCTAACCACATGACCTCTGAAGCAACATGAAACACCTCCAAAACATAGGGCTTAGGGCCCCCTTATTTCAGGGGCAACCACATCTATATTTTTCTTGATCATGCCTTAGCATGCAAATGTGGAGGATGTAGACTATACCTATTTTTAAAAAAACAACATATTTTGCAAATGTTCTATTTACTAGAATTATCTAGGTGTGTATGTTTTGTTTCCTCTCAGTAGATTATAAACTACTTGAGGGAAGAGACTTTCTGTTTTTTGTCTTTGCATGAATGAATAAATGAATGAAAAAGCATTTAATAAGCATTTGCTACTATAAGTCAGGCACTATATGAAACACTGCAGCTATTCCTGTCTTCAAGTCTTTTACACTGTCTATCTCCTCACGGTCGGAATGCTATGCCCCTTTTCCCCTGGTTTCCTTTACGACTTTGCTCAAATTCCACCTCATGTAAGAGGGTTTCCTTTTTTTTTTTTTTAAGTTAATTTTTTCTTTATTTTTTTCAATTAAGAAGCATTTATTTTTTCTCTCTTACCCTGACCCTCCAATTCGGGAAAAAAAAAAGGAAATCGAAACTCTTGTAATAAATATTCCCACTTAGTCCAACAAATTCCCACATTGGCTATATCAAAAAAAAATGTAGGTCTTACTCTGTATGTCGAGTCTATCATCTATCTGTCAGAAGCTGTGCAGCATGCTTTGTCATTGGTCTTCAGCAAAAATCATGATTGGTTGGTCATTCGACTGATCAGTTACCAAGTGTTTTAAAATTGTTTGTCTTTACAATGCTGTTGCTATGGTAGAAATTGTTCTCTTGTGTCCTACTCATTTTACTCTGCATCAGTTCATGTAAGCCTTTCCAGGTTTCTTTGATGCTTTCTTTTTCATTTCTTTTTTTAAAAAATGAATTAATTTATTTATTTTTAATTTTCAACATTAACTTCCATAAGTTTTACATTTTCTCTCCCTCCATTCCCTCCATTCCCCCTCCCCAAGACGGCATGCAAACCAATATAGGCTCTCCATATATATTCTTATTAAACATATTTTCACATTAGTCATGTTGAATAGAAGAATTAGAATGTATGGGAGGAACCACGAGGAAGAAAACAAAACAAAGAGGGCAAATAGTAGGCTTCAAGCTGCATTCAGACTCCATAGTTCTTTCCCTGGATGCGGATGGCATTTTCCACCATGAGTCTTTTGGAGTGGTTTTAGGTCCTTGCATTGCTGAGAAGAGCTAAGTCTGTCAAAGTCAGTCACTGCACAATGGGGCTGTTATAGCCTTTCCATTTCTTATTACACCACAGTATTCTATAGCATTCATATAGTATAATTTGTTCAGCCCCAACTGATGGGCACCGCTTCAGTTACTAGTTCTTTGCTAACATAAAAAGAGCTAGTATAAGATATGCATATATCTTAATATATGACATTAACATATCTGTTAATATATTTGTTAAACTCTGGTAATACATAAAAAATATATATACATATAAACATATAGAAACATTCCATAGGTATGTATGTATTTTAAAGTTCTTTGTATAGTGTATTTTATGTTACTGTCCTGGGGCACTGTGATCTTTATTAGTGAGAGTTTACCATGTCTAGGCAAACCCCAGAATCACAAGGATGCTATTTGGCTATCTTTATGTTTTGCTACCTTGCACCTCCCTCCAGCTCCGTAGCATTCTAGTTTCCATCCTTGGACTTCTGTGATCCTTCCTGGTGAGAGTTCATCATAGCTAGGCACCCTCAGGCATAACACAATGTACTCTAGCTGTCTACATATACTCTGGCCACACCTCTCCTGGCTACAGGGAGAATCCATCCCAGTCAATTTCCACTTCTTGTCTGGGAGCAGTATTCAAATCAGCAATAATATTCCTGGGTGAGCTCTCTCTTTTCTCATTGTCTTCATCTCAAAACCTCTTGGCATCATCTCCTACTGGCACTCAGTAATGGCATCACTGGGTTGAAAGATGAAAGCAGTTTGGTGGATTTTATTATAGAATTATAGCTTGTTTTCCAGATCATTTGTATCAATTCATAGCTTCAACAAGAATATAGTAGTATACTTAATTCCACTCTGACATTTACCATCTCTATATTTTATTATCTTTGGTGATTTAAATCATTTAAATTTTCATGTCTTATTGTCAATAATTCATAAAGGTGAGAAATCTGCTCTCTCAAGGTCACATATGACCCTTTAGGTCCTCAAGTGTGGCATTTTGACTGAATCCAAACTTCAGAGAACAAATCCTTTTATTAACAGGATTATAAAAGAATTTATTCTGTGAAGTTTGGATTCAGTTTCCTTGGCAGGTTGCATTTCCATTTTACAAACTTCCCAACTCTGGTTTTCTTACAAAGAATGCTTGCAAGTCATCAATTCTGTTTAACAGTCATTTTCCCATAGAATAATTGTGTAGGATATGTTATTGCTGGGTGTAAGTCATGTACATTTACTTCTTGTTCTATCATATCCTAGATTTTCCTTTAATGTTTATAGTGTTGATGAGTTGTACTACCTAACTCAGGTGGAAATTCTTTGGTATATGCATTGTTTCTTCCTGGATTCTTACAATATCTTCTCTGTCTTGGAAGCTCTGCAGCTTGATGACATTCTTACTGGATAAATTATATCTAGGGTTCCTTTTTTCTGACAGCCTAAGAATTCTGTTGGCCCCTGTTTTCAACTTTTACTGGCAGTATCCTTTTATGATTTTTTGAAATATGAGATATGGTTTGTTTCTTCATGTTTTTCGAGGAGGCCAGATTCTATGTTCCAGGTCACTTGTCTTTGTTAGCAGAAATCTTATCTCTTTTTCCAATTTTACCTCTGTTAACTTTGTTCAAAAAATTCTGATTTTATCATTACATTTTTGAATTCTGCCTTCTCCATTCTTCTTTTATGATAGCTACTGCTCTGTTAACATTTCCAAACTTCTACTCTAAATCATTAATTTCCCTTTTCAGTTTTCATCACAAGCTTTACATTTTCTCCTTATTTCTTCCTATACTGAATATAGGAATACAAAATCCATATAGAATATGAAATAATAATAATAATAATATAATTATGATTTATTTAGTGCTTCACAGTTTACAAAGCACTTTACATATACTAACTCATAGGATCATCACAATGACCTTCTGGGATAATTGCTATTATTATTCCTGCTTTGTAGATGAGGAAACTGGGGCTGATAGAAGCTAAGAGACTTAGCTTCTTAGATTACAGAGCTAGTTAGCTATTTGAGGCTGGATTTGAATTTAGGTCTTCTAGATTACAAGTCCAGTACCCTGTCTACCATGTCATTTGTCTGTCAATAATTACATTTAATACATAATTTTTCATGTAATTTTTATGTGCATATATGCTTGTATGTTATGTGGTATATGCATGTGTGTTTATATACACAGGTATTTATATAGACATATGTACATTTATAGATATCTAAATAGGTTTCTATAGTAATATATGCATATATATACATAAAATATAGCAGGGGTATGCTGGTAAATGTTTAACAACTGGCTCTCTGAAAACATAAGAAACCACTTTTAAGTTTAATCTGCATTATTAACATTTTATTTATCACCTTCTTAAGCTAGACAATCAATAGAATGACTCAAGTCATGATCTGTAGTGTTTTTAGATTTCTGCGGCAATGTGTACACGGAAACTTTAACAATCAGCTCTCATCTGCTGGTACAAGCTGGTTCCAGCATCTGCCCTGTTAGGGACTATGCCTAATAAATGTCTCTGAAATGGATGTTAGATTAAATGATATATCGACCAGGTTTCCTGTATCTCTACCATTTTATTTTTTATTTCCTCCTAAGTCTTTCTTATTCATTTATCAAATGCAATACAGTTTTTGAAATATTTTGGTATTTTCCTCATATAAGAACTTACGCATGTTCTAAAACCCAGGAATACAGTGCACAACACATTCCTAAGTTTACCAAAGGCTGCTAGGTAAACACAGATGGGCAACTGTAGCAACCGGAGGAATTAACATCTTTATTCATTAAGCCATCTGGAAATCCAGTTGCACTTTCTTTCTTAACAGTCATTAAGAAAAGACACCTTAGAAGCTGTTAATGCATTGTCAGATTTGCTGACCTCAGTCTCCAAAGGTCTGCTTGATAACAGGTAGGTAGTTAGCTAAACAATTACAGGGGGTTTTAGGGAGACATGCCAATAACATTTGGTGTTGCCTAATCTACAACACTAAGATGAGGGCTTAATATAGAAGGTTTCAAGATTTAGGGAACCTGAGAAGATCCCAGTTGTCTCCACAGTTGTCTGGTTTTCACTTTACTAAGCTCTTCCTCATAATGTTTATAAGATCATTGACATAAGAGACTGGAAAAATGCAACTCAGCAACATAAGAAAAAAAGTCTTAATGAGGACTTGAGTCTCCCCCTACCCCGAATCCCTCCCACTCTTCAACTAATCTCTTGCAGCTGCTTCTGAAGTCAACTTTGGCCTCCTTTTCTAGATCCCTTTGGACCACATCTGCTTCACACACCTGCAGCTAGCCCATCAAAGTCTCAGAACAGCCACCCCTCCTAACTTCTCCACCTGCTGACAAATCCCACCCACCTCCCAACTCTTACTCAGCCCATCCTACCAGCTGCTCAACCCACCTGCAGCCCTACCTGCCAAGTGACCAGCCTAGACAATACTCTTATAGACTTGTCCTACTCGCCAGCTCTTAAGCTCCTGTACCAATCAGTTGTTCCGCTCAGTGGAGAACAATCCAAACATTTCAACAGCTGAACTGAGCAAACCCTTGTCAAACAGCTTCTGTGGCATTAAGAACTGCATAAAGTAGATCAAAATCAAAGCCTTCTATTAGGTGATTCAGATAGGCCTTCATAGGGAACAGTGGCTGTCAGAACACTGTGCCTGTGATGTCCCAGCAGCTCACTGACATTACTCCCCCAATGAACAACTCAGTTATTTTGCAAAGGAAAAAAAAATTAAAGTTGAATTTTCATTTTCTCCTCCACTTGAGGATAAAAATATGACATGCAAATTTAACCAGAAATAAAAATAGTTTCCCCATTGAAGAGTCATTAAGAGGACATGAAGGGGCTTCTTTGAGATCTCAGAATGTCTGTAATCTGTCATCTGTCATCGCCCATTCTCATCCTGAGATTTTTAACATTCAGAACAAGGATTCCAAGTTTAATGGCACCTTGAGACTAAGTGCTCCCAGGTCCCCATCAAACCTGTCAATGCTAACAGCTGTCACTGAATGACAACTTGTTCTTCCACCCACTATTTCCTTTTCTGAAATGGCATTGTAAACAAGTCTCAGAAGCAGTGCCAGGTAAGCCTTCCCAGGCTGGATGGGAAATTCCCATGTTAGTGGCTAATGGCAAAGTGGTCCTCACCTGGATTTGCTGTGCCCATTCCAACATTCCTCCTCATTTGACGTGCCAGCTGTCACTCTCTCATCCTTGCAGATGGTGTAGGGTAAAGCAGACCAGAACTTTTTGGACAACTTCAGCTTCTCCTTTATGTCTGTAACCTGATCAAGAGACCGAAAGAGAGGATTCAGTAAAAAGGGTCTTGTCATAAATGCTTTTTCAGATTCTACATTGGAGCACAAAGCAGGTGAAGGTTAAAAGACTCTGAGGGCATGACAAGTGACAATCCTTTACAAGTTCTAAGACAGGTGATGTGCTTTTAGGTCTAATTATAGCGACAAGGGCCTCTTGTCTAGGATGCTTAATATTCCTCTTGCTTTTAACAGAGAGTTCGCAGGTACTGTGATTGGTTTGTTGCATTTGTTAGGTTCCAACATCCTTTGCATTAAATGGTTATAAAGTAAGTAAACTGATTTCAGTTCTTTCCTCCTCTGGGATTCACCTTTCTCAAACAACCAGAACTATTCGTTAGAATTCACCTTCCTAGCAGTCTGGTAAATGCAGCTAGACAGTGTGTCCTGAGATAAGATGCCAGCTCCAATGGTCTACTTGTTTCTGCAAGAAATAAATATGGTAACTAATTCAGCTGCTGGCAGCCTCCCTTGCTCCTGAGTAGTTGATAGAATGGTGCAGCACACATTTGCACTGGGATCAGTGAAACAAATCCTGTCTAGGATTCCTAGTACCAGAATGAGAAAAGAAATTGGAATGAAGTTCATGACCCATTTGAAGGGCTAGAAAGGAGAGGCTTAGCACAGATGTCTCTGGAGACAACTTTCACCCAAATAAAAGGCCATTCTGGCTCGATGATGTGGAAGCCCTGGCTTGATGAATACACTGGCTAATGAAGCAGCAGGTTTTGTTTTATATTTAGTCTATAAGAAACCCAGGAAAAATCAATGGAAGTAGATGAAATGCACAATATGAGGGGAAAATACTGCTAATTACAGGCATTACATCTGAGATTGATACGGTCTTTGGGAAATAGATGCATTTCTCCATTCACTGTGGATAGGATGGATTTTTAGGGCACTTTATGAATTACTTTTGAGCAAGGACAATGAGGTTGATGATAGTACACTGAGAAATCAAGGGCCACTGTAGTCTTAACACATCCTTCCCAGTAGTTCTAGGATAATGAATGACCCTTTGGGCTCTTTTCTTAACTTTGATTTGAAAGACTGTAGGATCATAGATCCAGAACTGGAAGTTACCTTAGGAGCTATTTAGCCAAACTCTTCATTTTACATATAAAGAAACTGAGAACTAAAAAGGTTAACTGAATTGCCCAAGGTCACGTGGGTATGAGAGATAGGATTTGAAGGTGGGTACTTGTGTTCCACATGTCTTTTGAACAATGCATCACACGGAATGCTCCCTTAGACTCTAAGGTTCCTAGCTGTATTTACTGGAAGAAACATCCAGGATACAATAGCAGAAAGTCCTACATATATCTTTTTTTTTTTTTTTTTGTGATCAAACCTGTGATTTCACTGGTGTAGGGAATTCTGATGAGGAAACTCCATCCCCCAAGGCAGACAGGTAATTGTTCTGCAATTCATAGTCTCTATCCTCCATACCCTCACATACCTCTTCTTATATATACTCTTAAAAAGCTATTCAAATACCATCTGCTTAAGGGTGTGGAAAAAGGATAGACATAATGATATTACAGAGATTAATTTTAAAGGAGAAAATAGATGTCAGCTTCAAACTGGAAAATAACTAGTTCCCACTGTGGTTATTGGGACTGAAGCAATTGTAAGCAGAAATTTTCAATGAAACCCCCCCATTCCTTTCCCCATAATATACATAAAATTGATGAACACCCGTCCTTTACACCCCCCAGTCAATTAATAGCTAGGTGAGAGAGGTCTATTGTTGTCTTTAGCCTTCCCATTGGTTAATATTGGACACTGTATATAGTTCTCCCAAAGAAGGGATTTGTGGCTGTCTGAGACTGCTCCGAAAATTCCTATTTTAATCAAAATGCAGCCTTACCTATTTCCAACTTCCCTTGTATGGTGCTCCCTTCTTAGCCTCTAAAAGGAAAAGTGACCTCATAGACTACTTTCTGGGGCACAGTCAGACATTTCCCCTGTAAATACCAAGGGGAAGACAGTACCTAGGTAATTAGTAACACTACCAGAGGAAGCAAACTCTAAACATATGCACGTTGAGTTTGAAAAGAAACTACCGTCTTTGGACCCATAACATCAGTTTGGGTCCATGTTGCTTCAAAGTACCATATAATACGGATGCAATTTTTTTCCTGTTTTTTTTTTTCTCTTGTGTTTATTTTCACCCAAGCACCAAAGAATAAAACTGAACGCAATGCCACTTCTTTAATCATGTCAAAGGTCAGTAATTTCAATTACTTGTGCCTTCTCCCCACCAAGGAAGATTCGTGACCCTGCTAAAGCATACAAGATTTTCTCTTGGGTCTGCTGTAGGAGATAAATTCATCAGGCTTCAGCCAACGTATGGCTTTTCCTGTTGAGACAGGACCATGAATGTCTATTATCCCAATGTTTGCAAAATATTAGCAGGTCATGGTGAGATGAGGCCAAGGTTATTGGTTTGTGACATTACTGGATCAGCTCACTTTCCTTTATTCCATGATCAAAGACTATATCCTTAATACTAGTTAGTTGTGTGATCCTCCCAATACTCTGTCATAAAAGGGATTG